>CM053510.1:53155321-53443119 GCA_028627145.1 Eidolon dupreanum | reverse complement strand
AAGCACCAGAATTTAAGGCAGGAAGGGAGAGGATAACTCCACTATTCTGTGTAAATGCAGTCTGGTTTATTATGAAGACTGCCCTCATCCATAAAGCTACTAACCCCTGAGCCATGAAGGGAAAATATAAACACCAACTGCCAATCTTTTGGTTATACAAAAAGAAGGCCTGAACAATGAGAACCCTTATACTTGATTGTTTCCATCAATGCTTTGACCCTAGAGTCAAGAAGTACCTTGCTGGTAAGGGTCTGCTTTTAAAAGTTCTTTTAATATTTGACAGTGCTACTGGCCACTCAGAACCCCATGAGTTCAACATCAAATGTGTCAAAGTGGTCTACTTACCCCCAAACACAACATCTCTAATTCAGCCTCTAGATCAGGGACATTTAAGGCTCTTTACACATGGTACTCTATGGAAAGGATCATCAATGCTATGAAAGAAAACCCCATTAGAGAAAACATAATGAAAGTGTGGAAAGATTACACCAATGAAGATGCCATCATTGTTATAGAAAAAGCTGTGAAAGCCATCAAGCCTGAAACAGTAAATTCCTGCTGGAGAAAAGTGTATCCAGGAGTTGTGCATGACTTCACAAGATTTGCAACAGAGCCAATCAAGGAAATCATAGAAGAGATTACAGATGTAACAAAAAGGATGACCGGTAAAGAGTTTCAAGATACAGATCTTGGAGAAATTAAAGAACTAACAAACATCCCACTGGAAGAATTAACAGAAGATGACTCGTGTAGATGAGTGCTTCTGAACCAGTATCAGATGAAGAGGAAGATGAAGATGCAGTGCTAGTAAACAAATTGACATTAGATAATCAGGCAAAAGCGTTCTGATTATTCAAGACTGCTTTTGACTTCTTTTATGACATGGACTCTTCTATGATATGGGCACTGACATGACAGCAAATGGTGGAAGAAGGATTGGTACCAGATAAAAACATTTTTAAAGAAATAAAAGAGCAAAAAGTCAGAAATTACAATGTATTTCTGTAGTTACACTGAGTGTGCCTGTATCACACCCTTCCACCTCCTCCGTCTCTTCCACCTCTGCCACCCAAGACAGCAAGACCAATCCTTCTTTTCCTCCTCTTCCTCAGCCTACTCAACATGAGGACAATGAGGATGAAGACCTTTATGATGATCCATTTCTATTTAATGAATCGTAAATCATCATCATACCGTACAGTTAATAAACTTATCTGTTGTGTGAAAATCTAATAACTGTACAGAGAGAACTATATGAGACATTTTTGTGTTATCATCATCACCTAAGTATTCATTGTGGGTGATACCTGTATGCAAGTGCATAGCCTAGCCTTACTTAGAAAAAGGTGAGTGATATTTTCTATAAAATTAATAATGTGTCAACTTAGTTTTATAAGTTTGTTTTCAAAGAATTACATTACTATACAGTATGCCTCCTCGCCTTCTGATAATTGGAGAAAATGCATATCAGCCTATCATCACAGGTAAGTGGTTTTTCAAAAAAATGTAATAATGTTTCTAATACTATATTATGAATACTACTGCAATACTGTATGCTATAAAAATTTTATAATGATTCATTCACTGTATAGGTTAGGCTACTGTGAAGCAATCATATTGATTATACTAGGCTACCATAAAGCAATCATATTGCTGCTGCTTCATTAACAATGCACGAATCACTATACCTGAAAATAAATATGAATTTTTTTCACATTATCTTTTCATTTTTGATGTCTAGTGTTAATAATATGTATAACATCTATAGTGTCTTATATAATACAATATTGATGTAGGTACCAACAAATGATTCATCTAGTAAACAGACAATGTAAACTTAGAGCATCAATACAGTACTGTAAATGTATTTCCTCTTATGATTTTAACATTTTCTTTTCTTTAGTGTACTTTATTATAAGAATGCAGTATATAATACATATACAAAATATGTGTTAACCCACTGTTTATGTTATCAGTAAGGCTTCCAATCAACAGTAGGTTATTAGAAGTTAAGTTTTTGGGGAGTCAAAAGTTATACACAGATTTTCGACTGTGCAGAAGGGTTAGAACCCCTAACCCCCATGTTATTCAAGGGTAAAGTACATTTCCTTTCATGTATCTATAAGGCTCTATGTAACAACTTTCAACACCTATTTATTAAGTGACAATTCATGCAGGGCACTCTACTAGACCCTGTTGAGACAAAGACACAAAGATACAGCTTCTCTCCTGCAGGGACTCACAGTACAGCATAAGACTCAGACAGGTAAATAATTATAATACAAGGAGAGAAGCGTTATAATAGAGATATAAAACAAGTGCCATGGTTACAAAGAATGACATAATTGAGATATGATCCAGGAAGTGAGGAAAGAAATTATCACGGTTCGAACAGTCAGATTCTTTATAAAGTATTCTGATACAGTCTTTCCCTATACTTGCTCCAATTTACAAGATCTGGAGTAGAAGTCACAGCAAATATCTTCTCAAGTAGTGATATCTGAAAACTATAATTCTCTTAAATCTTATGACCATCCCTATCACTTGGCTTATCTCCACCTCACCCTTTGAAGACACTGAGCCTGGTTGCCTGCCTCCGCTAGGCTTCCATTACAGATCAAGCCTTTCTTCCTTCCTTTCACACTGCCAGATCTGCTTTTCCTGAGATTGGAGGACAATGACTTTTAATCCCTTTTAACACTCAAAGGATAATGCTCTTTCAAGACACTGTCCCAGGTATTCTCATTATAATAGGTAGTTTTATGGGCAATTACCTGTCTGGTGCCTATCTTCTTTCCCACTGATCTCAAACCAAGTGCCTTACCCCAACACATATTAGGGACTATTCTAGTTATAACACAAGATTTTCTTTTTTCTCTGTCTCTCCTACATATTTGTTACATGTCAGGAACATTTTAAACAAAACCTTTCTTTGGGGTTTGCATGTGTATGTGTGTGAGTAATTGGGGTTGATCTAAAGGAAAACAACAGGTTTTGGCAAACCAACACCACTAATGAAACCTATAAAGGATGCAACAGGAGGAAAGATATAGATATTATGTAACTGTGTACCTTTTTAATCTTGTAATTTTAAATATTTAACAACACCACTATATAGTTACATCAGTGATCCTATAAATTAGACACTCCTCACCCCTGAAAAAACACATAGCTTCCTAAGAAGACATCACTGAAATGGAACCGACAAAAAAATGTTGTCTGGTGTCTTGACTTTAAAGAACTATGAAACGAACACACAAAAAAGAAAGCAATTTCAAAATTAAAATAATTTTCCTTTTTATCCCAAAGTTTGCTTCATCCATTTGATTCTTTTTATTGGCACCCACCTGAGAGCCCAGCTCCAGCTGCAGATAGAATTCCATCTTTGCCATTTATCAGTTTACTATCCTTGGACAAGTTACTTAGCTCTGTGTACCTTAATTTCCTCGTCTATAAAATGGATATAAACATTAGAATTATCTCACGAGTTTGTCATCACAATTAAATAAGACAATGTATGTATAGTGCTTAAGAGTATCTGACACCACTTCAGTGTAATCACTCTTAACCTTAATTTCCTTTCAGCACCGCGGTTAACTTCAAATGTCTTTGAAGAGCATAGAAAAATCCTTAAAATGAAACTTTGGCTAAATTCCACCCGTGTGCATCGTATATCTCTAAATAGAGGCATAAGAATACCGATAATCAAGGAGTAGTCAGAACTCCAACAAGGATAGGGGCAAATCCCCTCCTACTTTTCATTCTCCAAGGTGCCTTATAGAATTCAAATTTAAGTTCGTGGTCATCTTTAAAGACCCCCCCCTCCCCACCGCCACCCCTCCTTCAGGGAGTTGATAGGCCTGGGTCTCTCTGCCAGCTCGAAGCTCCCATCCGGTTATCTCCAAAACGCTCCTTCTCTCCCGTTACCCTGCCTTTCTCCAGCCTGGCTTCCCCTCGCTCGCCTTTCACTAGCTCCTTTCCCCGCCAGCGCCGTCTGAGCCCCAGGCGGGCCCCTGGCGCATCGGCGCCTCCTCCGGGCCGGCCCGCCCCACTGCGCATGCTCCTGGTCGCACCGGCCGGGTGTGTCGGGGCCGGAGGCGGGCGCCACGCAGGTCGGCTCGACTGGAGAGGCCTCGGTCTGACGCGGGCCACGCAGCGGCGGGAGAGCGCGCACCAGGGCGGCGGCGTCCTGGAGACCCCCGAGAGATGGAAGCGGCGGCGCCGGCGGCGGCCGAGGCGGCGGGGCGCGAGGAGCTAGGTGGGTGCTGCGTGCGGGGAGGGGTGCGGGCCGACGTGGAGCGGGGCTGCGCGTCAGCGGGATGCGCCAAGGCTCCGGGCCTGAGCTCGGCCTTGGCCGCGGAGGCGACTGCGGTCGCCTGGGCCGCCGCTGGCCTCATCCGGGTTCAAGTTGCTTGCCCCCCTAGACAGGGAGAGACGCCGGTGTTTTTCTTGTTGTCGAGGGGGTTGGGGGTCAAGGCCCAAGGTATTGTGGTCTTGCACGGGTTTGAATTTAAAACCCAGCAAAGCAAACCTCATTAGGACTTTTGGGGTGAGCTGAGACTTGGGAGGTGACTGACTTCGAAGTCAGTGTCAGCAGAGTGTCACAATAGGGTGTGTGTGTGTGTGTATGTGGTCAACGAAGAGAGGACTTGAATCTATGTATATTTAAAGAAAGATTTTTATTTGGGCCCATCTGAGGATATTGCCCGAGAGCAGAGTTCCAAGAAGCCTTGGCATAGTGCTCTAAATGTAGGCAAATAAAGGGATGTTAGATAGGAGGACAAAGAAAAAGATAGCTGTGCACCAGCAGTTTTAGTTACATACACCCAAGGATTAACAGTATACATCAGGTGGGGAGAATATGCAGATGAGGTAGGGTAGTCAAGCAACTGGAGTCTGTCTCTCGCTGTGTGTGTGTGTGTGTGTGTGTGTGTGTGTGTGTGTGTGTGTTAGGGGTGTGGTGCACTGTGTGTACATTTCAAAGGCAAGCCAGGAAATGTAAAGCATTGTTTATAGTTTCTCCGCTGTCAAAGGAAAACAAAAGTGAGGATCAGGGTAGTAATATTATCCACCCCCCCCATATGCATTATATTTAGAAATATTTTTAATTTGATGCTAAATAATTGAAAAAGTTGAGCTTCAAAGAAATACTTTATTATAGTAACTAATTAGTTGGCATTCCTATACTGATTTGCAGGGCACTTCAGTTTGATTTCTTTCAAGTCATAATAATGATAGAAATCAACGGCATCTTTTTGACTGTTTACTGTGGGTCACATGGTGTGCTAAGTTAGCTTTACATATGCATTGTCTCCTTTAATCCTCACAACAATGGGGTGAGGTAGATGGTATTATTATTCCCATTTTATAGATACAGTAATTTAAACTCATTACTGGCAGAACCCAGAATTTGAACCCAGGTTTATCTGTTTTAAATTCATTACTTACCCATCTAGGTGAGAACGTGGGGAAATATGCATTCTCATGCATTGCTGGTAAGAGCAGTAATTCTTAAAAATGCACATATTCTTTGACCCAGCAATTCCACTTCTAGAAATGCTTCCCAAGAAAATAAGTCACGTAATAGGTACTTATATTGGAGGTGTTCGTTACATTCTTTATAATAGAGAAAAGCTAGTAACTATCTAAATGTTCAATTAAAATTGTTTAGATAAACTGTGGTATGACCATATAGCCATATATTGAATAGCCATTTTAATTTTTAAACAGTTATATCCTTTTATTAATTCAGCACATTTATTGATCTGCTCCCATGTGCCAGGCACTGTTTTAGATACTTGGGATACATTTGTGAACAAAACAGATCAAGAATCCTGCTTTCATGGAACTTATATTTTAGTAAGAGGAAGCAGACAGTAAACAGCAAAGACAATAATTAGTTAATTATATAGCACATTAGATGAAAAGTGCTGTGGGAAAAAAGCAGAGTAAGGGAAAGCAGGAGTGAGGGTGGGGGCTGAGTAGTTTATAGTATTTTGTAAAGTGGGCAGGATGGACCTTATTGAAAAGGTGAGATTTGAGTAAAGACTTGAAAAAAGTGAGGTGATTAGTCGAGTGGATATCTGGAGAAAGATCATTCCAGGCAGAATGAACAGCTAGAGGAAAGAAGAATAACAAGGTGGCCAAGGTGGCTGAAATAGGAGGATCAAGGTGGTGACAAGGCCAGATTATGTAGGGTCTTGGAGATCATGTAAAGACTTTGGCTTCTATCCAAGAGAATGGGGAGCCAATGCAGGGTTTCCACAGAGGAATGATTATACTGGCTGCTTTGCTAAGAATAGAATATAAGGTACAAAAGTAGAAGCAGTAGGGTATTTCAGTAATTCAGGAAAGAGATTTACATGTCCTTCACAGCATTATGAGAGTAGCAGTAGGAGTGGACAAAAATGGTTAGACTCCGGATGTATTTTGACAGTAAAACCACAATTATTTCCTCATAGATCGGATGAAGGTGACTGAAACAGAGGAGATAAGGATGACCACAGGGACCTGAAATTACCATCAACTGAGATGTTACAGTGGTTTTATAATATTTGTTTGATTTTTATAACATTCTTTGATGTTTCTCTCTTCAAGAGAAGGAACTTAATTTCCTTCCCTTTCAGTTGTGGGCTGGATTTTGTAACTTGCTTCTAATGAATAGATTATAGTGGAAGTGAAAATGTGTGACTTCAAAGCTAGGTCCTAACTGGCATTGTGCCTTGTTCTCTTTTGGATTCACTCACTTGTGGGGAAGCCAGCAACCATGTTGTGAGACTATTTAAGCAGCTATAAAGAAGGGACCATGTTGCATGAAATCGAGGCCTCCTGGCAACAGCCATTAATTGTTAACTAGTACAGATGGGTAAAGCCACAGGAGGAGCAGGTTTGGTGGTAAAGATCAGAAGTTCAGTCTGGGGACTGTTAAATTGAGATATCTGTTAGACATGAAAGTGCAGATGTTGAGTAAACAATTGGATTATGTCTAGAGTTATTGAGGATCTGATCTGGAGATAGAAATTTGGAAGTCATCAGCATATAGACAGTATTTAAAGCCATGCAAGTTTATTACTTCTTTTTTTACACTTTCCAGAGAAAGACACAAAAAGGTACTCATGATCCCATTGTCCATCTATATCCTTGTTAATTTATTAACATTTTGATATATTTCCTTTCATTTTTATTTAACTTTAAAACATCATTGCAGTCACACTGTGATTATCCAGCTTTTCCCTGTTTTATTCAAACTTCAAAACCATAATTTAACATTAATGTAATACTTTATAGAGTAGATGTGCTGTACTTAATTTAGCAATTTCCTGATTGTTGCACCTTTAGGTTGTTTCCAAATTTTCAACATAGGTAATGATTCAATTAAAGTTTTTGTGCAGAAATCCTTTTTTACATATACTAGCTTGTCAGAAGTGGAATTATTAGGTGAAAAGGGTATAAACATTTTTAAGATTTCAATACATATTGCTAAATTAATGTGATTTTTTAAAATTCTGACTAAAATTGGAACTTTAGGTTGATCATAGTTTAGGAAATTGAGGTTGAAATAATTGGGCAATATGACAGCATATAAGCACTGCCTGATTTAAGAATGTTCCAATTGTATGCACCATTAATGTATGCATATAGTGTATATGTATGGTATATACTATTGATTGAAGCCAGTGTTTATTCATCTATAATTTTTCCATTTGTAAATAGAAAAAATTAAGTCTAGGTAGTTTGATATCTATCCATTGCTTAATAGTATTTTGTAAAGCATTGTTAATTCTTACCTATAGTAGTAACATAGCATTTTTCAGAGCTTCCCAGTTCAGCACTTGACCAAAAATTACAGCAAGACATTGTCAAATAATAGACTTTGATGAAATGTAAATTGTATTTTGTAATTTTTAATTACTTTCTGTGAGTGTTCTGATTTTATTTCACATGTTGTACTTGTTAAAACTTTTACAATGTTAGGTTTTCAAGTATTTGTCTCCTCCACTAGTCTCTGGTTCCTTCTGGATGACATGTTTTGCTTATCTTTGCATACGCAATATTATAGCACAGTTTATAGCTCATAAATGCTCAAGATTAGTATTAATTATTAGTAAATTAATTTCTTGTCAAAGATTTATGTTTAAAAGTCCTGTACAATAGCATAATTTGCTTCTTATCTAACATATCATATCATTATATACAATAGCATAATTTGCTTCTAATATATCATTGCTTCTAATACATCCTATATAATGATATATTAGAAGAAAACTAGTAATTATTGATTGCTTATTTGGTGCCAAGGGCTAGGCTCTATGCTTCAAATACATTGTTTTATTTCATCACAAAACCCCTGTGAGGTAGAAGTTATTACTGTCATTTTACACATGAGATAATTCTAGTTAAAATATAAATCAGATCATGTTACTCCTATGCACTAAACTATTTTTGTGTTGTCAGGTATGGTAGCCTTTAGCCACATGTGCATTTGAAATGTGGTTTGTCCAAATTAAAATATGCTGTAAGTGTAAAATACACACTGCATTTCTGAGACTGATCATGAAAAATAGATTGTAAAATATCTTGTAAATAATATTTTATGTTGATTACATGTCAAAATAATATTTTAGATATATTGTTACGTAAAATTTATTATTAAAATTAATTTCACCAGTTGCCCTTTTTTTTTTTTTTTAAGAAATGTGGTTATTGGAAGTTTTAAATTATGCTTGTGGCTCACATTCTATTTCTGTTGGTCAAACTGGCCCTAGTGGTGTTCATGTCCCATAGAATAGTCTATAAAACTGTGTACCCTCATGCTCTGTTACTCTCTGATCTCTTCTCCTAATGCTTTCCCCCTTGTTCACTCCTCTCTAGCTACTCTGGCCTCCCTCCTACCAGGCTCACCTGGTTCTCTGCATCCTCAGAGCTGTTGCCTCTGTTGTTCCCACTGCCTGATTGCTTTTCTCCAAGATATTTACATTGTTCACTCTCACTCCTTCATGTCTTCTTTAAAATCCCACTTTCTCTGTGAGGCCTACTTTGGCTCTCCTATCTAAAATTACAGGCTCTCCCTCCCATTCCTTATGTTTTATCTAAACATTAGCATGTTCTCTATTTTACTTCTCTTATTTATCTGTTTCCCTCACAAGAATTTGGGCTCTATGAGGACAGGAGTTTTTGTTAGTTTCAGTAATTGCTTTATTCCCAACATCTAATAATAGTACATGACACATATCAGGGCTCCATTAATATTTGTGAAACTGAATTGAAAATGATTGCATCCACTTTTTTTGAATATATTCAGTCAAGAGGTATAGACATTTTGTGAGGAGAGGCCAGTGTCAGTAAATATTGGTCAGAAATAATGGTGACAGTCCATTAGTAGAGGCTCTTGAGAAGGGCTGGAAACCAATACAATTTGTGAGAGGACTTTTATTTCTGCACCAGCCCCTGGTGTATGCTCTGCCTGCAATACCGATGTGCATAAAAGCCATCTTAGTCCTTTCCACCCTTCTCACTAGCAAATCAAAAGGTAAGCCACCAGAATCTGTTGAACCCAGAAAAGCAACCTCTGTGTCTTAGTCAGCTCAGGCTAAGAGCTCTCTTCCAGGTTTACAAGTGGTAGTCTTCGTACTGTGTCCTCTTACAATGGGGAGAGAGCTCTGTACTCTTGCTGTTATAAGGACACCAATCCTATCCTGGGGCTCCACCCTGATGACTTTATCTAAACCTAATTACCTCCCAAAGGCCCCATCTCCTAATACTAATACATTGGGGTATAACATTTCAGTGGATGAATTTCAAAGGGCAGGAACATTCAGTCCATAACATTCTGCTCACTACTTCTTTCTACTTTCCTTATTTTCAACCAGGGAGGGATGCCAGGAAAGCAGATGAACACTGATTCTTTACCCCATGTGTCTCTGACAGGGAGTGAGCACTCAGAGTGAGCAAGGGGAAGAGTAGTAGGAGATGAGATCAGAGAGGCAACAATGACAGGATGATGTGAAATAACCAAGGGAAGGGTATCGTAATGTGATGGGTGCTGCCTTTCTCAAACCTGAGCTAGAAACTGCTCATGGGAAAGGGATTGTGGTTCTTGACCATACTGATTTGAAAACTTTAATCTTTTGCTTACAATTTTAAATGTCTGTTGTACCAAATTCAGTGGAAGCTTTGATCATTTATTTTCAGTTAACCTTTGCCAACTTTTTCCTTGAATTTAAAATATTAGTGGATCCCTAGTATTCTGTCTTCAGCTCTGTTCTTCTCCATACAATCTCTAAGTGACTTCATCTTGCCTTTTGGCCTTAATTATTTACTACTTACATTCTGATGTAATTCTCAAACCTTTAGCCCAGAATTCTTTCCTTCTCTCCAGACCCTGTTTCTAACTGCTCATTCAGTATAATCTCAAAGTACATTATTTAAAAATTGAACTCATATTTCCTCCTTAACATGCTACTCTTTCTTTCATGCACTTATTCATTTGTTGAGCATCTACCATATTTCAAATACTAAGGATGCACGATAGACAAATCAGACATTCCTGTCACTTGGTAGAGAATGCAAGCAAGTAAAATAGACCTTTACAATACAATGTATTAAGCACTGTTATGGGGGGTTTTAGGGTGCAATGGGAACACCTAGGAAGAGACTGAAGCGAAGCTTGGAGTTAAGGAAAATACTGAGAAGTTGTGTCTAAACTGACACTTTACGGATGAGTAAGAAATATAGTAATTAGACAAAGTTGGAAGGAAAGAAGAGGGAATGGAGAACAGAGTTTGATTCAGGAGGGAATAGCATATGTGATGGCCAGAAGCAAGAGAAAGGGAGAATGCCCTATGAACTTGAAGACAGCTAAGAACTACAATCCAGAAACAGATCCTTCTCCCCTTAGCCTTCAGAAGGAACTAACCCTGCCAACACCTTGATTTTGGACTTCCAGCCTCCAGAACTGAGAGATAATACATTTCTGTTGTTTAAGCCACCCACTTTGTAATAATTTGTTATAGCAGCTCTAGCAAACTAATACAATAGTTTGTTAAAGTATCAATTTACTTTGAAATGACAGATGAACATAATTTATAATATTAATAGATTTCTAAAGTAAATATGAGGTAGTGCATATCCCAGTAGACCTAATACTGGGAAACACTTAATTTACTTAATTTTCACTGTGCACAGGTCTAGGCTGAGCCACTTTTGATACTGGAGAACAATAAACAAGGAAATCCTACAAAATAATCTGTGGAGAATGTCTTGAAAATTAAAGGGTTAGAAAAACCACCCAGAGACAAAAGTTGGAGAATTTGAATTATAGACTGTCCTCAATTACACCCAGGGATTAAGAATTTTTGTTAATTCATTGGATTTTACTTTATACGTATTAGCAACATTTTTAGAGGAAGAATATTTAAATGACAATAATAGAATATTTTCAAGCTTCTTCCAATATTCATTTTTCGGTTGTGCTATGAACACTTAACATGAAATCTACCCCCTCTTAACTGATTTTTAAGTGTACATACAGTATTATCTATAGGCACAATGTTCTACATCAGGTCTCTAGAACTTCTTGCATAACAAATTTGATATAAGTTGATTAGTAACTCTCTATTTCTCCTTCCCCACAGTTCCTGGTAACCAGTATTCTGTTCTCTGCTTCTATGAGTTTGACTTTTAGATACCTCATACAGCTGAAATCTTGCATTATTTGAACTTCCATGACTGGTTTGTTTCATTTAGCAAAATGTCTTCAGGGTTAATTCGTGTTGTTGCCTTTTGCAGAATTTTCTTTTTTAAGGCTAAAATTTCATTGTATGTATATACCTCACTTTCTTTATTCATTTGTTAATGAACATTTAGGTTGTCATATCTTGGTTATTTTGAATAGCATTGCAATGATTATGGAAGTGCTAATATCTCTTCAGGCTCCTGATTTCATTTCTTTTGGATAAATACCCAGAAGTGGGATTGCTGGGTTATATGGTAATTCTGTTTTTAATTTTTTGAAAAATCTCCATACTGTTTTCCATAGCAGCTGCAATATTTTGCATTCTTATCAACTGTGTATAAGGTTTCCATTTCTCCACAACCTCACCAACACTTTGTTGCCTTATTTCTTTTCCCCTGTAATGGCTACCCTAACAGGTACGAGGTGATATCTCATTGTGGTTTTGATTTACATTTCCCTGATGATTAGTGACATTGAGCATCTTTTGATATATCTGTTGACCATTTGTATGTTTTCTTTGGAGAAATATCTGTTCAGATCTTTAGTCAAATTATTAATCTCTTTTTTTTTTTTTTTTTTTGCTCTTAAGTTATAGGAGTTCCTTATGTATTTTGGAAATTAATCCCTTATTTATATGGTTTGCAAATATTTGTTCCCATTCTGTAGATTGGCTTTTCACTGTGTTGATTGTTTCCTTTGCTGTGCAGAAGATTTTTAGTTTGATGTAATCTCAGTTGTCTGTTTTTGCTTTTTTTGCCTCTGCCTTTGGTGTAATATTTGTGAAATCATTGTCCAAAACCAATGCCTAAAGCTTTCCTCCTATGTTTTATTGTAGGAGTTTTACAGCTTTAAGTTTTACATTTAAGTCTTTAATCCATTTTGAGGTGATTTTTGTGTATGGTATAAGATCCAGTTTTATTCTTTTGCATATGGATATCCAGTATTCCCAGTACCATTTGTTAAAGTGACTGTTTTTTTCCCCCCATTGTGTATTTTTGGCACAGATCAGTTGACCATATGCATATATTTATTTCTTGGCCCTCAATTCTATTGATCTATATGTATGTCTTTATACCAATATCATACTGTTTTAATTATAAAAGACCCCAGATAGCCAAAACAGACTTGAAAAAGAACAAAACTGATCATACTTCCTGATTTCAAAATATTTTACAAAAAATATATTACCAAGCTAAAGCATCTCCAATATCTTAAAGCACAACTTTTATGAAAAACTGTCATGCTGAGTTCCCATTAGCGCTAGGATAAGGGTGGCTGCCCAAATCCTCATCTCTCCACATATCCTCCCCCAAAACCTGTTAATTCAACTAGTACAAATAAACCCATTCATGAAATTATCCCTTTAGCATTACTAGGAAACCAATGATACAGTAAACTTCAAACTATATATAAGTAGGAAAATTATCAGCAGATTTCATAATTCCTGTTACTGTAGCAAGCATGAAGGGTGGGCGGAGGCGGGGCTTCAAAATCTCTTTGGAAAAGAGGAGGCTTGGAAGAAGCACAGTGAAAATCTCCATCAGAAAGAGAAAGCCTAAAGTGTGAAAAGTCTAAACAGAGGTCAGAAAATATTCTTGTTCTTTGGGTCATAGGGTAAAGTGGCATGATAAATATAACCTACTCTCAGATAGTTCATAAAAAGTGATATACATTTGAGAAAGAAATAGCAAACATGGCAAAATATGAAAAATGGTAAGTCTATAAAGGATTCATAAGAGTTGTTATGTATTATTATTGCAAATTTAATGTAAGTTTGAAATTATTCCAAAGTAAAGTTTTAAAAAGTTATATGTCAGTCGTTTGTTCTGGACTAAATCATTTAGGTTCCTCCAGTTCCCTGTTAAGTAAATTCATTGTATGTCTTTGAATGGAACAAACTTTCATGTCTTTAAGATCTCCCGTACTTCAGACTTACTAATGCATATCAGTGATCTCAATAAATTTAAATTTAGTGAATTTTACTAGAACAAGAGACACAGTGATGACTAGCGTTGCTTTTTTCCCTGAAAGGAGTAAAATCATGCTAAAAATTGCTAGATAATAGCGCAGGGTTTGATACTAAAATTTTAAATATTGGAATGGCTTTATAATTTCTTTGACGTATTTAAAAATCTGATTATATATAGTATGATTTGAAGCTAGCAGAGATGACAATTCATTTATTTCTTCATATCTCTCATCCCATAATTTTGTAATTTTCTGTAAACCTCATGTAGACAAAGCAGAAAGTTTTACATTGAATACTTATGCTTTTCACTTAACACTGTTTAGTCTAAACAAAATATCCAGAAAATAGTTTTTTCTTTTTAAATATGCTGATACTCAGGGTATTAATGTGAGTTCATTTAGGGTAGAAATAATAAAGGTAACTACAAGTTGTATGTCCTACTTAAAAAAAATTATTTGTACCAGTCTTAACCTAATTTTTAAAATAATAGTGAAGTTCTTTTTTTTGTTGTTTGTTTTTAAAGATATGGATGTGATGAGGCCCTTAATAAATGAGCAGAATTTTGATGGAACATCAGATGAAGAACATGAGCAAGAGCTCCTACCTGTTCAAAAGCCAGAGGGTATTTCGTAAGTGTTACAGTTTATATGTCTCTTTTTCATTCAATATATATTTTGTAATCATCTTTTGTAGGCGAGGCATTTTATTAGATAATAATACAGAAGATACAAAGATGAATAAAACGTCCCCTAGTCTATTTGAGAAAGAAGAAATATATGTAAATTACAGAGCAATGTATAGGCATTATTACAGTGATAAAACATATCAAATGCTATGGATCTTGAAGGGAGATCTGATTGAGAGGAATAGAAATTTTAAGAGACATGGCTTCTGCAACAGTTAGGAGTTAGATGATAGGAGGTAGGTAGTAAACCCTTATGCTGAGTAAATGGTATGAAAGAAAGTCATGGTAGTAAGAAAACAGTGGAACTTTTTAAAACTTTATTTTGTCATCATTAATAGATTTGAGTAAGTTCTTATTCCAATAGTAATTTAATGATTAATCAAAATTTTAATTGATCATAAAAGAATAGTATAAACTGAAAAAAATTTTTAAGGAAGCATTTTTGTTTTATCAGTTTAAAATTTTTGCTGTTCTTCTTAGTTTATTTTTTCTTGATCAAGAGACATCCTTCAAATGTCTCTTGGAAACTTTTCTTAGGTAAAATCCCTTAGGGAGTTTATGATGTCTACAAGTTAATATTTGTCTTGCCTGATGATACACATAGTTTTAAAATTTGTATGTATTTTCTTTTAATTAACTTCATCTTAGGTTGATCATAGATCAGATATGATTAGTACCATGATTACAAAGACAATGTCAATTAATTGCTCTGTCTTACCAGCCTATCTATATATAATCTTCAACAGTGTTCCGAATACTATAGCAGCAAAGAGTGTCATGAGAAAATTACCCTTTCTTTATTACTTTAATATGTACAAAAATACTTTTACTTAAATATCTCTTTTAATCTCTATAATAACCCTGTTACAGAGATGGCCCATTTAACTTCCGATTGAATGGAAATGTTATTTGATTCCTTGCCTAGATTAATTTTCAGTTTTTTTCTAATGCTAAGACCATGATCGTGTGATTTTAATAGCTTTTGTTCTAAAATGTATAAATCTTACAACTTTTACTTTTCAGATTTGTACAGACTCTTGTGCATCTTCTTAAAGGAAATATTGGAACTGGCCTTTTAGGACTTCCATTGGCAATAAAAAATGCAGGCATAGTGGTAAGACTTACCATTGTAATCTTTAGTTAAGATACAGTTATCAATCTTAATTTACAGCAAAAGTCTCCACAAGTTATTATCTGGCCTAGTCAGTTAAAACATGGTCAGTGACAGATAATAATTTAGCCATTGTATTGATAAAATTATGTGAACTATGATAATATCTAACAAAAAATGAGAAAATTACTCTTCATTTCTTCTTAATTACTACTTCATATTTTTTGACAGAAAGATCCTAAAACAGTATTTGATTTCCCAGGTACGACTTTCAGGAATTTAAGTAGTGTATTCATATCAACAAATATATTTATAGAGCAGATCATTTGTATTGGTGAAATTTTATAGTATTTTAGAATCAGAATAAAATATGTGGTCTTCAGATTTAAAGAATAATAGTTAAGAAAAGGAATAACAGTATCTTTTGAAAACAAATATTTAAAGTATTGTTAGAACTAATTATTGTAATTACAGAGAATCTTGATAGGGACAACTCACTAATGAAGTAATTAGATTATATTTCTCCGTTTTTTACTGGCCAGTTTTCTAAAAAACTGTTGTAACTATCATCTTTCTCTGCATTTGACTTTGTCCACCCTAATTTAGAGAAACTTAAATGTTTCTGATTATAAAAATAAGCTTTGGTAATATTTTGTGTACATCTCAATCCAGACATCACTTTGATTTTAATAATAAATACTTTAAATTTTTTTATGTACCACTCTTTTAAATAGTAATTTTCTAGGTACAGTTCCCCACATATAGTAAGCGCTCAAAAAGCAATGTGCAGAAGTTGATTGTCCACAATCTCATATTGATACAGCATTTTTAAAAAATAATTTAAAGATAATGATGCAGTTGCATATCATTATTTTGGTGGGACACCAACAGTGATAGACTGCCATCTCATGTTAATATGATGTTGTATTCTATCTTACTTTGTCATAGTTATATTCATAGGTTTAGATAGCCACGTTGATAAGATGGAATCATATGTGGTTGTCTTAAGTATTACTAAAATTTTGTCGGGTTTTTTTGTTTTAGCTTTTCCTTATGCAAATGGCTATTTAATCATTTGTCCAACAAATATTTATTCATTGCAAATGAGTAATCTGTTGTCTCATTGCTTATAAGGGAACTTAATTTTTGTTAAACTTTAATATTTAAACCTTTTAATTTTTTCCCCTACAGCTTGGACCAATCAGCCTTGTGTTTATAGGAATTATTTCTGTTCATTGTATGCACATTTTGGTACGTTGCAGTCACTTTCTATGTCAGAGGTAAATGTGGATTTGTTAAGTCTACTTAATTAATTTTAAAGCTGTGTAGTTATTGAAAGTATCAGATAGTCATGTTTCTCTTGTGCTTTGCAGCTAGCAGTTGTAGTTTCTATAATCATTTATAAAGACAAGTCTAAGATAATGTGGAATAAAGTATCATTTCACATGACTGAAATCTGGTCAGAATATATTCTTTTAAAATATAACCTTATTAGTGAAATCTGTTGAGACTATATTTACCTCTTTTGAGATATAGCCTTATTAGTGAAATAGAATGGTTTCTTTTAGTGTAAATGAAGAAAATCAGGAAAGGTATATAGGGAAATGGAGGCAGCAGTACTGCTTTTAGTTATAATGTAATGGTCTTCAGTTTGTTAGTAATTAATTTTGGGGTATAATGACTTTGGTGCTCTTTGCTGATTATGTCACTTGGTAGATAGTAAAATAATATTCTTTTTTCTTTCTATTTGTATCATGAAATGCTTCTACTGGATAATGGACCAACTTTTTAAAAAATAAATATTACCTATCCTAGTAAACTAATACTCTAATCCTAACTGTTGTTGTTAAATGTTCTTAAAACTGGGTAAATCATTCATGATCTTTAAAGAACATGTATACTTGGAAAAGAAGTGGGAGTGAGGACATGGGGAAATAACACCTACCTCATGGGGCTATTTTAAGGATCAAATATGGTAGTTTATGTGAAAATATATTGTAAAGCCCTGTAGAGATGTATTAGATAGTGCTTTTCTAAGAATGAAATAATAGAGGCATGAACAATGTAATTGATGTTTTTAGGTAATTGAAATATTTAAATCAGTGAAGAACAAATATGTTATATGAATGCTACAAATATATAGACTTTAACAGTAGGTAACAACTAATATATTGGTAATAAGGACAGATATAAAATTTTTCAATTTCATGAGACATACATTAAAAGTATGCAGATCTTGAAATTTCAGAAACTCCTCTGTCAGAGCATAGCCTCATATTCATTAATTCCCATTTCTTTGCTGTTCTTTTCGAAGGGAGGATTTATGGACCAACTTAATTTTTTTTTTCTTTTGCATGTATGTCATTAAACTACAGATTTAAAAAGTCAACATTAGGTTATAGTGACACTGTGAGTTTTGCTATGGAAGTAAGTCCTTGGAGTTGTCTTCAAAAGCAAGCAGCATGGGGACGGTAAGTACTTACTATGTTATTAATATCTGGTTATTTAAATTACATTAATTTTTAAGTAATTTAACCTGACAAGATACCTGAATAGAAGTTACATTTAAGTATGATAAAGTTGGGGGAATAAACAATCTTTAGAGTTAGGCAGATCTCAATGCCATTTCTCAGTTTTGAGACCTGGGTCAAATTATCAGGGTTTTTTGTTGTTGTTTTTGTTGGTTTTTGTTTTTCTTAGTTTTCTCACTATCAGATGAGTTTGTAATAATACTTGCTTCACAGGATTATTATATTAGTTTAAATGAAATTTATAAAGCACCTGGGTAACCTATGATAAAATAATGTTCAATAATTTTTTAAGGATAGGCAAGAAAAATGTCATGATCTCATTATTTCAAATAAAACTGTACTGTTTAGCTATATGTTCAGTATATATTTTAGCATACTCTTTATTATCTTGTTTAAATGTAACATCATTGGTGAACATGGCTAATCAAAGTCACATGAATACAGAACTGGAAAACTAAGCATAGGCAATCAACAGAATGCTGACTGTGGTATAAATGATATGTGTGGTGGAATTTAGAAGAAAAAGAACAATAGTAATAGGGTAGTTTATAGCTAACTATATGGCCTTTCTGGGGATTTTCAAGAGTTTAGATTTGTTTATGAGCCATTCAGAGTTCCTGATATCCTGAGTAGGAAAAGGAAGAAAACAAAGCTTAATACCATAGAGATTTGCTGCCAGAACTGTATCTACTTCCTTCTTCTGCCCTGGTCCAGAGGCAACCTTGTCTGTTTTTTCTATCAAGAAGAATGACTTTCAGATAGGAGTGGTTGGAATGATTGTTGCTGGAATACTAAAATCAAAGATGGATAAAGAGATCTTAAGGGTATACTTAAATGTAATTCATCAGAGAGAAGAAACTTGAGTTCATTTCGGGGTACCAAGATTACTTAACAAATTAGATCCCTGAAAAACCATAAGAACTGTAGAGTTATGATAAGCATAAAGATAGGCAGGGGCTCTTCTAGGTTCAGATGGCAGAGGGAGGATTGGTAGATTTGTAGAGCACATTATTTGACAGCTTGATATTGATGGTCAAACAAGAGACTATAATGAATTAGTAAGTGCACGCTATTTTAGTCACTCATTATTCCCAAAACAAAATTGAGAAGTATGGGCTGTATTTTAATAACATGTAGGCAAATTTGTAGCTTGATTGACTGCAATACCCAAATAATGCTAATTAACTGCCATACCCAAACTTGACTGGTGATATCCCTTCCCTACTCCTGATTACAATTTTATATAACTGGAATTTTTTAAAGTATCTCATTAAAAAATGAAGACCGAGCTAAGCTACTGAGGAGGTCTCTAGTGGTATGATTTAGGGCCATGCCCAGTCCTCTCCAATTCCGTATTCATACTGATGATTTGGATAGTAGAGTATGCTTATCATATCTGAAAATGACATGAAGCTGGGAGAGCTGGGAAATACATTGGGTTGATCTGATAAAAATTTTGAGAAGTAGGAGAAATGTACTTAATCAAAAAGAAAAATGTTTTCATGGCATTTTATAAGCAGATACTCAAACTGTTGAATTTCAGAAATAAATGATGAGAAAATTTTGGCCTTTTAACTTAATGGAACGTTCTTTTGCTCAATAATAGTTCTGGTGACATACTGATCATACTTATGTGATTTTTAAATAAAATAAATATTTTAAGTATTTCTTATTTTAAGGAAGTGATAAGAATATATACTGTTATAAAATGTTTTAAAATAGTTAAAAAGAAAATATATATTGACATTTCAGCAGCTCTTATTGATACTTATTTGTATCTCTTTACAGGAATGTGGTTGACTTTTTTCTGGTGATAACACAGCTGGGATTCTGTAGTGTTTATATTGTCTTCTTAGCTGAGAATGTGAAACAAGTAAGTATTTCTCTCTAATGAAATCATTTTCTTCCAATGCCATAGTTATTGTCTCATATTTCCTCTGAGTGAGCCATAGTTGAATATGCAAATGTGTTCCTTTCAATAAATCATGTTCCTTTGTAGATTTTCCTTTAGTCTTCTCTTCTGCAAGGTGGATTCCTGCTATTGTTGGTTTTACTTCTCGTTGTTATATCAATGATGCTTTTTCTTTCAGATCAGAACAGGACATAATTTACTGATTCTTAGCTACCTGAAATTTACATACACAGATGTTTGGAAGCATATTCTTTACATTGATGTTTTATAAAGACATATATAAGGCTTTAGCCAGAGCCTAAAAAGTGAAGTAAAAAAGTGGGCATTACTAAAATCCAATAATTACCGCCATTGTCTAAAAAGATGCTGTGTCCAGAAATATACTGTGTTCTCTAATTCTCTCCATATTAGAGTATTTGCTTTAAGAAGTAGTAGTTTACATTCTTGGTAGAGATGGTCAGTTTGAACAAATATGCAAAGCACTGAAATAAAAAAAGCTCCCCTATCAAAACAATGGCAAAACACATTTATGGGCCTTAATTGTTAGATTGTCTTTACTATTCCTACATTACCTCCAGCTCTTTAATTATTAATTTAATTAATATTTATTAGCCACATGTGCATGATGCAATAGTTGGCATTATGCATAGTCATCTCTTAGGTATTTTAATGCAAAATTATGTGAATATGTTTTCTAAAGAACCCCATACATACACATATATTTGACTCACTTTTCTAAGTACAAAGTATTCTTTATTTTATATTTAGACCAAGAATTGGCAAACTTTTTTTGTAAAGGGCCAGATAATAAGTATTTTCAGTGTTGTAGGCCATATGGTCTCTGTCTCGACTCAGACATAGACAGCAGTACATAAACAAATGGATATATGTCTGTATTCCAATAAAATTTTATTTGGAAAAAGAGGCCAGATTTGGTCTATGGGCCATACTTTGCTAAAGCCACCAGCTTAGATTTTTAATGTTGGAAAGGCTCATTGAGTCAAACTCCCTTTTATAAATAAGAGAGTTGATGCTTTCATTAGCATTACCCATTATTGATGATGTGCTTATGATTTTACAAGTATTTAATTCCACAAGTTGCATATTCCTAAGACTACAAACTCAATTAACAGGCTATTTATTGTCAAGCACTGGTAAGATACCATCTTACCAATCATTCATATAGAATACAGTGGAAATTATGCCTTTCTAGGATTGTGCAACATGGTAGTACTGTATCTTTTCTATTATCTCCAAATAGAACAACCAACAAGCTTGATTTGACTTCACAAATAATACTAGTAATGCTTTATAATCTTATATGTATAAGCTATGACATTTTAATCTTTACAACTGCTCTAATACAAGTATTATGCTCATTTTATGAATGAAGAAACTGAGTTTCACAAAGCATGAGCAATGCACTAAGTCATATGAATTAGGCTGAAATCTAGGTCTCTGACACAGCATCCACCCAGCATATCAATAGTTCATCACTGGACAGAACATCATTTGATTTTAATTTGTGCGCGTGCGTGTATGTGTGTACACAAAGTATATAAAATGCATAAAATGTCTGTAAACTTAGGATTAGTGACTTTCTCCTGTGAAATATTATCAGTAGCTTCCAAAGTTAAATGGAAGGATTTAACTCATTTGTACATATGCTAGAAGACCAGGTAGAAAAAAATGACTTTCTGGGAGCTAAGGAGAATGCCTGTTGTAGATAGAAAGATGAAAGTCCTTTTGAGGCATAAAGAGCAACATGGGAAAAGACATTCCTTGAGACTCAAGAAAAGCTGAAAGCAACAATAAACACATTATCTTGGCAGAGCAGACAGATGGTCACTGAAACAGCATCATCAGAGATTTTTACTCTCTGCAAAAGTGTTCTCTCACTTTTGATAGCAGTCTCCAGTAGTAGATACATGGGTTTATTAAACCTTACCAATTATTGCTACTGCTATAGTTAAAAACTGTAAGATTATTATCACCTTATTCTACATAAAATTGAAAGTATATAATTCATCAAATTAAAGAATTAAGAATTTAGTTGCTATACAGATATGTGAACCTTCTGCTCCATAACTGCCATGTGGCTGTTCTTGGTCCCATTAGGCCACTGTGGACAATTGGTATGGTGAAAAAACCAAAAGTGCTTCCAGTGATTTTAGTCCATCGTTAAAGCTCCTGTCTGATTTTACTTACTCTAAGATACTCTAGAAGATTTCAGATAGATAAATAGTGTATATGGGCATGAAGAATGTGGAAGGGATATTATTATTAAGAAAAAATATAGTGATACTAAAGACTTGATGTGGACTTCAGAGTCAGAAGATCTGAATTCAAATCCTCGCTCTCTCGCTTTTAATTCACGTTGGGCAAGATCCCTTTATCCCTAGTCAGGCCTCAGTTTCCTTATTTATAAAATGGGAATAGTAACGAAATCTCCTCTTGTTCCTCATAAACTTATTGTGAGGTTCAGCTGACAATAACCTTTGTAAAATGTAAAGCAGCATACAAATATAGGGTATAATGGCTTTAATTTTGCATTTTAGCTTTGCTGAAGAGCATAATCTGCCTTTGGAATTGTAAACATTAAATTACTGGATCATTGATAAGTTAATAAGTAGTGGTTTTTAGTAAATTTGAGCTCTTAAATGAAAACAACTGAATTTAGTAATTTTATTTTATAATATTTATTTCAGTGTTTTGCATTTTGGTAAACATGTGAGATCATAGGAAGTCCTATTAGATAGCCAATCTCTGTCTCTAGAGGGCACCAAAGGACTCAAATGTTTATCTGAATCTTGCTCTGGGTATGTATCTACATTTTTATTTTATTTTTTAATCCTGAGAATTTTTATAACTATCTTTCTGCCAAGGAATAATAATTATTATGAGAGATTTGTGATAGAATTAATTTTAGCTTCCCAAGCACTTAATGATTCAAGTGGCCCTTTTTAAAACTGGTTATGTAACTGCTTTTCTCTTGCCTGGTACCCTTGTTAGAGCTTAGCTTTGATCATTATCTAATCTGATTATTGGAGATGTAGAAATATTTGGCTCTAAATAATTTGGTTACTGAGAAAATTGAGTCGACAAATAAAATATATTAAGAGACAAGTAATGTGAATTAACCAATTTAGCTTCTATTTCAAATTATAGAAAAATAATCAATGAAGTTTGGATGGCCAATTACAAGGTAAATGTGAGCTATGCATTTCTTAAGTGGTACATGGAGTAACCTGAGAGTTTAATTAGTCCATTATGAGTTGTATCTTGCCTGTGTAACTTGAAACCAGTAGATATATTTCCTGCAGTTTCAGGTGAGGTGTATATATTTGTAGTGGCAGTAAACGTTGTTTATCGTGGATTATAAGTGTAAAATGAAACACTTGAATTGTTAATTATATGAGAATTTTGTCCTAAAATTCTAATTTGTTGGCCTGTTAATACTTAACTATATTTAGAGAGAGAGAGTGGAGGCCAGGTGGCCGCTTCCACAGGGCCTTCCTTTCAGGGTTGCAGTATTTTGGTCAGGTTAATGTGAAGCTAGGTTCTGGAGCCTCAAGCTTCGGTTTGAATTCTAGAACCACCACTCACCGGCTTGTCATCATGTAAGTTTCCTTTACCTTCCCTTAACCTCATTTTTCTCAACTATAAATTGAAATTAATACTATCACCTACCTCAGAGTTGTTTTGAGGATTAAATGAGATATTGTATATAAAGTATTTAGTTCAGTGTCTGACACATAGAAAGTACTCAAAAAATGCTTGCTCTTAATTTGATTTGGTTTGTAAGAATTTATCCAAAGATTTGATAATGTCATTGTGTTCAAAGGAGGGTATAGTGTTTGGAGGCAAATAGATTTTCACTGGTATTTAAATTATAGTATCTGCCTCTGCTATGAGTTTTTAAAATTGTTTTTCAAGTTCTCCATCATTTCATTTCTATTTTAGTAAGTTGGGTTGTGTGATTAATTGAATCAAAGATAATTTTTAGTATATGGAGCCTGTAAATCATTGTATATCTTTTGAAAGCTGAATATTAATTTATAGAAGTGGCTGAATAAATTTTAAGGTAAAGTTGATTTACTTATAGAAGATATTTGTTCTAGCAAAAATATATTTATTATCTAGTGGATAGCCATGCATGAATTTAGTGGATTCTTAACAAATATTTATTGATAGTAATGATAATTTATGAATAATTGCTTTATAAAAGTTTTATAGTTAGATTGTAATTTCTAAATTTTATTTCGACTACATTTCTAAGAGGCACTTAGAACTTGTTTCCTACTCTGAAGAATATAAGTTAGAGTAGCACACTCAATGGCCATTCTAGGCAAGTACACTTTCTCTTTTGATGATCTCAAAAGCAGATTGAGCTTTTGCAGGAATCATGAAGCAGCATGGTTTATTACAAAGCTTCAAAATAAATTAGTACATCTACTCATGACTTTCTAGTGAACTTTTCCATTCATGGTATGATAGAAGTTATTTTGTAAAGATTACCCTATTGTAATTACCCTTAAATTTGTTATTCATTCATTCATTCATTTCTAGGAAGCTAGAATATCTCGAAAAAATGTAGATATTTATTGTAAAGGAATTTATCATTGAGGGCATAGACCAGAATTTTCTTTATATTTCTCTTTTATGATTATAAGTTGCTGTGAGTCTTTTTCCCTCTCTCTTCATTATTCTCCTGGTAATCCTATGTGTAGGTTCATGAAGGATTCCTGGAAAGTAAAGTGTTTGTTCTGAATAGTACCAGTTCATCAAATCCATGTGAGAGAAGAAGTATCGACTTAAGAATATATATGCTTTGCTTCCTTCCATTTATAATTCTCTTGGTCTTCATTCGTGAGCTAAAGAATCTATTTGTGCTTTCATTCCTTGCCAACGTTTCCATGGCTGTCAGTCTTGTGATAATTTATCAATATGTTGTTAGGGTAAGTATTACATGTTTTTAACTGTAAAATGCTTCTTTATAAGTAAATTGTTTATTTTGAAGTGAAAGTAATGACTTGTGAAGACCCCAGTTCATATGTGGTAATACGAGGAGATAATCAGTAAACTTTGGTTTTCTTGTGTGAGATACTCATTTGTTAGAAAGGTATATGGCGTAAAGATTGAAAGCACAGGCTTTATAGTCAGATCTGGGTTTGAATCTTGATAAATACACATCTGGGTTTTATGACATAGCTTCAGAAGATAGTGATACCTACCTTATAAGAAACAAAGGACTCAGTATTTTGTTTATTCCTTTAAGATGTGAATCAATCACAAGATATGGGAATATAGATGTAATTTTATAATTTTCTTTCACTTCCGAACCTTTATTTACTGCCCCCACTTTAGTCCACTGCCTACACTACACTATATATGGACTACACTAGTCTGTATCCTTTTTATCTGAAGTATGCGAATATGTCAGCTGATTTCATTGTCTGTAGTCTGGGGATTCTTAACCCAGTTTCCTTAAAAAAATCTATTGATGGGATTCAGGGGATCTGAAATAATTAAAATTATTTGTGAGATATACTGTTTATATGTATATACATTTTTATACTGAGCAGCTTAGTATAGCTTTCATCTTTCAAAGGGGGAAATGATCGAAAAGGTTGAGAATCCCTGTCCTATTCTCTCCTGATTCGATTCATCTTATATATTGCTGCCGAAGTAATTGTTCTAAAATCTCCATTAACAATCCTTTATAGACTCTCTTACGATGGCTCTACATTTCATTTTAACCCCCTCTCTGAATTACAAAACCTGTAGACTCTTTCTATAACATGTAAGAGTGGAAGGGGACAAGCAGGAAGATCTCATAAGGCTTTCTGGAGTCCGTGACCCCTTAGCTGAATGTGTGAGTCAGTGGAGCAGAAAAGGAGTTTCCTTAGGTAGAATGGACAGTATGAGCCTTGAATAACAGTGTAGTGTGTTATCAAATAATCCAAACACTTTAATACACTTTTCCTTCTGACCCAGGCTTATGTTTTTAGCCATGTATCGCCATTAAATAACACAGTTCTTCCTAAGCTTCAGATATTCTAGACCTATTTTCCAGATTATCTGTGTGCTTTCATATTTCAGTTTCTTTGTTTATCCTCTTTCCTTGGCCTTCAGTTTTACTTTCAGTCAGATAAGGCAGAGAACACAGGATGATGAAGCAAATAGGGACCAGTCTTGAGGTAGGTGAAACAAGTGGCCATTGAACAAGATATATAGCTTGTGAGTTTCCAGATAGTAGAGTGTTGAAATGAGACTATGAGTTGGGACCAAGTCATCAAAGCCAGAATCAAGGCATATGCACAAACAAAAAGGGTAATGACAACTGTCAGTTCAAAGAGTAAAACACCAAAACCAGGGCAGACCTGTACTAGGGAGTAGAACAGAGTTATGAGGTAGAAAGCCAAAGCAGGAACCGGGTATCTTAGAGACTGAAAGAGCAATGAAAATCGGGTAGAGAATGAGTTTCATTAGACATCAACAGTGATTGTAACTGACTATATGGCTCTCAGCTCAGACCTCGAGTATGCTTATGTATTTCCTGTTATGGCAGGAGCCATACCCAGTGTGAACAGCCTAGGACTTGAAGGTGGAAACAGGTAATCGGGAGCATTTAGCTCAGATGGAATGTGTTGGCATGAGGGAAACAATTGCTTTTGGCAGTGACATCTTAACAGCTTGGCTGTATTTAACATAGGATGCTTAAAGTGTTCATTGAAAGAATTATTCACTTTTATAACACATTTACTGTTGTGAAGCTCAGAATTATATAATTTCGCTCTTTCATTTAAAATTCTTTACTTAAAAATAAAGGTGTAACTTGCTTTATTTCTTTTTTTCTGCAGAATATGCCCGATCCCTACAACCTTCCAATAGTGGCTGGTTGGAAGAAATATCCACTTTTTTTTGGTACTGCTATATTTGCTTTTGAAGGCATAGGAGTGGTAAGGATTTAATGTTTATTATTTTTTAAAATCTTAAATCAATACAAAGATTTAAGTCAAGCTACATTTAGAAATGTACATTTTTCTTTTTTGTTTCTATTTTTGATATTTCCAGAACACAATTTGCAGTTCGATATGATTAATTCCACTAACCAAGAGTTTAATCTTAGATGTATCACTTAAACTCTCTAATTCTCTTCATTTGTAAAAATGAGAACATTAGATTATTTTTAATATTTTATTATGTAAAATTTTAAACCTATATGAGATTTAGATAATCATATGATGAACTTTTATGTAAGCATCACTCAGTTTCAAAAATTATTAATGCATAGCCAATTTTGTTTTATCTATGTCCCAGCTACTCTACTAAACCTGGGTTATGTTCAGACAAATCTCAAACATCATATATTATAGACTAGATGATTTGAAGTGAATTGAAATTGTTACAAAGGTACTATTACATAAGAAGAGTCCAATATAAATTCTCCCTTTAGATTGTGCATATCGTATTTGTTTTGGGAAGTGATGTTATTGTAAAGCTAATACCAAGAGATACAAGTATCCTGAGGAATCAAAGATCTTAAATATTTCCACTCAAGATGCTTCCATGTTTTTTAAAGCCTAGAATGTATAGATTTGGGGAAAATAGATTATTGCTGCCTACTCTATAGCTTGTTTTATAGTCTGATGGTATGGTATGGGAGTGGAACCACTTATAAACATCTGTTTATGTGAACCACGAATAGATCTAAAAGACAATTTTACACCATTTTACCTGGGTTTCTGCTCTCTGAATTCTCCTTTAGAGAATTCTCACAAGTTCTTACAGTTCCACTTATCACTTTTGTAGGCATACCTGCAGATTTTCATTTCTGTCTTTACCTAAACTCTAGTTAGCTACTGAACATTTCCATTTAAGTCTTGTTTCTGTGACACCTCAAATTCAACAGGTCTAAAGTATGACATGTATTTTCTTATATAAATCCAGCTTCACTTTTTCATTTCGCTGTTTCTTTTAGTTCTACTTTCAATGGCTCAAGCTTGAAACATTGTAGTAAATCTTTTCACTCCCATCACTGGTTTCTTCATTGTACTCAGTAATTAAGGCATGTTGATTCTCATTCATATTTTCCCCAAATCTATTTTATAAATGAGATTATGTGTAAAGCACTTACAATGCTGCTTGATACAGAAGGAGCCTCCATAAATGTTCATTTTCTCCCCTTTCTCCTTTTCTAGCTGTACTGGCACCATTTATTGACCATAATCCCTTATTTCAGGTCGAGATTGTCTTCATAGCATCCAAATTGTTCTCTGTTCTTTCTTCTATTAACCAGTTAATATTTCCATATGTACCTGACTTTTTACCTGAGAAGTGAAATAATATTAGAGTTATTATCTTATAGGGTTATTATGAGGATGACATCAGATGCTACATGGCAAAGCTTTTAGAAGAATATGTGGCATACTGTAAGCACTCAGTAAATACTTGCTATTATTATTACTTAGTGTCATTTACTGTATAATCAAATCATTTGCCCAAAACCTCTGAAGGTTTGCCTAAACTTTTCAGTTAGTCTTTTTTTATTTTCTTTCACTTTTTTTATATAATGAAAATAACTTATTCATCTCACTAAATTGACATACAATTGATACAGATGGCTAGATAAAGAAACAATTATAGACGTGTATACATGGGTTATTATACATAAATATACTTTCTAGTACTGTCTGATGAAAGACCCTATAAGCATTGATACCCCACTAGCCACAAGAATACCCAGCACTCAAATCTTGATTTCTGAATACCATTTGCAACAAAAGAACGAAAGTTTTTTGGTGAAATGGCTGATTCTAGAGCTGAAGCAAGGACATGCAGGATGGATCTGGAGCATCTTGTTGTGCTAGAAAGTATGGAAGTGCTCAAAAAACAGGAGAATGGAGGCAAGTCAGTGGGGCACAGCAGACAACCTGATAGAATTTATAACCACCAAAGCTGGGGCGGTATGAGCAACAAAATAAGTGTTTTGGATTCATATTAAAAGTTTAAAGTAAATATACATGAATCCTTACTAGTATAAATGATAAATACTAATATAAATATAAATCTATACTAATATATAAAAGAAGGGGGGAGGGTATTTTCAAATAATTTATGTAGCTACTCCCCCTCCAGGAGCTGCAGCTTAATCCCTTGTAGTCCCTGGAGTGTGGGCTGGCTGCATTGAGTGACTTGCTTCCAAAAAAATAGAGTATGATGAGAGGGAGGAGAACTTTACAAGCTGAGAATTCTGGAAAACACTGCCTTAACCAAGTGATCAAAATTAACTTCACCAGTGATAAATATGTTGATACTGTGTGTGATGAGAAGGGCACTTCACCTTTGTGATATCCTGTTCTAAAACCTATAATCCCAGTCTAGTCATGAGGAAAACACAGACAAACCCAAAGAGAGGGACATTATACCACATACCTAGCTAATACTCCTCAAAATTGTCAAAATAATAAGGAAAGATTGAAGAACTTTCACAGACCAGAGGAGACTAAGGAGACATGGCAGCAAAATGCAGTGTTCTATCCTGGATGGGACTCAAACTGAAAAAGGACATTAGCAGAAAATCTAGTAAAATCCAAATCAAGTTTGAAGTTTAATAGTAATGTACCAGTGTTGGTTCTTAGTTGTAACAAATGTACTTCGGTTGCGTAAAATGTTAATAGGGGAAAGTGTTCACATTTGTTTTTTAAAACAGGTTTGCCTGCTAAGAGCTGATTTTAAATCTTTTAAAAATCTGTAATGTAAAATATATATATACATATATATATGTATAACACCTAGAAACATACTTAAACAATTATAAGTGTTTTAAAGGAAAAAAAATTTGCATATAAACTGTGGAAAGATTAGTTTGTATAAATGTAAGACAGGATACTAGATTGTTTTAAATTATTTGTTATCTGCATTCTCTTCTTAGGTCCTTCCACTGGAAAATCAAATGAGAGACTCAAAACGCTTCCCACAAGCATTGAATATTGGCATGGGGATTGTTACAACTTTGTACGTAACATTAGCTACCTTAGGATATATGTGTTTCCGGGATGAAATCAAAGGCAGCATAACTTTAAATCTTCCCCAAGGTGTATGGTAGGTATATATGAGTTTGTTAATCCTAGTCTGTATATTTTATAGATGTGGTTTGCTAATATTTGATGATAAAGGTGCATTCTTGGATTTACAGTTTAAATGTGTAATTTTTACTGATTTCATTTGTGTAATCTAGAATCTTTATAATCTTCAGAGACCACCTATGATTTTGCATATCCTTGTGGGATTATTTAAAAGATTAAACATTGTAGAATGTTCCAAATTTGAGTAAATTACAAGAGTGAAACATGAATTGTCTTAATATGGACTTTCTTGAATAAAAAATTTAATACTTGTCCTTGATGCCAAAAAATCCAACACTCTGAGTTCTTGATAAAATAATATAACCTTTCACTATGGCTTTTACTGTTTTGCTTGCCTGTGTTAATACTGTATGCACTCCAAAGCCTTTCAAAACACAGGGCACGTTATAAATAAGTTATATAACATGGTGTCTTAATAGTCTTTAATATTAGAACCATATTCCATTAAATGAAGCAGTGTATAGGGTTTTTCCTTCTTTCAGAGATTAGTCTCTGGAGAATGCAAAAAGATATGCATAGTGATTGCTATGCATACTTGTTCCCTTATTTATAAAATGGAAAGTAACTTCTTAGTTTTGATAAATGCAGAGAATAAATACTAAATTGTTGATTAATGTCATGCTACTCCTTTAGCTGCTTGGATTGAAATCTGAAACCTTAAATGTAAAGTATAGCACTTACACTAAAAATTATTAAGGGTATTAGGTTTTCATACAAACAGATACTGAGAAGTAGTCAGGTGACTTCTGCTGTTTCACATGTAGCATTCTTCATGAAGCATGTATTGGATAGGAAAAATTCAACCCAAAAAATAGGGAAGGAGCATGTAAGAACAGGGAAGCGATGAGGTAAGCATTTTAATTTATTAAGATAATTGAACTGGGACTTTATTTCCCTCCCCTAAAAAAGCAGACCCCAAGTCTAAGCCATATTTGTAGTATACAGGAGCTAGGAGTCTGAATATTCTGGGAAATAAAGCTGATGAGTAATCAAGGTAATCAAGCAATGTCTTAATTGATCCTACTAGACAATCATGGGGTTGAACTTTGAGGGGTTTATTGCCTAAAATGAAAATGTTTAGGTGAAAATGGACTCACCATGAGACACAACAAATAAAAAAATAGAGAAATAAATTTAAGGAAACTGAAAAGGGAGATTCATATATCCTAGACTGTTCCCTCTGTCCTCTCTCCCTCACAAATTCTTAAATCTCCATCCAATATTAAAGTTGCCTGTAACTAGGAATTCAGGCCCAGATTGTTTCTGCTTTTCCTCATCAGAATATCTGTTATTGATTATATTAAATTTAAAATGAAGGTTATCTACCAAATTCATTTATTCATCTAATAGATATTTATATTATGCCTTTTGTGTACTAGGTACTATTCTAGGCACTAGAGTTACAGTGATGAACAGATAAATGAAGGTTATCTACCAAATTCATTTATTCACCTAATAGATATTTATATTATGCCTTTTGTGTACTAGGTACTATTCTAGGCACTAGAGATACAGTGATGAACAGATAAAAATCTCTTCCTCATAATGCTTACATTCTACTGAACATGCTACAAAAGTTTAGTCATTTAAAGCATTCAATCTAGTGATGAATACTAAACCCCCGTTGTCTTATTTTTTAGCGTAGAATGAGGTAAGGTTCTTAGTAAGAATTGTAGCTAGTCCTCAAAAAGACTCTTAACACAGCTAAACCCAAGATTCTTAACCTGAGTACAGTGAAGGGTCCAAGAGGGAAAGTGAGTTATCTGATTCTTTTCAGGGGTAGCTTCTATATTCAGCCTTGAGAAAAAGACTTGATCAACAACTAATTTCTTAGGTTGGCCTTTAAAAATTTTTAAGATATTCATACCTGTAAATTTAGGTTAAGTATTGATTTGTTAGCCAATGAGCGGAAAAGAATAGAAGCATTGCAAATTTTGAATCACATGTTTTCAAAATTAATGTTTTTAGTGAAACATTAGTTGTTTCCCCTCCCCTTATAATGATTTCATGTATCGACTGCAAAATAATTATTTAAAAAATACATTTTGCTCTTTACTAAGATACTAAATTTTCTGCTAACAGTATAACATTTGTTTTAAAGCAAGAATCATTCTTTGGAGTATTTTTATTTGTAATATTGAATGGATGTAGTTTCTAAAAATTACCTATCCATATCCTTTTTGATTATTAATATTAATTTAATATTAAGTATGTCACTAAGTATATTGGGGGTGGGGTATACTGAGAGGAATAAAACACAGTCTCTAACTTTAAAGAACTTTGGTAGTGAGTTTTAAAATACCTTTTAATGTATACTACATGTTACAAGTTTTTATGTTCTTATATATCCTCAAAACAAATTCTTGTGATTTTAAGAAAGTTTTTATACTTTGGAGAGAGAGTTTACTGGGTAAATTCTTCTTTCAACTCTTCATTTCTAAAACTTAGTATATAAAGGACCCTTACCAGAGGTGCTTGCTACAAACCAAAATGAGAACAATATCTCTAGAAAAGTTGAATAGAGAAAAATAGTTTAGAGTGATTGGAAATACTGATGTCAAACATAGAAATTAGTGGGTTCTTGAATTAGAAAACAAGTAAAAATGAAACAGTTGATTTTAAAAGACTGCAGCACTTTCTTAAACATTCTATATTACTTTTCATTGTTTGTGAACAAGTGCACCTGCTTCCAAAAGACACAAACCATTTATTTCCCATTTTTATTCTGTGTAACACCAATAATTGCAAAAACCTAATATTATTGAATGGTTATTAATAATAACGAGGCTCAGCCTACATAACTTGTTTTATAGCAATAAAAATTATATACGTAATGATGTATTTTAAAATATACTAACTATATTTTAAAAACATGTAAGTTAAAAAATAATTTTAAAAAGGAATGTTCTAATAAACTAATAAGAATATTCACTTCTCACAATTACATATAAGAGTATGTGAAACTAGGAAGCTTTCTGTTATTTTGTACAGTTCAGTAATTTGACCATTTTGTGTTTAATCTTTAAACCTCAAACTGAGAAATACATCCTGAGATCGTTTTAAAATTAAGATTTTTATTGCGCCGGCCCTAAGGAGTTTCTCCTTTCCTTAACAATGTTGTTTGTAGTGCTTTAAAATCTATTTTTACTTAGCTCTTTTCCTTCCTCTTCTATGATGAAAAAATTATAGAGGAATTACTGAATTCCTTTCTGCTCTGCCACAGTTCAGAGAACAGTTTATAATCTTTACCACTTTGTCTTAAGACATCAAAATTAAGCTGAAAGCCTAATTAATCTTGAGGCCTTTCTTTACCAAAAATGGGACATTTTATAACCTTTAAAATAATTGCATTTTTTTTTTCCTAAGAAACGCTCTGCCCTGTGCATACACATCTTAAGTGACAAAGTAGAACTCTTAAGTGGCAGGATTTTGGCTATCAATAACGTTTCCACCGAAAGAGGATAAACATGTTAGTCACTACACTTAATGCACCCTGTGGCTCATTTGATTCATAGGCTCGTCTCTAGTGTGTTTCTTAAAGAATACAAGTGTGATTGGGTTTTTCTATTGATTGTTGTCAAGTGTTCAGAATTTCAAAAAATACAACATATAATTTTATTGTTTGTAAGCTAAGAGAGTAGGTTCTATAGTTTCTGAGTCCTACAATTATACATATTCTCTCTGTGTCATTATCAACTTTTAAAAAGGCATTTTCCTAAAGTTTTTATTAAGATATACATGCTGAGTTTTGACAAGAGGCTGTCTACAATGTGGAAAGCTAAGGATATTTATAAAACTGAACATAGCTGTGCTTTTTCGAAGCACTGGGCATCAAAAAAGTTAAGTTTTCTTGGACAAAACAACAACCCAACCCAACAACTTTATTTCCCTTATTAATGTAACTTGAAAATAGGTAGAATTCCTATGTAATCTAGAGAACTTTGCAAGCTAAAACCATTTAGATGCCCTCTTTTTAGACTTAAGAATGATGATGACATTTCTGCAACTAATAACATACATACCAAGAAATTTCTAGCAAGGAGAACTATATAGCTCAATATGAAGTTTTTCTTCTCTATATAAATCACTGAGATATCAAGGACATACAGTATGCTCAGTTTTTAAAAAGTAAGTTGAGAAAACATTAGCTCTTCATGGGGCTCACCCTAACCTTCAGAACATTGGCTTAGCCTCGAATGAAATCTTTCCAACAATATTTTGCAAACCTTTGCATGCCACATTCAAGCTTTCTGGGGTTGCCAGAATGAATTGTCCATCTATTATCTAGAAATATAGTAGAAATCAGCTTTTTTTTTTTTTTTTTATAAACAACCATTTTTGTTTATAACAATTTGTAAGATACTGACCTAAGTTTGTGTTGGATTTCTTGTCTAACATTAAAAAGGAAGAAAGCTAGATTCATATTAAGACAACAGTGTGGATGAACCTGAAAGGCATTATGCTAAGTGAAATAAGCCAAAGACAGATATTGTATGTTATCACTTACATGTGAAACCTAAAAAAAAAAAAAATGGCCAACTCACATAGAGTAAATTGGTGGTTGCCAGTCAGTGGCTGGTGGATGGGGAAAAGAAGAAATCTTTGTAAAAGGGTACAAACTTCCAGTTTTAAGATGAATAAGGTCTGAGGATCTAATGTAACAATTATGACTGTCATTGATAATACTGTATTTTATAATTGAACTTAGCTAAGAGAATAAAACCAAAGCGTTCTCACAAAGAAAAAAAAAGTAAAAATATCTGGTGATGGATCTATTAATTAACTCAATTATGGTCATCATCCTTTCACAATTTATATCAATCGTCATGTTGTACACTTTAAATATATTACAATTTTGTCAATTATACCTTAGTAAAACTGAGGGGAAATGACTAAATTTTGAATTTTTTTAACAGGTTATATCAGGCAGTGAAAATTCTGTATTCCTTTGGCATCTTTGTGACATATTCCATTCAGTTCTATGTTCCAGCAGAGATCATTATTCCTGCGATCACATCCAAATTTCAGGCTAAATGGAAGCAAATCTGTGAATTTGTGATAAGGTCCCTCTTGGTTAGTATTACTTGTAAGTATCATTACATGTTTACATTATAATAATTTTTTTTGTTGAGCTTCATTAGCTAAATTATATTTTAAAATATTTTAAAACAATTTTATTCATCTAGCTGAGATACTTTTTAGTTTAAAATTTTATTAGTCTACTACTAAGAAAAACACAACCAGACCCTACCACACTTAAAAAAAACTAATCATCATTTTGAAAATGATGTCAGTTGTGATTAAAATCAGATGCATACTTAAATCAGATGCATAAGGGCGCCCCTTATATTGTTGGTAAACATTTTAGTCCTAGTTTTCGTTAGGTTTTTTATTTCGCCTGACTTTTATATATTTAACAGTTTAACTCTCCATGACTGTATATAGGAATGGGTTTTGTTTTGGTATTTAATAATTTCAGTGGTTTATTTTACTTGTTACTCAAAGGTGTGTACATTATCTCTTATTAAGATTCCATATTAGAAAATGTCTTCACAAGGTAGCATTAGTAATGGAGACTTGTGGAGAGGGAACTTGAGTTTGGTATAGTATAAAGTATGAGTTTTGGAGTCACACTGACTTGATGGGTTCAAACTCAGCCCTACCACTTACTTGCTGGTGTCTTGCATGGCAAGTTGCATACCACCTTTGAGACCCTCTTTCCTCAGCTGTAGAATAAAGGTAAGACTTCCTTATGGCATTTTTGTAGGGCTTAAAAATATTAACAAAGTAGCTAGAAGTTACTGTTATTATTGTCACCATTGTTATTATAACTACAAATAGAAAGGTGACTGCAACACTGAACTAAAGGGATTGCCTAAAATGATACCAGGGACCAAATTACTGGTGTTTTGAAGATTAAGCAGCTTTAGAAATTCTGTGGAAGATATGAATAACCATCTTGGCCCTTTTAAGGCTATAGTATGGTAGAGCTAGAATTCTGGGCAACTTTGTAAATTGTATTGAGTAGCTTAGGGTAGAGTTTATGCCTGGCTTTAAAGAATTGGGTGCATTACATTTTGAAGAAAAAGCAAAGCTGGTAAAAGTAGATAAAACTTATTTTTAAAGTGTATTTGGCATACAATATTATAGTAGTTTCAGGTGTACAGCGTAGTGTTTCAACATCATATATTTTATGATGTGCAGACCATGCTAAGTCTAGTAATCATCTGTCACTGTACAAAGTTATCACACTATTATTGACTATATTCCCCATCACCTTTTTCACCCATCCCTCCACCCCCACCCCACTGGCAACCATCGGTTTGTTCTTTGTTTCTATGAGTATTTCTGTTTTGTTTCATTTTTAAAAAAAATTCCACACATAATAGTGGAACCATGCAATACCCTCTCACTTACTTATTTAGTACACTTACTTATTTAGTAATACCCTCTATCTAGGTCCATTCATATTGTCACAAATGACAAGATTTCATTCTTTTTTATGGTTGAGTAATATTCCATTGCATACGTGTACCACAACTTCTTTATCCATTTACCTATCGACAGACACCTAGGTTACTTCTACACCTTGGCTATTGTAAATAATGCTGCAAGGAACATAGGGGAACATATATCTTTTCAAATGAGTGTTTTAATTTTCTTCGGTAAATACCCAGAAGTAGAATTGCTGGGTCATATGGTAGTTCTATTTTAGTTTTGTGGAACCTCCAAACTTTTCCATAATAGCTCTACCAAATTCCAGTCCCACCAACAGTGTGTGAGGGTTCCCTTTTCTCCATATCCTCGCCAACACTTTATTTTTGGCTTTTTGATAATAGCTGTTCTTACTGGTGTCAGGTGGTATCTCATTGTGATTTTGATTTGCATTTCTCTTATGGTTTGTGATGTTGAGCATCTGTTTATATATCCGTTGGCCATTATGTCTTCTTTGGAGAAATGTCTTTTCGTGACCTCTGCCCATTCTTTGATTGGATTATTTTTTATTGAGTTATATGAGTTCGTTATATATTTTGGATATCAGCCCCTTATTGGATATGTAATTTATGAATATATTCTCCCATTCAGTAGGTTGTCTTTTTTTTTAGTTGGTGATTTCCTTTGTGGTGCAGAAATTTTTTAGTTTGAAGAAGTCTCGTTTGTTAAAAATAAACAGCTTTTATTTACTTTGCTCTAGGGGACATATCCAAAAAGGTAATACTAAGAAATTTCAAATAGTTTACTACCTATTTACTTCTGGGAGTTTTATGGTTTCAGATCTCACATTTAAGTCTTTAATACATTTTTTTTTTATGTGGTATAAGAGAGATCCAGTATTTACAATATCACTTGTTGAAGAGACTATCTTTACCCCATTATATATTTTTTTGCCTCCTTTGTCATAGTTTAATTGACCATATAAGTGACAGTTTATTTCTGGGATCTCTATTCTGTTGCATTGATCTATGTGTCTGTTTTTGTGCCAGACCATATTGTTTTGATTATTATATCTTTGTAGTATAGTTTGAAATCAGGGAGCATGATACCTCTAACTTTATTCTTCTTTCTCAAGATTGCTTTGGCTGTCCATGGTCTTTTGTGATTCCATATAAGTTTAAGATTATTTGTTCTAGTTCTGAGAAAAATGCCACTGGTATTTTGATAGTGATTACATTGACTCTGTAGACTGCTTTGAGTAGTATAGTCATTTAATGATATTAATCATTCCAGTCCATGAGTGCGGCACATTTTTCTGTTTATGGCTTCAATTTTTTTCTTCAGTGTCTTATATTGTTTTAGAGTACAGGTTTTTCAAATTGTTTTTTAAATTTATTCCTAGATATTCTTTTTGATGGAGTTGTAAATTAGATTTTTCTTAATTTCTCCTTCTGATCATTATTAGTGTATAAAAACATGATGGATTTCTGTAAATTTTGTATACTGCTATTTTACGGAATTCATTAATTCTTTTATTTTTTTGATGGATTCTGTAGGGTTTTTTATATATAGTATCACATCATCTGCAAATGGAGAGTTTTACTTCTTCCTTTGCAATTCGGATGCCTTTTATTCATCTTGTCTGATTGCTTTGGCTAGGACTTCCAATGTTATATTGAATAATAGTGGTGAGATTGGGCATCCTCATTTGTTCCTGATCTTAGAGAAAAGCTTTCATGTTTTCACTGTTGAGTATGGTGTTAACAGTAGGCTTGTGATATATAGCTTTTATAGTGTTGAGGTAAGTTCCTGCTATGCCCACTTTGTTCAGAGTTTTTATCATAAATGGATGTTGAATTTTGTCAGATGCTTTTTCTGAATCTATTGAGATGATCATAAGATTTTTATCCTTGTTTTTGTCAGTGTGATGTATCACATTGTTTGTTTTGTGGATATTAAATCATCTTGTATCCCTGGTATAAATCCCACTTGATTGTGGTGTAAAACTTTTTAATGTATTGTTGAATTGGTTTACTAGTATTTTGTTGAGGATTTTTGCATCTATGTTCATCAGAGGTTTTGGCCTGTAATTCTTTTTGTAGTGTTTTTGTCTGGTTTTGGTATCAGGGTAATGCTGGACTCGTAGAATGAGTCTTCTTTTTCAATTTTTTAGAATTAGTTTGAGAAGGATAGGTATTCTTTAACTGTGGTAAAATTGGTAAAATGACTTGTGAAGCTGTCTGGTCCTGGGCTTTTTTTCTTGGGAATTTTTTGATTACTGCTTCAATTTCTTTGCTAATCGATTTGTTCAGATTTCCTGGTTTAGTCTGGGAAGTTTGTATGTTTTTAGAAATTTGTTCACTTCTTCTACATTATCAAATTTGTTGGCATATAATTGTTTTTAGTATTCTTTAATGATCTTTTTTATTTCTGTGTTATCAGCCATAATCTCTCATTTCTGATTGTATTTGAGTTCTCTTTTTCTTGATGAGCTTGGCTTAGAGGTTTGTCAATTTTACTTACCTTTCAGAGAACCAGCTCTTAGTTTCATTGATTTTTTTTTTTTTTTAGTCTCTATTTTGTTTATTTCTGCTGTGATCCATATTATTTCCTTCTATCTACTTTGGGTTTTATTTGTTCTCTTTTTAGTTCCTTTAGGTATAAACTCAGATTGAGATTCTTCTTGTTTCTTAAGGTAGGCCTGTATAGCTGTGAGCATCTCTCTTGAAACTGCTTTTGCTACATCCCATAAATTTTGATGAGTTATATTTTCATTTTCATCTGTCTCAAGGTAATTTGTGATTTCCTTTTTGACCCATTGGTTTAGTAACATGTTGTTTAATCTCTATATATTTGTGTTTTTTCCAGTTTTCTTCCTGTAGTTGATTTCTGGTTTCATGCCATTGTGGTTGGAAAATATGCTTGGTATGATTTCAGTCTTCTTGAATTGAGGCTTCTTTTGTGACCTAATATGAAGTCTGTCCTAGAAAATGTTCCATGTGCACTTGAGAAAAGTGTATATTCTTCAGTTTCAGGATGAAATGTTCTAGAAATGTCTATTAAGTAGATCTGCTCTAATGTGACATTATTAAGTCCATTATTAATTTTCTGTCTGAATGATCTATCCATTGAGGTAAGTAGGATATTAAAGTCCCCAACTATTATTGGATTACTGCTGATTTTTGCCTTTATTTCCATTAATATCTGCTTTATATACTTGGATGCTCCTATGCTGTGTGCATAAATATTTATAGTTGTTCCTGTTCCAGGATTGAACCCTTTATCATTATGTAGTATCTTTGTCTCTTTTTTCATTCTTTGTTTTAAAATCTATTTTGACTTATATGAATATCGCTACCTTAGCTTTTTGTTTCTATTTGCATGGACTTTTTCAGTCCCTTAATATTCAGTCTGTATGTCTTTTGATCTCAAGTGAGTCTCCTGTAGGCAGCATATAGATGGGTCTTGTTCTTTTATCTATTCTGCCACCCTATGTCTTTTAATTGGAGTATTTAGTCCATTTACATTTAAAGTATTTATTGATAGGCGTGTGCTGGTTGCCATTTTGTTGTTTTTTGGTTATTTTTGTTCTCCTATGTTCCTTTCTTCTTTTGATCTTTTTGATTTACTGGTGTTCTTTAGTGTTTAGTTTGAGTTCATTCCTTTTTTGTGTGTTTTTTGTAGGTTTTCTGTTTGTGGTTACCATGAGGTTCATATATATCTATCTATAGCTGTAGCAGTCTAGTTTAAGGTGATGTGAGTTTAAGTTCAAACACTTTTTAAAAGCACTATATTTTTACAGCTCTCCATGCTTTGTTATTGACATCATATTTTATCTTTTTGTCTTTCCTCTATTGTAGTTAATTTTGCTACTTTTGTCTTTTGACCTTATTAGCTTTTTAAGGGGTTGACTCACTGTGTAATATTTGTCTTTACCAGTGGTATTTTTTCTTAAATTTTCTTATTTCTGGTTATGGCTTTTTTTTCCTGCATGCTTCAACATTTCTTGTAAAGCTGGTTTAGCAGTGGAGAACTTTTTATCTAGGAAACTCTCTCTCAGTTCTGAATGATAACCTTGCCAGGTGTAGTATTCTAGGTTATAGCTTTTTTCCCCCCAGCAATTTAAAAGTGTCCTGCCACACCCTTCTGACCTATAAAGCTGCTGTTGGGAAATCAGCTGACAGACAGCCTTTGGGGTTTCTCTTGTGTGTGACTAGTTTCCTTCTTGCTGCCTTAAAGATTATCTCCTCATCCCTAACTTTTGCCATTTTAATTACAGTATCTCTGGGTGTGGGCCTCTTTGGGGTTATCTTGTTTGGGCCTCTCTGTGCTTCCTGGACCTGGATATCCGTTTCCTTTTCCAGATTAGGAAAGTTTTCAGTCATTATTTCTTCAAATAGTTTCTGCTCCTTTCCTCTTCTGGAATCCCTCCCTATAATGTGAATTTTAGAGCGCTTCATGTTGTACCCAAGGTCCCTTATACTAATTTTAAAATTTTTAAAATTTTGTTTTAAGTGATTTCCAGTATTCTTCCAGTCACTAATCTGTTTTTCTGTATTAACTAATCTGCTGTCACTCCTTCTAATGTGTTTTTTTCAGTTATTGTATTCTTTATCTCTGGTTCTTTAACTCTTTCTTGACATTCTCTGTAAGTTCTACTTTTTTGCTGTCAGTTTTGTCGAGCATTCTTATGACTGTTTCTTTGAATTCTTTACCAGGCAAATTATCTTCATTTTATTGGAGTTTTTTTCTTGTTTGTTCATTTAAGGTATATTCTTCTTTTTCCCCAATTTGTTTAACTTTGTGTTTCTTCCTATGAGTTAAATGAAATGCTATCTCAGTCTCGAAAAAGTCGTTTGTAAAAGTGGCTTCTGCGGATACTGTGTGCCTGGTAGTTGAGGCAGATTTGTTGGAGTGGGCTTCTGTGGTACCACCTGGCCAAAAGGAGTGGAGTGGATTCAGACATGCTAGTGTGTGGGCTTCTCTGCCCTGCTGTGCCGAATAAGGCAGCCCTGGAGGCTTGTGCTACAGAGCCCTGCTAATTCTCCTCTTGAGCTGGGCAGGGCTGCCTGCTTTGTGTGGGAGGTGAGCCCCATTGTTTTGATTGCTGCTGGTCAGGGGGCCCTGTGAAGGTGTGCTACTGCAGCACTCTGCAGTCTCTCTCTAGGAGAGGGGAGTCTTTCAGCTGTGTGCTCAAAGCTTACTCTGTTGTTTTGTCTGCTGCTGGTCTGGGCTGGAGGCCCTGCATAGGTGCACGCTGTAGCAGCACTCTGCTTTCTCCCTCTTGTGATTGCTGCAAGAGCAGTCTCAGCTGGACTGTTCAGAGGTGCTCACTACAGCATCCTTATTCCGTCGCTCCAGGCAGCACTGTCTGGCATGCATGCATGGACTAGGGCTTCCTAGTACTGCTTTTGCTCCCAGTGGAGCAGCCCAATGGGTGTATACAGCTGTGGCCTGATACAGGTGAACCTCAGCACCCTTTTGGGCCTGCTGAATATAGCTCCGGATTTTGCGGGGGCTGGGGAATGTGTACACCTGCTATGACACACTGTTGTTCTGCTGGAGCTAGCTCCAGGTGGGGTAGCTGGAGACACGCTGCTGCAGCCTGACAGGTCAGCTAGAGCACCTGGTAGAGCCCGCCTGGTCTTTCCGGGTGTAGGGGGAATGTAAACAGTGATGCTCACTGACTCCTCCGTTCCTGGTGGACTCTCACATTTCCCCAGTATTCTCTGTGTGGCCACTCTTTTGTTCTGCAGAAGCTGTTCATTTGTCCTTCAATTGTCTCTCAGGATGAATTGCTCTAAATACAGGTGCGTATTTGGTATGTTCACGCTAGGGGCGAGCTCCATGTCCTCTTTCACTACCATCTTGGACTCACCTCCTACACTTATTAAAACCAGGAAATTAACATCAATATAGTGCTACTAACTAATCTATAATCCTCATTCTGATTTTGCTAGTATTTTCCTATCTTTTTTTTCTGGTCCAGGAACCAGTACAACATCCCACTTGAATTTAGTTGTTGCATCTCCTTAGTCTCCTCCAGTCTTGACAGTTTTTGTCTTCGTCTTTCTTTACTGTGACATTTTTGAAGTGACAGTAATTTTGAAGAATTTCCTTCAGTTTAGATTGGTGCGATGCTTTCCTATGATTAGATTGAGTTTAAACATTTTTAACAAGAATTCCACAAGTGATGTTTTGCACTTCTCGACGCATCACATCATAGTGTAAATAGGTGTTGTTACTGGTGATGTTAACTTTGATCACTTTGCTGCAGTGGTGTTTGAGGGAGTTCTCCACTGTAAAGAAACTTTTTCCCTTTACAAGCATCTTGTAGGGAGATATTTTGAGACTATGCAAATATCCTGTTCTCATACAGTTTTAGCCCACTAATTTTAGCATCCTTCAGTGATTTTCCCTATGACAATTATCACTGTGGTGTTGGCTTAATACTAATTTTCTATTTTCATTGTTCCTTCTATTTGAAATTGAAAATTTGAAAATTAATTGAAATTCTGGTATAAGGAATAGGTCTCTCTTCTCATTTAATGATTTATTTATAATACTCTACTTATTCTAGAATGAGCTAAATGGCAGAGTAATGAAAAAGCTTTGGAAATAAACTATCCAAACTTTTTTGCTCCAGAATATCACAGCAAAAAATTAGTTCTATATGTAAGAAAAAAAAAGTTCTGTATATAAGAGGTCTATTGACGTCAAAGACCAAAAAATGTCATTCACCGTTTTGGTTTGTTTTCTTTTTAGCTTACAAAAAAAAAAAATGATGACATATTTCCATAAGCAATAGTTTAGTAATACTTACTTGCATTAATTAATTTTAATGTATTGAAAATATCAGTATTTAGCATTCATGTTTTAAATATTTAAATAAAAATATGTTTTACATTCCAGGTGCCGGAGCTATTCTGATTCCTCGCCTCGACATTGTGATTTCCTTTGTTGGAGCTGTGAGCAGCAGCACATTAGCCCTAATCCTGCCACCTTTGGTTGAAATTCTTACATTTTCTAAGGAACACTACAATATATGGATGATCCTGAAAAATATTTCTATAGCATTTACTGGAATTGTTGGTTTCTTGTTAGGTACATATGTAACTGTTGAAGAAATTATTTATCCTACTCCCAAAGTTACTCCACAGAGTCCTTCTTTAAATTTGAATTCAACGTGCTTTACATCTGGTTTGAAATAGTTGACACAGAATTTCTAGTCTTCTACTTTTGTCTCAGTTCTGAAAATGATTAAAATAAGAACTAGTAGAATGCATTGTACTATACTTAAAAATAGAAAAACTCTGTTTCCTTTTGGCACAATACTGATATTTTGCTGGTAAATTATTATTCTTTATCAGTAGTAGAAAACCATGACAGATTCTTAGTTTTAAGTATTAGCGATCATTTAAAATTTAGTTTGAAAATTGAAAATTAAAATGTAAAAAAAAATTCAAGAATAAAAAGACTTCTATTCTTCATTCAATCAGAAATACTTTAACCAAGGTTCTCTCTTTTACCCCCATGCTGCTCTTTTGCCACCCAGTTGAGGAGAGAACAGGATTCCAATAATACGAGCATTAAAAGACATTCATAACAAAGATCCCCAGGCCATCACAGCAAATGTCAAAGCACAATTCATGTTATCATGTAAAAATGTTTTGACTATGTTTTTATTAGAGAACCAGTTTCTTATGATCAGCCCCTGGGAGTATAGAGAACCCTCATTAACCATAATGTAAGCATCAGAAATACATAAAACCAGAATTATTTCTACACTATTTTATAATGCCAGTTGATCTTCGTGATGGAAACTACGAGGCACGGTGCAAGATTCTGACTTAGTGTTTCACTTAAATTTGAAAGAGACTTTAAGGCTACAAGTCCCTTATTTTTTACCTGAGGAAATCAGTGCCCAGAAATGTTAAATAATTTGGTCAAGACCACGCACCCTTGAGATGAAGAGTTCTGAGCTTTTGATTCCCAGTCCAGGTTTTGTTTTGTTTTGTTTTGTTTTTTTTATATCTAAGAAAAGGAATAAATTATATTCAGTTTAACTTTAGTGTTGAGTCTCTTTAATTATATTTTAATGGTTTGAAATTGTGTGATCTTTGTAGAGTATATGTGACCTGAGCAGAAAAGCAGAGAATGCCAAAAAGCCTGAACTATAGCCATATAAACCTCAAAAAGGGAAAGAAGCAATGTTGTTTTTTTTTTAAACAGAATAGAAACCACTTACTGGTTTAACTGCTGGCTGGTAGGAGGTGCCCAACCATCCTTTTTGTGGCTTCAGCTCTCCTTATTGTTTCTTCCTTTTCTAGATTTTGTAGGCACCATCTTTCTTAATGGCAGAAAATAGGTATTGGACAAAATACAGGTTTTGTGCACTGTTTACAACCGTATGGCTTTTTTTTTAAATTATAGCCCTTTATTGACCTGAATGTGCAGAATGAAAGAACTGTAAAGAGATTCATGATTAGGAAAAATCAAGACCATAATAAACTCTACTAAATATTGTGACACTCCAGGTTTCTTCCAGAGAAATACCTTCTGTTACTCCATATATTCTTTAAGCCCCGTTATTAACCCAAACAAAGAATCTCAGTTGGCATAGGGAATACAAATTAAGTTTAAAACATTAAGAACCTTGCTTTCTAAAAAGTTCATACTTTAAAATGTTTAACTTTTTAATCAGGCTGGTGGTACTTTAATTTGCAATACTCTATTAAGATCACTGTAGGGTGTATAATCAATCTATTTTTATATATAAATGTTAACATAGTTCAAGTATTTTTTGCCTTCATCATTAATGAGTCATCAAGTTAAATCCTAAAGAAATATCAGAAGCTTTATTTTGGTACAAATTCATAAGAATCAAACTTTTTTAACATTGGCATTAAGTAATACCAATAATTGTGATACTTCTATGCCAAATCTGTTATGTTGAACTTTTAGTTATATTAAATGTAGAAGAAGTTACAGGAAAAGTAATTGTAATTGAAACTAATGTTATATAATTTTGATTCCAAGAATAAATTAGGTGTTTTTTAAAAAATATAACGGTATGACTTGAAAACCATTATTTAATGGAAAGCACTACTAAGTTTTTTCAGTTCTCTTTAGATAATATTTGTAGTCTGTGTGTGAAATTTTATTTTTATATTTTCACTTGCTTATTTTCCTTATGAATTCATAAAAGTCAGTGATATTTTGAGTAGCTTATAGCAATAAATTTTAAATTTATCATAAATGTCAAGCACATTATTAGCCAGGCTTCCTTATGCAATGAGTGCTGAATTGGTATTCAGTACTTAATTCATTAAACTATCAATACTTTAAGATTTGAAATACAGAAGAGGAACTTAAAAGGGAGATTTTAGTTTTAATTCTTAACAGAAAACACTACATATAAATACTCTTATTTAAGAATTTGTGATGATGTATTTGCCAAAAATCCGTGGGCAATATTTTTCTTCTGAAATTTTAATGAGTCAGAATTTTCTAAAGATTTTTTGGAGAAGATATTTTGATTAGACCAGTTGTTGCTTTTATTTTGGAGCCTGGAAAAACGAGAATGATTGCACTTGCCAGGTTTTGTATTCAGTATCTTTTTGGTCCATTACATTATGGCTAAGTAATTCAGCATTTCATCTGCCACCCCAGTAAAGTCCCTTCTTCTCTGAAAGCTAATCATGTGTCTGAAAGCCTTTTCTACTACTGGATGAAGGGAGAAAAAAGAAAGCTTTATTTACCTCTGATGACCTCGTAAGTCAGTTATCACAATTTCCCTTACATCCAGAGGGGTTTCACCAATTTCATAGTTGACTTGTCAAAACCAGAAATTTTTTATCCTCTTTCCACCACCTGGCCAGATTTCTCCACAGTTAAATAAGAACTAGGTTTTTTTTTCTTGGTTAGAGACCCATTGTATGTTGTTACCAAATGAAAAACTACTAAATAGAAAGGGCCACATTACATTTTATTTCTGTCCTCACTGAATTCTCCATTTCTGTTTCTCACCTAGGCAATGAACTTAACATTTTATAAACATTTTATGCAGTGTACATGTAAATTTCTTAAGGCCTAATTTCATTCAGTAGTTTCATTAATATTTAACAGAAAAGTTCTCTTACTGCAAGTTCTATTAAAATGTTAAATACTAAAGTTCTGTAGTAGTGCCATTTCTAGCTGAAGTGAAGCCCAGGTCTTGCCTGTGGTATCTTTTCACTGCAGATGTCAATCAGTATAGTGTCTGAATTGTGCATTTGTTTACTGATCATATATACCCACCTTAGATCTTGGCCTTGGTTCTCTTGTCTTTAAAAGGGAGAAAATAAAGAATAGAGATAATGAAAATAAAATTACTTAACACCAGTGGCTCAATATTTTTTGTTGAGGAACAAAACAATTGGATGAAAATGTAGACCATTAATAATGTAAAATTAAGGCTTTTTAAAAAAATAAGTATTTTGGTCATTTTACCTTAACTAACTTCCCCTTCATAAGAAAATTTTAGAAACTTTGATCTTAAAGGTATAACAAGATGTTCTCTAACATTAAAGGGCTGACTGATAACATTTTGACAGCATTATGGTTAATCTGGTTTTTGCCACTGGTGCTTGCTAGGCTAAACACTTTTCTGAAAAGTGATTGGTTTTCAACCAGGAGCTAAGAAAACATGCTAAAGAAGTTACTAAAAATGCTATTTATTGCCATATGATGAAATGATATGTCATTCTTAGATTTCATATTAAAATTAGCTTGTTCTTACATTCGTGCACACTCCCGCAGTCTGTGAATTAAATAATAGTCCTCATGTACCATGTGAATTGGGTCCAGAAAGGCGATGTGTTGAAAGGTCGCTCTGAAAATTATTCCATTAGTGTTTTCTTGATAAGAGGAAAATATATATTTATACCATAAATAAATTAAGCTATAGATTTGTTTTTCAAATGGTTTTGTTAGTTTGAATGAAAATTATTGCACTTGAATCAGTTCTTTTTCTTTTAACTTATTTTTCTTCGATATAAAAAAATTTGTCTTCAAGTACTGTAACTTCTGAATTTTCAATAAAATTATTTTGCTTGCAAATGCCTTTTAAAATAAATTTGTCTTTTTTAAGTTTGAATGACATTGACAAATGTGATAAGCTGAAAATGGCATTGGTATATGTAATATTCACATAATAACATTTTAATCAATCTTTGTGGTTAACTCTTTGTCATGTGATCTTCAACCCTGGGAGCTGCAATTATGTACCTCTAAGAACAGAAGTTGATTAAAAATGAAAGAGCATACTCAAAACCATGACCTGAACTGCCTACAGAGTAAATGCAGAAAGAGCAGCCTACAGATGCTGCATCTATGATTGAATCTACCACTTTCTTAAGGTCAAGGATCTGTATCAGTCACACTGTAATACATTTTGCTTGGCATTATTCCAACCCTGTACCTAAAACCATAAAGATATTTATATGTTCACATCAATAACTCTGCTCTCATGAACTTAATGAAATAACCAGAAGAGAAGGACTGTGCCTAAATGTGCATTGGCAGCATTAGATTTCAATAGTGAAAAACTGGAAACAAATCATAAATTATAACCTAGAATATAATGAAGATTGCATTGTAGTGTTAAGATTAGTAATTTTGGAAAGAATACATAAAATTCATTTTTAATTGTAATTTTGTAAAAATATGCTTTTGAACCAAGACAAAGAGCTATGTAGAAAGTGGAACCATACTGTTAGGGAAAAGGAATTTAGTATTTTTAAATGAATAGTCAAGGGAGAGTAATGAGAAAAATAAGCTCTGGGGAAAGGAACAGGGACTTTAAGACTTAGTAGTGCATGCTCTTGGCAAGCAACAGAAGGAACATAGAGACCAAAAAAAAGGGGAGGGGGGTGGAGACAGCACTAGCTATATAGATATGAATGTAATGAAAAGCCCTATGGAATACTTGCTAGAGGAAAAAAATACACCACTTTGTAAAATTAATTTTAGTGGGTTTTTTAATGCAAAAGTTTACAGTAGTTTAACGGATATGCGAAAGCTCTCAAATTTTTTTTTGTGTAAATTGGTGGGGTACACATTTTGAGGGGTTCACAGACCTGAGGGGAAATTTTTCTTGGGAATGGAGCACCCATTTTTGAAGAACAGGTTTGGTTCAGTTTCCCTATAAAAGATTTTTTTGAAGCCTTAAACTGGTTTTAGGGAATTGAGTTTGTTGGTCTGCACAGTTATCTGGCGCCGTGAAGCACAGGACAGCCTGGTACCAGGTGATAGAATGCTTCTCAAACTAAAGCTAATATGTGTATCTTGCTAAGAAATTAGGGAGCATTTCATTATGTCTTCCATTCTGGATCTTGATCTGGGCTAAGGGACGAGGACTAGACACTGACCACTCAACATGCACTGAACAGAGAGGAAAGGTATGGATCAAGGTTGAGCAGATCTAAAGAAGAACAAAGTAGAGCAAAACACCGGTCCTTGCACAAGCACCTTCAGATCATAGACCTATAATGTCTCATGTATCTTTGTAGCTCTGGTACCTCGCAGCACTCCACTCAGGTGCAGAACAGGGACTAGAAAATCCGATCTTGTCATTCCCCTGTATTCTCTCCTTTCCCAGTCTCAGCTGTACAAAGACGAAGGTCCTCAATGTACTTCACTGGCAGCCTCACTCTCTGCCTCCTCCTACAAGTTACAGCAACACCAGAGTCCTAGTCGCACCACAAACACTGCAAGCATTCTGTTTTTCATTTGCACGACTCCATCACTTCATGTTGAGACAGTGTCCTTCTACGCCCTCCCCAGTATACTTCCTGGCCAAACCCTAGTAGAGGTTAAGATTCTATTTAGGTGTCTCTTCTATCAGGAAGCCTTCCCATCTATCCTCTCCCCTATCCAAAGTGAGTTGTGTATTCCTTCCTTCACACGAGCAAATGACCTTGGGGTTATTGGCCTTCTTTTTATGTAATTTGGTAATTTATTATCTGTGTCCATCTCTCCATTTAATTGGGAGTTCTACATATATGTGTGTGTGTGTGTGTGTATGTATGTGTGTGTACGTATATTGATGTATACATATATATATAGATGTAAACACATATATACATGTATATATTGATGTAAACATATAAATATCTTTATGGTCTTGGGTATAGGGTTGGAATAATGCCAAGCAAAATGTATTACAGTGTGATTGATACAGATCTTTGACCTTAAGAAAGTGGTAGATTAAATCATGGATGCAGCATCTATAGACTGCTCTTTCTGCATTTATGTAGGTTAGAAAAATAGCCCCTAAATGCAAATCCACACACTCACTTAGTTTTCAGAGATTAATTAGCAGCCTGCCAAGAGCCTCCTGATTGTAATTTTATGTTTAGGGAAATAGTGGAAATTATAACTATAATCAACTTGCAGCTATTGAATGTACACCTTTTCAGCACATCCTGCCAAGAAATGGACAGTAGATATGGGACACTGCTTTTCACCACTGAAGAACGCTGATGTGCAGAAAGAAATGTCCTCTTAGAAGCAGTGAAATAAGGGATGGAGAAATTTCTTTGTGACCTTGATAAAGCCAATAAAGACCATTTCTATCACTTCAAATGCATGGTGAATCTCAGCAATACCCTCAATTATCTTGACACATCTGAACTTATCACTGCAGCAATGAACTATTGCCAGTTTTCAATGGTGATGATAAAGTGTCAGGATTAAAACAAAACAAGCTATGGTACAAATGCTTGGTCACTAGGAATTTGACACATTCCCAATATTTGATGATTTTCTTTCTCATTAGAGAAAACAGAACAATGAAATCTTGTGTGTGTTTAAAAGCCACATGAAGATGCTGCAATAAAACAAAAAAATAAAAACAAAAAAAAAAAAAAAAGAAAAAAACAATTGCTTGACAGAATGGAATACATTCAAAGAGTAGATTAGGAATTTGTCACTACCCCCAAGGAGACCCAATCCAACTGCCAGGTTTCCACTTGACTGTGGACTTAAGTTTTCAAGGTACTACTCGTGAAAAATTTCTCCATTAATTCTGGGTCCATGTTTGACCTTTATATCCAGAATTATCAGATGAAGCCATCAAATACTTGCTGACATTCCCAATCATCCAAAATTGTATTTTAATCCCCTTAAATTTAGAAGCAATTAAGAGACAGGGAAGAAATATACTGCATGTAGAACCTGATGTTTAAATTATCAAGCCAAAAGTTTAGCAAAAGTTTAGCAATGAGATCATCCTTCTTCCACTGACACGAAACAATTATTCTTATCATTAATATTATGTTCCATTTTTATAATTTACATACTTATCATGTCTCTATTTACTTAAAATTAATAGTCCAAGAGTACATTGAATAAACCATTAAGTGGTTTAAGTATAACAAAAATTTGAGAAAGGCTGGTAAGAGTGTTGGTGGAGTGAATGAATAGCTGAGGGAATTATTTAGGATACACAGGCTTGAAAGTGGTGAAAGAGTGCCCCCAAGGGGTTTTTCCTGAGTGTAGCCATAGGAAATTTAGAATAAGTTGAGAGCTGGTGCAAGGGAGGGAGTGTTACCAGTCTGAGGATTTGCATCTGATAATGACAATGAATGTGGGGATGATGAATCTACTGAGACTCTTAACACATAAGTCATGGAAATGATCCCATTAGTGTAAAGTAAATTGCATCATCACCCATAATCTTTCAATAAAAATTGAGTCACTGTAGAATGTCAACGGGTCGGAAACCTTTAAATCTGTCAAATGATGAAAACATTTTTTTTACTCTTGCCAACAAGATTCACTTGCCAAAATTTTAACCTAGCCTAGCCCCCAAATATTGCATTTTTGTATAGTATTCTAGGTATCTGCTCTCAATGATTTCCCTGATAGAGCTCACTGAAAAAGAGAAAAAAAAAATAAAAGAATTATTTTTGGTATCCACATATTTTTGTGAGCCTGAGGTCTAGAAATATTGTAACAGCAAGAAAGAAGAGAGAAAATGCCTAGATATCAAATCTGATAATGTTATCGTCCCTTTTTTCAGCCCCATTTTCCAAACTGATCAACCCAATGAAACTGCATCTTGATGAATACAGCTGGTAGAAAAAAATTTTCTAATGGTATGTTAGTCAGGACAAGTAACATAGCTGCTGTAACTAACTATCCCTGAAGTCTTAGTGACTTAACATAATAAAAGTTTATTTTGTGCCCATGTCACATCTGCTGTACATTGAGCACCTCTTCTCCATGTGAGAATACAGGAATCCATACCTTTTGCATCTTGTGTCACTGCCATACTAAACATATAACCTCCAAGGTCACCACGAAAGAAAAAAAGAGCATGGGCAATCTTGGATGGAGTTTTGTGGCAAGTTTAAAGAGGGATACATTACTGCCACTCACATCCTGTTGCCTAGAACCTAATCACATGGCTCTGTGTTACTAATTCCAAGAGAGACCAGAAAATAGTCTATGTGCCCAGGAAGAGGAAATGGGATTGGTAAACATCTAGCAAATCTCAGCTGGAGATGGTAATAGAAAATACTATTTTATACCAAAACAAACAAACAAACAAACAAACAAAAACCCACAAAAAACAATTATACTATTAAGATACGAAAAGCATGAGAATTTTTTAACTACAGTACAGTACTTCAAAGAAATTTTGAGTTTAAGAATTTCCATTTGGTTTAAACTAAAGACAACTGAGAAAATACACTCACACTCTGATGTTCTAACAGGTACCTTGGTAAAGAAGTTTAAGAAGTAAGTAGCAATGGATCCAGGCTGAGCTGTCCACATACTTTCATTTTCAGCTCATTGATCTACATCAGAGAGCCAGAATCGAATACACAATCTGCACACTTACCACTAAATTTCTTCTCACACATTTCCTTCCATCGTTCCCTTAATGAAGATAATTGTCTCCTATGAGAAATGGAAATAGCTGAGATGGCGATCTTATTAGCATTGTGATCAGAACCAAGATGCTTCAACGTGGGAACCTAAAAAGAGACAATAATAGAAGATTAATTGCTATTATAATAAAGGTAAAAGGAATCCAGTCTGGTCAGTGTTTAAAGTTCAAAAAAGGAGAGGAGAAACATGGGCAACTAAGAACAATATAGAATGATGTTTCATGGGTGTTTTGCTTCTGAAATTTGCACATACTTTTTCTCTTCAAACCTTAATGGTCAGAACTAAACGAGCATCACACAAGGAATGGAGCCACTGAACTAGATTTAAAAGTCTCTTTTGGACAGAGCAAGGTGTCAAAAAATACTCGATGAATTGACAACCATAGGTAAAGAATGATATTTCAGTACTGAAAGCTCTTGAATACAGCACCCTAACATGTTTCATTAAAAAGATAAAGTCAGTAATTAAACTTGCTGTTTTGAGTCTTCATACTAACTTGAGGAGGATTAATTTCCGGAAATGGCAATAGCATTAAAGATGTAAAATATATAACGATAAGTAAATAAGTTTCATATTTTTAAGTAAAAAGCATAGATTAATATGATATTAGAATAAATACCTCTAGAAACAATAGGTAAAAGTGAAAGCAACCAAATCTTTATAACAGAGTGCAGACTCCTCCAAATCACAAAGCCCTATGTGGTTTACAAATATTTTCTCCCAGACTGTATGTTGCCTTTTTATCCTCTTAACAGGGTTATTTTTCAGAGCAAAGTTTTTATTTTGATGAAATCCAATTAATAAATTTTTCATTTTTTAAGTTGTGCTTTTGGTTTCAAGTCTAAGAACTCTTTGCCTAGACCTGCATCCTAAAATATTTCTATACCTTTTAAATATTATATTTTTACATTTTATATTTAAGTCTATGACTCATTTTTAATTAATTTTTGTTTAGATGTGACACGGTTCAAAATTCATTTTTTTCCCTTATGGATGTCCAAGCACCATCGAATAAAAGGGCTATCTGTCCTCCACTGAAATGCTTTTGCATCTTTGTTAGAAATCATTTGGGAATATTTGTAGGTCTATTTCTGGGTTCTCTATTCTGCTCCACTAATTTATGAGTTTATTTCTCCACCAATAGCGCATTATCCTGATTATCAAGATTCTAGAATAAGTCTTGAAATTTGGTAAACTGATTACTATAATTTTATTCTTTTTCAAAATTGTTTTAGGTATTACAGTTTCTTTACCTTTCCATATGAATTTTAGGAAAATTTACCTACTAAAATCTTTTAGATTTTTTTAGCTATCTGCTCACAACTTCAGAACCAACAAACATGACAGGTCATTGTGTGATCATTTTATGTTCTCATCTATTATGCTCCCTTATTTCTAGAGGGTCCCAGTTTCATCCTGTGGTTTCCAAGCAGGGTAGCTGTTACTATCTTAATGTAAATAGCCCATCAATGTGGGAGCACAAAGTAGCACTAGCAGAAGGAGAAGGTGGTCCTCATACCTGTTTCCACTAGCTTCTTACCCCTGAGAATTTCCTCCTTTGGCAGCCTGGGTATGTATAGTACTATCTAATCCCTTGTTTTCTATCTTGCTTGCTGGTTTCATCCTGCTACTCTGCCCCTCTATTCAACTCCATTAATGGAAGTCTAATGCAGAGAAAAATAGTCTAAGAATTATTCCAGAACCTCTAATAGCCACTTTACCAGTGGTAACTGAGCATTGCCACCCAGCAAGCATCTTTGTCTAAAGATCTTTCACAATAAAGCTCAGCAAGACTTAACGGTACTTGACTTCTGTGAAATAAGCAAAATCAGAAGTAATTGAGAATAAAAATTATTTAAAGTTTATAAAGACATTTGATATATTCTCTCTTCTTCTGGACTTAAACAAAGAAATATATAATAAAGAAATATATAATAAATATATACATAATAAATATATATGTATAATAAAGAAATATATGTACTATATATATTATATATATAATACATATATATATTTTAAACAAAATAAACAAAATCCTCGTTATTGCCTTCAAATTTAACCTCATGGAGCAATGAGAATGGCAAATTCTCCCTTAGATAATTCATTAGAAAAATTTTCTGTTATATAATATTTCATTGCTCAGCTTTAATAGAGTAGGTCTACCGTAATCAATAAACAATAAAAACAAATAGTTATGGAACACCTATTATGCATGGGGCCCTTTTCATAGGCAGTATTTTGGGCAGCATATTGTTTAAATCCCATAGCCACATGAGGCAGGCAGTATTATTGTTCCAATTCACAAAAGAAGAAACAGATTTAACAATGTTAAACAAGGTACTTAAGCAGATCTGGCTAGTAAGCGGTGAAGTCAAAACGGAAACTCAAGTCTGACCAACACAAAATTCCATGCTTTCAAACAATATATTATATATCACATTTGATTGCTTTTAAAATGTCATGAGGCAAAAGAAAGGAGACAAGCTCAAATTGGAGCTAGTCAGATATAAAAAATTTCCAAGAGTGTCATAAGTACAGAAATGGTTTACTGAGAGATGGAGTGTGTTATCTTGAGTGGTTTAAAGATTTCATCCCAGAGCAACAGGAATTGAATAATACTTCTGAATGTCTTCAAGAGTTTTTATTATTAAGGAAATTCCTAACGAAAATTCAAATACTTCAAAATGTATGTCTACAATCTTTGTAATAAGGAGAAACAAAACAATTACGAATTCCCTGAATTTGGAGATTATTTAGACAATTCACATTTTGTTAACATTTTATTGCTAATTAAGATCTCTAAAGAAGAGTAAAAAGTTGGTTTTGCAATGAAAATGTCAATGTTAATATCATATTGCTACAACATCTTGGATACACACATTCACATACGTACCACACATATGTGTGTTGCATATGCATGTGTGTATATACATATATCATTAAAATTCTTCTACAGTATTTATATAATTGAAATGAAAACTTCTAAAAATAAATTTATTCTTTGAGTTGTGTGTCTGAAGATATAAAAGCAAATCAAATGATATTCCAATTTTATAAATACAAAAAACCTAAAGAATACTATAAAAAACACATTATAATTTTTGAAATTCCAACACTATAGATTTAATTGAATTCAAATCCACAAACACTGAGGGAGCATCTACTAAGTGTTAATCTCTATGTTAAGCCCCGGGCTTTGATCCTATGATGGTGGATTGAGCACACATTTCTCTGTCTTCTTTCATCAGTAAAGAGATATACAGGAAATGAATTCATTATAGTAATTTAGGGAGGGGGCAAGAGAATTAAAATGTTAATCAAGCCACAATCAGAGACTGCAATGTGCTGATCAGCCCTGCAGACAGGCCAGGAGGACACCTTCAGAACAAAGGAAGATTTCTGCTGAGATGCTAACAACCCATTCCCCACATCTATGAAGGGGAAACAGGAACCAACAGAGTCATTCCCTGTGGCTAAAACCATGGGGAACCTATGGATTAAAGGCTGGGAATTGCCAGCAGGCCTTTCATTCTACATATTCTTACCCTTTCACACTACATACTCTTCCCTTTCCTCACTGTATGTCCATATCAAAGAAAATGGGTTAACAAAGTCTTTTATACTATAACTCACAGTAACTACAGAATGTTGTATAAACCAAATTCCCCGGACACTCAGCCCTACTCATTGTCTTTCCATGTCTCTCCGGGTCCCTCTCAGGACCTTTACTCTGTCTCTCTCACTGTCCTCTTCTCTATTGTCACTGTCTCTCTCATTGTCCCTCTCTCTGCCTCTGAGAGGAGACCACATTCTGTCTGTGGAGTGTTACCCCTTTTCTAAACTTTCCTTTTGACTCAACTTTGGCACATGTTGAATTCTTTCTACATTCTCTGCCAAAGGACACTCTTCTCTCAGTGCAGGGCTTGGTCTCCCTGCCACTCAGGGGAATTTGCCCTGTCCTGCGACAATAGCAAAGAGAATTGCAGGAGAGTTATTAGTAAATAAAAGGCTCCTGAAATATTATAAATTATTAAAAGTATATAAATAGGTAAAACTGAGGAGAAAAGTGCAACCCCGGAAATGAGCATTAAGGGGCTACTGTGGGGATGGGAGTCAATTTTCCCAGCAGAATCCTGGAAAGCACAGCCCCAAATCTGCAAGTATGGAAGCTGAGTGTGAAAGAAGTAGAACTGAGACAGGAAAATTAATCATATCTATGAAAAAGCTATGCCAGTTCATCCCACTCCCCAATTCTAAAAGCTGTACTAGTTTTTTTTTTCTGTACTAGTTTTTAAAAAGAATTAAGATCAACTTTTTGCAAAATCTTCCAAAAAAAAAAAAAAAAACAGAAGAGGAGGAACATAAAACAGCTCATACTATGAGTGAGGCCAGACACTAAACACCTGATACCAAAACCAGATAAGTACTTCACAAGAAAACTACAGATAAATGTGCCTTATAAATATAGACATAACAATCTTCAATGAAATTCTAGAAAAACAACTCTTACAACATATAAAAAGGATTATATACCATGACCAAGGGGGACTTAGGAATGCAATGTTGTTTATATCCAAAATCAATTAATGTAACACATTATATCAATAGAATAAGAAATAAAAACCATATGATTACCTCAATAGACTCAGAAAAAGCACTTGACAAAAGCACTTGACAAAATTCACATGAGAGTTTTATAATAAAAACTCTCAACAAACTAGAAATAGAAACTTACTCAAAATAATAAAGGGCATCTACACAAAACTTCACAGCTAACAACATCCTTAAAGGCAAAGACTGAATGCTTTCCCCTTAAGATCAAGAAAAAAAAACCAAGAATGTCCGTTCTCATCACTTCTATTTAATGTTGTGCTGGAAAGGTTCTAGCCAGGGCAACTGGACAAGAAAATGAAATAAAGGGCATCCAGATAGAAAAAAAGAAATAAAATTATCTGTTTGCAGAAAACATAATCTCGTATATAGAAAATTCTAAGGAATACACTAAAATAATATTGAAATCAATATGTGAGTTGCAAGATACAAGATTAATATTCAAAAAATCAATTCTATTTCTATACAATTCCAATGAACAGATCAAAATCGAAATTACAGCATTAATCACAATAACCCAAAGGCGAAAATAACCCAAAATGAATAAAATAAGATGAATAAAATATAGTCTATCTGTCTCTCTACATACATACGTACACACACACACACACACACATACACACACACACACTAGAATATTTTCAGCTTAAAGAACATTCGATACATGCTACAACATGGATGAACCTTGAAGACATTATGCTAAGTGAAATAATCCAGACACAGGACAAAAATTGTATGATTTCACTTATATGAGGTACTGAGAATATTCAAATTTATGAAGAAAAAGTAGAATAGTGGTTACCAGGGGCTGAGGAGAGGGGAGAAATAGGGAATAATTGTTTAATGAGTACAGAGTTTTAATTTGGGATGATAAAAAAGTTCTGGAGATGGAAGGGGGTGATGGTTGCACAGCAATGTGAATGCACTTAATGTTACTGACCTGTACTCTTAAAGATGGTCAAAATGGCATATTTCATGTTATATATACTTTACTGCAATAAAATTTAAAAAAACAATTTTATTTACAATAACATCAAAAAGAATAAACAACTTAAAAATAAATTTAACAAAAGTATAAAACTTAAACTATGAAAACTATAAAACATTGTTAAAAGAAATCAAATAAGGCCTAAACAATTGAAAGATACCACATATTTGTGAATCAGAAGAATTAATATTGTTAAGATGGCAATATTCCCCCAAAACTGAACTACAGATTCAACATAATCCACCACAGTTTCAGTTAATTTCTTTGCAAGTTGATCTTAAAGTTCATATGAAAATTCAAAGGGTCCCAAATAGCAAAAAAAAAAAAAAAAAAAAAAAAAAGTTGAAAAAGAAGGAAAGAGAGAACCCATACTTCCCAATATCAAAACTTACTACAAAGCTACCATAATCAAGGCAGAGCGGTATTGGCATAGGATAGAAATATAGTCAATGGAATTGAATTAAAAGTCTAGAAATGAACCCTTACATTTTGGTCAACTTATTTTTGACAAGGATGCCATAACATCCTGGAAAGAAGAGTTTCCTCAACAAATGGTTCTGGGACAACTGGATATCCACATGCAAAAAGAAAAAAAAAAAAAAGAAAGAAAAATGAAGTACTCCACCACACCATATTCATAAAATTAACTGAAAATAGACCAGAGATAGAAATGTATTAGCTAGAACTATAAAGTCTTATGAAAAAAACAGGCGTAAATCTGTGTAACCTCAGATTAGGCCATAGCTTCTTAGATATGACACCAAAAGCATGCACAACCAAAAAAGATTAATTGGACCACATTAAAATAAAAACTTTTGTGACACAATTGACATCCATAAAGAGAGAAGATAACTCACATATTGGAGAAAAATATTCATAAATCATATATCTGAGAAGGGACTTATATCTATATATATCTGTGTAGATGCATGAATAACTCTTATAACACCACGATGAAGACAAATCATCTAATTAAAAAAATAAGCAAAGGATCTGGATAGACATTTCTCTAAAGGTGTGCAAATGACCAATAAGCACCTGAGAAGATGCTCAACATCGTTAGTCACTACAGAACTTCAAATCAATACCACAGTGAGATGCTACTTTATATCCCCCCAGGATGGCTATAACGAAAAAGACAGATGGTAGATAACAAGCGTTGGTAAGGATGTGGAGAAATTGGAATCCTCATAGATTACAGATAGGAATGTATAACGGTACAGGTGCTTTGGAAGAGTTTGGCAGTTTATCAAAAAGTTAAACGTAATTACCCTATAATTCCTTGGTATATACCCAATAGAAATGAAAACATACAGCCACAAAAAAATTGTACATGAATCTTTATATCAGTATTATTTCAAACAGTTAAAAAGTGGAAACAATCTAAATGTCCATCAACTGATAAATGGATAAATCAAATGTGGTATAACCATACAGTGGAATAACTCAGCCATAAAAAGGAATAAAGTTCTAGTACATGCTTCATTTATCAACATTATGGTAAGTGAATAAAGTCAGTCACAAAAGTTAATATATTATATGATTCCATCTATTGAAGTATTCAGAATAGACAAATCTATAAAGACGGAAAATAGATTGCCTTGGAATGAAAGGGGGGGTGTTAACAAGAAATGGGGAGTGACTATTGATGGTTATAAAGTTTTTTGGAGGCTGGGCATAAAATACTCTAGAATCAGATAGTGGTGATCCACACACAACTTTGTGAATATGCTCAAAAGCACTGAATGTACACTTTATGGGATGTGAATTATATCCTGATAAAGTTGTTACTGAAAGAAGAAAAAAGAAGAGAAAGCCAAGCTAATAAATACAGCCTTATGTTTACTCCCAGACAAAACAGTGATACAGAAAGAGAGAAAAAGACAAGTTTCTTAAATAAATAGGAGGAACTACCTGGAAAGAATGTTGCCACCTGAGTCTAGCCCCCTTCATTCTGGTATTTGGTGAGCCCAAGCCAAATGGCCAGGTCCTTGCCCAAGTACCAAAAAGTCAGTCTTTTCAGATTACATATCCTGACCGTAGACAGGACACAGACCTCCCAGATAGCCTTTCCACTCAAGGAAGGCACTTATTCAAAAACAGATCTAAACAATGGCAAAGAAACTCACACCATCTACTTCCAATAATCATTCTTAAATCTGAGTGGACAACCAAGAATCATCAATATATGAGAAGAAACATCAAGATGGAAGAGGGAGACCAAAATAAACAGGAAAACACCCCAAACCGATAATAGACAATAATAGAACCAATTGTTCTTTAAAAAAACACCTAGTAGATATTGTTTAGAATGATTTGATAAAATACTGCTGCCACAAATTGAGAATAGGATGTCATAAAAAATGACAAAGAAAAAAATTAAAAATGATTGCCAAAATAAAATAATTTAGAAGGACTGATAGAGTTAAGCAAATCTCTCAGACCACAAATCAAAAAGAAGAAAATGAGAAATACAAAAGATGAAAGACATAAAACAAAATTTTTACCAAAAGTCACTGACTGTGTCCTTCACCAGAGAGCCATGTGACTGAACAAGGCAAGTGACACAACTAGTTGGCTTTCCCAGCCCTCCTTCCCTGATCCCATCAGAGAGACCCAATGGGGAGAACTTTTATCCTCACCCAAAAGCAAGGCAGTGTGAGTCAATGCTCCAGTTTCAGTGGTGGTATTACTGGGGCCAAACTGGAAACTGAGCTTCTAGCCCCACCTGGACCTGAACAGTACACCTAAACAGAATGACTGCCTACCAAATAGAGAAATATGACCTAGGGTCTCACAACAAAATATCCAAAACTCTCTAGGATAGAACAAAAAATCACTTATCCCAAGAACCATCTCAACTTGAACTAGAAAAGACAATCAACGGATTCTAACACGGAGATTATATATACGTTGGCAGTGGCTAACAAGGATTTTTAAGCAGCCTCCATAAAACGAACAATTACAACCATGCTTGAAACAAAAGATAAAACAAAATCTCAGCACAGATGTAGAAAATACAGGAGAATAAGATGGAAGTTTTAGAACAGAAAAATATGACATTTTAAAAAGGCACTGAATTGACTCTATAGCAGAACGTATATGACAGAGAAAAGAATCAATGACCTTGAAAACAAGAAAATAGAAATGACCCAATCTGAACAAGAGGAAGAAAATAGAAAAGAAATGACCAGAACCTCAGAGACCTGTGGGACAACAGATCTAACCTTTGTACAATCAGAGCCCCAGAAAAAGAGAAGGAAAAAGAGTGAGGCTCAGAATACTTGAAGAAATAATTCAGACTTTTGAAGAAGGCATTTCCTTCTCTTTTCAAACATCAAAAAATTTCAGAGCCTACCCCATTATAGTTGTCATACTTTTTACTTGTGTCCATAGGCAAAATACAAGTAGCAAAAAACTACCATGAATTCAGTGGCACTTTTAATTTGTATTGCATTATCACAGTCACCTTGGAAATTAGCAGGCACGAGTAGATGTGTGAAACACTTCCTCGGCCTTCTAAACAGCAGTCATCCGCCCTGGCCTACAGATCCCGGACAACACTCCTGACTTCTGAGGCTGGTCACTGGTTTGTTCATGTGTTCATTCATTCAACAAATAGTTACTGTCCCTTACTCTGGCCTGCATACTGTGAAGTGCTGTTACAGAAAGTTTCTGCATTGAACATTGCGGTTTGGCAACTCCTCTGGTGAGTTCTGCTGCCCTGAGTGGTGTCTCCTCTTGGTGCTGGTTTGCATCAGCTTTCCAGAGTGCAGCTTGCTGCAAATCTGGGGAGGGAGGACCTAGTTAGCTTTTTTTTGTTTTTGTTGTTTGAAGTGCTATAAATCTTATATTAGAAAGCATTTTGCTATTTGCTATTAAATGTTCCCTAATCAAGCTCACCTTGTACAGTTGACTCTTGAGCTTTACAGGTCCACTTACACTGTGGATGTTTTTCAAAAAATACAGTTTGCCCTTCATAGCCATGAGTTTTGCATCAGATTCAAGCAACCACAGATTGAAAACAGTACTTTAGATATTCCCAGTGTGGATGGAAAACAATATTTTCCATCCATCTTGTGTGAATCTGGGTATAAGAAGAAATGACCGTAGAGTCAAAGGTTAAACATGGGTTTCCAACTGCAGGGCAGGGGAAGGTTAGGAGGGAGTTGAGGGGTTGGGGGGTGATGAGCCCCCTAACCCACGCATTGTGCAAGGGTGACTTGTACTTATTGGAAATAGCAAAATGTTCTTTTCCCATCTCTAGCTCCCAAACTTGTATTTTCTCTTGTTTCTGCTCCAGTAACCCTGCAACTAGCATCAGAGCAGAAGTCTTGACAAGGAACAGGGGCCCGCTGCTCCTAGGGCTCCCGGAGGGCAAGGTACTGACATGCTTCTGTGCAGATGGGCTCCTTTTCTAGCTCCCAATATATGTGTTCTCAGGGATTCCTTGAAGATCTTCGCTAAGGCCTTCTAGAACCACTGGTCACAGGCACATTAGGGCTGGAAGAGTCTGGAGAGATCAATCTCTTGAGTCTCCCCTCCCCCCTGCCCAACCCACACATTCCTGTACCTGTCTGCTTCTCTCTAAATCTTGCCCATCCCTTTTTTTTTGGTCTCATACCCTACATCCGGAGTACATGCAATTCCTATTAGCTCTACTTTCACATCTGATCCCTTCTCACTGACTGCTATCCCACCATCCCATACTGCCAACCCCATTTGCTTGGATTTTAAAAATTGCCTTTTATCATGAGTCTTCCTGAATCAGTCTTGCCTTCCTATGGTCAATCATTCTCAGTAGCTCAGTAGCCAAAATATTTAATTTTTTTATGTTTATATTACAAAAACATGAGAGTATATGTGATTTAAAGAATAAACACTCCATAGCCATGACCCAACTTAATAGAATTTACTAGCACTAGACGTCCCCTGTATTCTCTCTAAAATTGCATTCCCCTCTTCCCTCAGAAGTAACCTGCCTCCTGAATTTGCTTTTTATTTCATTTTTAAAAATAAAATTGTGTTCCCAACTAGTAGATAATTTAGTAGTTTGTTTTGGACTTATTCATTCTTCCTGAATTCCCCGAGGTAATCTGCATCCTGAATTTGCTTTTTATTTCATTTTTAAAAATAAAATTATATTCCTAACTAATAGATAATTTAGTAGTTTATTTTGAACTTATTCATTCTTCCCTGACTTGCTTCATTTTTCAACATTGTTTTTGAGATTTATGCGTGTTGATTCATTTTAAAGTATAAGTCAGATTATGTTCTTCACCTCTTCAAAAGCTTCAATGGCTATCGCCCTTAGGAGTTAAATCTAATCTCCTTTCTTCTCCCAGTAGTCCCTACATTATTCACCCTTGCTTGTTTCTCTTGCTTCATCATCTACACTTTGCTCATTTGCCCTGCTCCAGCTACACTGACTTTGTTTCTCAAACATGCCAGCATTGTTCCTGCCTCAGGGTCTTTGCATTGGCTATTCACTTTGCCTAGAATTCCCTTCCCTACTTTCATGTGATTTGCTCCCTTACTTCAGTCAGTTCCCTTCTCAAAATGTCACCTCTCAGAGGAGCCCTATTTCATTTATTCTCTTTGAATGTGTTCTATCACTCCTTGCCCTATCTCCTTACCTTGATTTTTATTTACATCTACTTTCGTCGTTATATGTTAATTTATGATCAACTTCCCCCATTAAAAAGTATAAGGGTAATTATCTGTCTTGTTCACTTGTCTACCAGCACCTGCTATATATTTGGCACTCAATATTTTTGTATTAATGATTGCATGAATGAGTGAATGAGCAGGAGGCATAATCTTCCTCAGTCCATTTCTTCAAACCACCCAAATATACAATCTAAATGTAAACACCATGTTTGCTTTGTAAATGAAGCTTTTAGATACCTACCCCTACCCCAGAGTCCACCCAGTATAGTTATACAAGTTGTGTACTGCACAATATTAGGGCACCGTGTACACACACTAGCAATTTTGAAATGAATACTGTCTTATTACTCACTAAAATATTTCCTAATTCTTTCATATTTACCTGTCTTTAGTTGCACAATCGAAATTGAGATAAAGGATTTGTTGGTCTATGTGCCTATTAAATGCAGGAGAAGAGCAAAAATCAGTGTATCTGATCCAGCAACTTAATATTATTACCAGGATACTTTCTTTGCACTTCTTTCTGCTCTGCCGTCCAGAGTGTTAGCTCCATTTATAACTCTATCCCAGTAGATTGGAAGCTGCCCAACTCCTATTTCAAAACTTGTAGGAAAAAAGGCACAGCTTCTACCCCAGCATTCCAGCAGGAACCCTGATTGGACTAGATTATGTGAGAAAATGACCATGGTGAAGGCAGTCACAAGGTCATGGGTGCTACTCAGTCCTCATTGTCTGGTCTCACTGCAGGCGGGAGGGTGAGGCTAGCTTCCCCAAGTACAGGGTCTGCAGGGCTAGAAGCCTGGGTGCTGTAAGCAAGAGGGAAGGAGCAATGAGTACTGGGTAGACCCCCATAAATGTCCACCAATTTGCCTGTGAACACTGTACAGGAATTGTGAAGTTGAGATCATAGATCTGGGAGTGATTGTATGAAACAGGAATATAAATAGACTAACGCTGGCTGTGAATTTTGTGAGCATTTCATTCTAGAGTTTAGGGCAGTCACTAGGTGCAAGGACCTGTTTTTAGTTAGAGTGAAATCTTTATTCTTAGGAGTCAGATCTGAAACTGTGCCCTGGTTGCGTGTGAACTCTTTTCTTGGCTGAGAAGTTTCCCTCTGGGCTTTAAACAACTTGGCTGGGAATGAGAAGGAAAAGAAAATTGTGCTTCCTGGGGGTCAGCACTGTCTTGGATTCTGTCTGTGGTGCCTGATTTGCATCCCAAGACAGAGAAAAGATAGCTTGGAATTCTTCTTCTCTGTAACAAAGAAGTTCACAAGAAGATTTCAGCAGTCAGAACAGCACTTAAGCCAACTATCTGGCAGTATCCTGACCTAGGAAAGGAAGCCCCGACGTTGGGGAAAGTGTCCTTTATAGAAACTTGGGCTTCTATGGTCTGGTGCTCACCTCTCTGCTTTGGGCCACTTTGTGCCCTGAGAAGTGTTCAGCATATCATGACTCCTGTGTTTTCCTCATTGCCCTTCACTAATATCTGAGCAGGTGCCAGGGGAGAAGGGATAAGAAACATGATGAAAAGGAAAGAATGATTGGAGTGTACTCATGTGTGCATGTGTACGTGAGATGTGATTGTACCAGTAGAGGTAGACTGATAAACGACTCCCTGGGGGCTAGTTCTAGGCATATCCGGGAAAGTTCGCTGACACTGTGTCCCCTTAGTTTTCTTCTGTCTGTTGAATCTGGACTGCAGGTCTGAGTCACTTGGACATTAAGTTCCTAGATGGGCAAGCAGAAAGGAAGCAGAGGGAATGTGTCACAGGGCACGCGCATGTGCATGGTGCCTACTGCATGTTATCACAAAGCCATGGGAGGGGCAGCCTCTCTGACCCAGCCAGAAGGTTGAATCATTATACCAGCCATTAATTTCCAAAAACGGAGAGAGGAGGTTTAGTCAGACTCAGGTTACAAAGAACAGGAACACTCTCAAGTTACTGTAGATAACGGGGAATTTTCTGGACCTCGATGTAGCATGCACGGCTCTGCCTTTTGAGGTCTGGGAGTTGCTAGGCAGCTGCCCTCTGCAGCTTATTCTCTGACCACACAACCTCTTACTGCAGGTTCTCTCTGTACTTTTGCTCATCTCCTCTCTGCAAACAGCTTTCTCTACCCTCCCATAAATTCAGTTTGCATATGGCTTGACGCCCCATGATGCTAACTCTGATGCAGCTTGACAAGACTTTACAGCCCCAGAAAAGCTCAAGACTCTCTGACCACACTTTCTGTGCCAATTAGAGAACTAGGAGCTGTGTGGCCAGGGTGGAGTCCTCTGATAAGTGTGACCACTTTGGCCCATCTCTTCAATATGGGTTATGGGGAGGCATATATTTTGGGCATACTTATACTAAAAACTACTTATTTACTTGAAATTCAAATTTCACTGGGCAACCTATATTTTTATTTATTAAGTGGGGCACCCTGAAGGAATCCACTCTAGGGGACTAGGCAGTGGTAATCTTTAAGGAACATCTTTTTTCTCTTTCAGTCCAGGGCTAAGATACCAGCTTTGCTATTTACAACAAGTCTGAATTATGTCATCTTCTGAATGTAAGTTTCTAAATGGGAATTATCTTAATAAAAATAATTAGATAAATTTATATCCTTCATTCCAAAATAAAACATGAAAGAGTGAAAAGATAAAGCTAATGATTGTGTGCCATAAAGTTGACCCTACATATTCCAGAGTCCCTGTTGAAAATCTCATCAGGTAAATTAAGTTAGGCTCTTGGCAAACTGGAGACTCGATAATTTTTAGTTCCAATGAAGCCTTCAACTTTCCACTTGTTTTAATCCACCCTTATATAATGAGTAATTCTATGTCTGTCCCATAAATACTCACCTTTTTTTTTCCTGGGGCTTCTAATCAGTAACTTGAGAAAAATTAATTGTAAAGTACATTTAATGATGTATTTGTGGAATGATGGCAGCCGTGTTTTTAAAAATACGGATAAGAATTACAAAGAAAATGCAAGAACTGTTAAGGTAATGGGATTGAGAGAGATTTATTTTCTTATAATTTCATTTATGGTTAGTGTGATGTTTCATGTGCAATAGTATGAATTAAAAAATACCTTTCTGGAGGCATTGTATAAAACTATAACGTTTAACTGTTCAAAAAAAGTCTCTGTGTGTTCTGGTTTAGAGATGTACTTGGGAAAAGGTTTGCAGCAGTTTCTGCAGGTCAGTAGCAGTTGTTTTGACAGATAGAAATAAAGAAATGGAAAGCAGTGCCATTGTTTACAAAAAAGGCAGATCTGGCAGCTCTAAGACTCAGACCTGGAAGAGGGAAGGAGGAGGTCACTTCTGAGGCAGCTTATAAAATCTGAGCAAACAGGGCTGCAAGGTGCGGAACCGCGACTTTCAATCTGTCTGTTACTAGAAGGGCAGCGGTGTGGCCGGGCATCAGGAGCATCTGGAGCCAGGGACTCGGACAAGAGGGTTTACTCTGCTTCCAGGTTGTGGAGAGAATAAATGAGTTGATATTGGTAGCATTTTGCATACAGGCATGTAGTAAGAGCCACTTAAGTATTAGCTATTAGTATGATGACTGTCTCTGCTTCTGATTCATGTCAACCTTCTCTTCTAATGAGAATTGTTTTTTCTACATGGGAGGAAATATAGCTACTGATAGCATTTAGGTTTTATATCTTATTGTCTTTGCTGGAAAAGGTTTGTCTCAATTTCTAAATCCTGTTAAAAAAATTCCACAGATATAAGGAGGAATAAGAAGTAAACCAACCCTTGCAGGAATTAAATACCAGGTCCAAATCTACTGGGCAACCAAAGGTATCTTAATTTATGGAACTGTATTAAGATTACTAATGTCACTTGACACCCGGCACAAGAAACAAAAATCCTCTCTGAAGATAAAATAATTCTAGTCTTTACACTAATACTCGAACAATTTTTTTTCAATACTATGTCTGGCACATAATCAATGTTAGCTGGTCATTTGAGGACATGAGACAATGGGAACAAACATAAGCAGAAAAAACTATGGGAGACAGGCAGCGAGTGACTCCAGATACTAGAGTTATTTGACACAAACTTTAAACTATGCTTGTTATGTTCATGAAGATAAAAGACAAGTTTGGAAATTTCAGCCAAGAGCAAAAAACTATAAAATGACAAACACTTTGAAAGGACTTCTGCTTTTGGATGGGAGAAGATAACTAGCAGCAGACTAGCACTCCTAACAGAACTAGAAAACATGGATACGATCCAAAAGTCATCTCTTTAAGTCAGTGGGGGGCTGCAGAAGCAGCACGAATTAATAGGCCTAAAACTCCAGAGAGGGAAGAACCTTGGAGAGGTGAGCTGACTTCTGCAGCCATTTTTATCCCAAAGACATGTGGCAATTCTGAGCGTGGTAAAGAGGCTGAGAGCTGGGTGAAAAGCCTAATGCAAAGTTTGGAAGGGATCCTCTTGTAGGAGAACAGGGGAACCAGCAAAATTTTGGCAGAGATGTGGGTGCTTCAAGGATATAGCTAGTTTCTCCCTCAGTACATTTCCAGAATACTAGGGATGCATGGGACCAAAGGCTAAAAGGTTTACATGAGAAAACTTGAAAGGAGTTTTTCAGCAGCCTTGTGAGGCAAGGCAAGCATTTGGAAACCACTGGGGAAAGAGGTCCTATAACTATACATGGCTCTTATTTGAAAACCAGGAGAACCAAAGGCCGGTGTTCCTAACTGGATTAAAGTAATAACTGCTATCTGCCCAGTAGAGTGGTAAACCGTTTCTAGGTTACATTGTCTGGAGCTTCAGCATAGTTTTATATACAATATCTGGCAACAAAAATTAGGCATGTCAAAGACAAGATCCTATGACTAAAACCAAGAGAAAAAGCAGTTATAAAAACAGACCCACGGGTAATTGAAATATTACAGTTAGATGACAAAAATTTAAAAATAAACATGATTTATATATGTTATTTAATAGAGGGGAAAATGAAGAAAAAGGATGAAAATATACAAATTTTCATTAGAGATTTGGCATACAAAACTAATGAAGTTAAAATTTTAGACTTGAAAAGTAATGTAAAAGAATTAAATGAAATTTTTGAACTTTAGAATAAAATAAAATTCAGGGGTTGAATTTGAAAGTAGATTAGACACTGTGAATGAAAAATTAAAGAACTAGAAGATAGCTCAGAAGAAATTAATCAGAATGAAAAATGGGGAGAGAAAAAGATGATAAATACAAAAGAGAGGGTAAAAGACAAAGAGGAGATTATGACAAGGTGTATCATATGCTTAAATGGATTCCAGTAGGATAGGAAAGAGCAAGACAGTACAATATTTGAAGTGATAATGGTTTCGAATTTCTCAAATGGATGAGTTCAATACACAGATAAACTTTTGCAAACCCCAAATATGCTAAAGAAATCTATGCCTAGACATCTCAAAATAAAACTAGTGAAAATAGAAGACAAATAGAGAATCAAAAAAGACAGAGAAAAAAGATCACCTTCAAAAGAAAAACTATTCAACTGAATTGACTTAACAAAAAAAATTCAAAGTCAAAATATGGAATTTTGCAGAAAGAGCAGTGGTAAGCTTCACACTCTGTACATTACAAAAATTTTCTTCAAGAATGAAAGTAGAATAGACATTTCAGATATATAAAATTGAAAGGAGTAATTGCCAACAGACTCTAAAGGAAAAAAGATTCTCTCTCAAAGAAGTTCACAAATACTGGAATAAATAACAAATAATAGAAAAATATAAAAGTCAATCTAAATGAATATTGCTTTCATAAGATAATAATATTGTGACATATAGCTATATGTTAGAGAATAAAGAGGAAGACAGAAAGTGAGGGAAAAGGGAGGGGAGAGAGAAAATTTAAATATACAATAGCATATACACCAGCAAAAGCACAAAAGTCGGGAGGTGTAATAATTTAATAAAGTTAAATTGCTTTAAGCTCCTGGCTTTATTGGGGAAGAGGATATTAACACTTGATTTTGATATTACAAGAAATCATAGTTTCTAAGAGACAAGTAAAAGTAGATTCCCTATAAACATAGGAAAACATAAGAAATTATAGAAAATGGTCAATCCAAAAAAAAAAAAAAAAGGAAAGGAAAAAGAACATAGAATAGGCAGGACAAATAGAAGGCATATACATATATTACTTACAAATATACATTGGATAGCTATAAATCCAAATATATCAGTAAGAACATTTAATGTAAATAGCCTAACTGCTCTATAAAACGGCAAAAAAATTTAGACATCAAAGAGAAAATCCAGGCACATGCTGCTTATCAGTGACATACCTTAAATATACAGAAAGTTGGATGTAAAAAAAAAAAAACAGAAAAAAGATGTGACTACACTAATAGCAGACAAATAGATTTTAAGGCTGAAAGCATTACCAGAGAGGAAAGAGAAGCGTTTCAAAATGACAGAAGGTTCGATTCACCAGGATATTATAGTAATTCTAAATTTGTATGGATAAGGCCTCAAAATATAAAAAGCAAATGCTGACAGAACTACATCAAAAAATTAACAATTATAATTGGAGATTTTGCATACTTCTCTTAATAACAGAACAGCCGCTAATTATTAACATTAGAGAAGATCGGAACAACATAAGCTTGACTTAATCGACATTACCTAGAACATTGCACATGGCAGCTGCAGATAAATCTTCTAATTGGTCATAAAGCAAGTTGAAACAAATTTTGAACTGTGGAAATCATACTGCAATATTGTGACTTATAAAAATATACATTTTTGGTCATTCAGATGACCAAATATATATATTTCTCATATATGTTTGGTCTTTCTCCATGGTTCCTGGCTCACAGCTCCCCAAACCCTTGGAATGTCCTAAGAATTGAGAGTGATAAAACAGTTCTTTTGTTATGTTAATGAGGTGACCTTTGGAAAGCACCTGAAGCTGGGAGCTGGTTTCCATTGGAGCCAACTATGCCTTCAGCAGGTTGGAACCGTCAGTGCCACCCCCTGAACCTCTAGGGTAGGGAGAGGGGCTGGAGATGGAGTTCAATCACCAATGGTTGATGATTTAATCAGTCATGCCTACATAATAAAGCCTCCATAAATACCCAAACTGTTGGCATTCGGGGCTTCCAGATAGGCAGACATGTGGAGATTCAGGGAGAATAACCACCTGGAGAGCACGTGGAAGCTCCATGCCTTGTCCCCATGCATTGCCCTGTGCATATCTTCCACCTGGTCTTCCTGAGTTCTTTCTTTATACAATAAACTGGTAAGCTAGTAAGTGAAATGTTTCCGAGTTCTGTAAGCTGCTCTAGCAAATTAATCGACCCCAAGGAGGTCATGGAAACCTCTGATTTATAGCCAGTTGGTCAGAAGTACAAGCTACAAGCAGAACTTGTAACTGGTGTCTGAAGTCCGAGGGGGTTGTGAGAACCTCCAATCAGTAGTCAGTCGGTCAGAAGTGTAGGTAACAACCTGCAACTGGCATCTGAAGTGGGAGGGTGAGAGAAGGAGAGACAGTCTCGTAGAACTGAACCCTTAACCTACGTAACCTGATACTTCGAGTAGATAGTGTCAGAACTGAATTGACTTGTAGGACACCAGCTGCTGATGCTGGGAATTTTAGAGGGGCTGAGAGACCCAAGAAAGAGCTGACAACTTCAGAATTACACCAAGGGAACTTACAGACAGAAGCAATGACTTCGGCAGCAGCAAGACAGGAACACGCCACACCCAAACGGCCATGGGCTTGTTTATAGAGCCGAGAGGCACCTGCTAACACTGGTGATTTGTAGGCTCGTGCTTGTTAAGAGCCATATAATCCAAAGCGGTAAGCAACTAACCGGCCCACTTATCCATGCCAGAATATTCCCTTCAGGTGATACAGGCTCTCTCCTCCCGGGTGAACTGGCTGTCAGCTTGCTTGGTAAGGTAGTGTTGGTCATGTTGAGTACGAAGAATCATTTTGTCTTACAGGTGTCCAGAAAATTGCTTGGTGATATGGAGGAAACCCACCCCCACACACGTCGGAATTAGTTTCAGAACCAAAAGACATATTTTATGACTACAGTACACTTAAGCTAGAAATCAAAAACAAAATATAACTAGAATATCCTTTTATGTTCTGAAATAGTACCTATTAAAACATTAAAGAAAAATGTTCATAAATGCCTATATATGAAAAAAAAGTTGAAAATTGATGACCTCAGGATTTATCTTAAAAAGCTAGAAAAAGAACTATAAACTAAATCTAAAGAAATAGAAGAAATAGTGACAAGAACAGAAATTAATGAAATAGAAAAAAAGTACACTGGATCAACAAAGCCAACATGGTTTATGACAGCCCAGGGGCAAGGAATTGAAACTTGCTACATCCTGTTACATGCTTTATGGCCTAAAGGGCCTTTAAAAATGCTATTTCATTCTTTTTAAATGGCTTTATTGAGATACAGTCCACCTACCATAAAGTTCATCTATTTAAAGCATACAATTCAGCGGTTTTAATATATTCACAGGGTTGACTGTAATCTAGTTTTAGAACATTTTAGTCCTTACATAAAGAAACCCCACACTCTTAAGCAGTTGCTCTCCATTCCTTTGCACTCTCTTCTCTCCCACCAAGCCCCTGGCAACCATTAATCTACTTTCTCTCTATAAATTTTTCTTTTCCTGACATTTTAAATAAATAAAATCTTAAAATATGTTGTCTTTTGTGACTTGCTTCTTTCATCATGTTTTCAAGATTCACTCATGTTGTAGCAGTATCAGTGCTTCGTTCCTTTTTCTGGCTGAATAATTGTATTATATGGATATACAACATTTTGCTTTACTGTTCACCACTTGAATGTCATTTGACCTGTTTCCACTTTTTGGCTCTTATAAACAGTGCTGCTGTGAATATTTGCATATAGTTTTTTGTGAATGCATGTTTCTCAAGTAGCAAGGGTTTTTTATACATTCTAGATACAAGTCTCTTATTAGACACATGATTTGTAGAATTTTTTCCTTTCTGCGAACTATCTTTTAGCTTTCCTGTGGTATTATTTGCAAAACAAAAGTTTTTAAATTTTGACGTAGTCCTAAGGATTTTGTAGTTTTAGTTGTTATATTTCAGTCTATCATCCATTTTTGAGTTCATTTTTATATATAATTTAATGTTTTACAATAGCTCTGTAAGATGGGTACTATTATAATTTTTTATATGAAAAGAAACTGTGACTCAGTGTCTACATTATATTTCCCCAGATCAGACCCGTATGCATTGAGGCTATGATTCAGACTCAAATTTCAGACCAAGTCCAGACACAGTGTTCAGTATACTGCTATGCAGCCCATTCCACCACATGAAATTTCAGGCATTTTTGAAGTTGGCATTTTATTCATGAATATACTCATTTAATGAAATGCTGTTTCATTAGATGTTTAGATTGACAAAAAAAATAAATAAATAAAACAGTTTGGCAAACATCTTTTGGGGTTGGATTTCATTAAAAAGACACATACTATAAGATGAAAAATACATATCAGAAGACCAACTAGACTGTTTAATGAGTCTCATAAACCATATGCCATTACATTTTCTTTCCTAATAAATGTTACATAAATATTAAAATACTGTATTTCTACTGTTTATCTAGCAATATCACTAATATCAAAGGACAGTAAATAGATGTCTTAAACCAGCAACTTCTTGGCATCAAGTAGCTGATATTTTCTCTGGATGAAGAAAATGCAAATGGAGCATAAATGAAAACCAGTTACCAGCAGAAAGAAGAAAAAGAAATGGGGGAGAAGGGAACCATCACTTATTTTTGAAGGCGAGTGATCTGAACAATGTTTGTTTATGAAACTATGAGTCTAAAATAAAAGTCAAATGAGCTGGCCATTGGGAATATTTTTTGCTAGAAAGTTTCAAAGCCCAGTATAAAAAATAAAGAGAGAGAGGGAGAAAAGAGAGAGGAGGCGCACAGGTGATGACTGTTTCCTCTGGCATAGAAAATTTGACTGCTAAATGCTTGTCCCCTGATGTAGAGGTAGCCTTGAACTTAGCACCCCTATGGATCTCCCAAGAGATAAATCAAAGCACCTGTAATACTTCACTGGAAGTAAAAATTGGCAATGGAAGAAATGAGCCAAGGAAGGTGTGCTGACATTATAAATGCATTAGCAAGGATTTAAAGGCTTTAAAGGAAGAGTTTAGTTTGGGCTTACTGTCAGTCAGTTAAGGCTGCTTTAACAAAATACCATAGATTGAGTGGCTTAAACAACAAGCATTTATTTTTCACTTTTCTGAAGGCTGGAAAGCCCAATATCAAGGTACTGGCAGATTTGGGTCCTAGTCAGAGTTCTTTTCCTGGTTTGCAGAACAGGTGTCCTCTTGGTATATGGTGGAGAGAGAGATCACCTCTCTGCCATCTTTTCTTATAAGTGCATTAATCACACTCATGAGGACACCACCTTCATGACCATTCAGTTCCCAATGGCCCCACCTACAAATACCACACATTGGGGACTAGGGCTCTATCATATGAATTCTGAGGATACACAAATGTTCAGTCTATAGCACTTACTAAAACATAAGCAACATAATATAAGGAGAAACATAAGACAAATTACTCAAAAAGAATTTGGTGAACTTAATACAGGTACCTTAGAGCATTGGTAATCAAGAGATGTTTTATTGTTGTTGTTGTTTTAGTAGCAAACATCCTGATTTTAAATAAAATCTTTCTATCTTTCTCAGCGCTCCCAGTATGTGAAGTCAATAAACACAGAACCTATCCGATCTTAGTGTAGAAAAGGGCTCGGAACCCCGTATGGTCTGTCTCCTCCACCTCCATCTAAGACACCTTTTGTAAAGCATATTATAAAAACTTATGCTTGTCAAGAGCAATATGATTTCTATTTTTTGGCATTAAAAATATTTTCAATGAAATGGTAGAATGATGCATGGCAGTTATTTTGTTTTTAAGAGCTGGCTTGGCAAAAATCAAAACAAAACAAATAAAACAAAAATAGGCAACTTTACAGCAGCATTAAAAATAAAAATTAAATTAAAAATATAAAGGTGTTAAACTGTTATGGATTGAGTTGGGTCCCCCCAAAAAGATGTTGACATTCTAACCTTCAGTACTTCAGAGTGTGAACTTATTTGCAAATAGAACCTTTATAGAGGTAATCAAGTTAAAATGAGATTATTAGGATGGCAGTAATCCAACATAACTGTGATCTTATGAAAAAGGGAAGTTTGGACACAGAAGCAGACATGGGTAAAGGGACAATGTTACGAAGACACAGGGAGAACACCATCTACAAGAAAAGGAATGCCTGAGGCTACCAGAAACTAGGAGAGCAGCATGGACCAGATCCCACCCTCACAGCCTTCAGAAGGAATCAACCTGCCAACACCTTGATTTCAGACTTTTAGCTTTCAGCACTGAGACAATGTCTGTTGTTTAAGTCAACCAGTTTGTGACACTTTGCTATGACAGCCCTAGGAAACTAATACACAAAGAAGAAACATTATTGATGCCTGAAATCTCAAAATATGGGGAATACTAAATAGGCAGATTCAAAAGAAAAATAAGACACCATCTTTTCCCAGAAAAGGAAGACAATCAACCTCAATGGCATCCCTCCTCCGCAGCAGCACATGGCAAGGTTTGGTTTTACTCGTTACCTCTCTTAATCCTCATAGCAGCACTAAGACATTGGCTACTAATATAAATCTATGGATAAAGAAATTGAAGCTCAGAGAGAATAATTTGACCTTGTCCAAGGTCATACTACCAATAAGTGGTGAGTCTGATTACAAAAAATGGTAGCTAATACTACTGAGCATTTCTATATCCAGGAGCTATAATAGGGGTTTTATATGTATTAACTCATTCAGTCTTCAGGATAGGTAGCACCCATGTGAGGTGGAACCTATGAATGTGAGCCACTTCTCATTTTAGTTTTAATTTTAAGGTTTTTTGGTTTTTTTTATGGAATTATCTTCAAGGAATTTTCTCCATAGATACCTTGTGATTCTTTCTTACAATTAATTCCTCAAGACTATAGTTTTTTAGCCATTACAACATTTTCCAGTTGGTTGTTGCCAGTAGAAATAAATGTTATTAATTGTAAGTTATATAACACTGTGATTAGAGTTTAGTCTCCAGACCCACATTCTCTGCAATTTCACTCCTTGCTCTGTGACCTGGGGCAAGGTATTTAATTTCAGTTTTGTGCTTGAGTTACTTTAACTGTATAATGAAGATAATAGTACCTATCTCATATAGTTAGGTGAGAATCAAATAAATTAATACATTTAAATCATTAAAACAGACCTAGCTTATAATAAGTGTTAGCTCTCAGCATTATTTATTCTTATTATTTCATTTTAATTAATTACAGATAATTTCTGTAAAATATAGTTTTTTTCTTTTTGGTCAGAAACATAGGTTTTTAAGTCAGGCTTACCTGGATTTGAATTGCAATTCTGTCATCGACTAGCTCTCCGACTTTCTCAAAGGTTTTCTCCAGGTCTTGGTTTCCTCAATTGAGGAATTTTAACTCTGTAAGAATAAATAAAATTTTGTGCTGCTTTAGATTTTTTTTTTGTATTACCAGAGCATATCTATTTTGAACCAGTGCAGACAGAAGATAACAAAATGACTGTTATCTAAAATACCAGAAAATATTTTGAATTTCTTATGGTGTTAAAGAACAGTGAACTTAGCCTAAGGCAGAAAATGAAAGAGAGAGAGAGAGAGAGAGAGAGAGAGAGAGAGAGAGAGAGAAAAGACCAATAAATTCATTTTAAAGTTCAGTTACATCTAAATTGATTGGTAATATATACAATTTATTAATGACTTCCTACCATTATTAAAAAATGTTTTACAAACGTTAACATCCTGTCAAACATAGGTAAGGGCAGGTTTTTTAATAGCACAATTTAACATCGTGACAGATCCTTCCATGAGGTTTTTATGGCTTTGCCTTGACAAGGAGGAGGGCACCCAAGCGAAGTGTCAATTTGATAGACGAGGTGACATAACCAGTTTTGTCCTACTTGGGGTCAGCAAATGGGTTCTAGATCCCTAGCTTTGCTTCAACTACTTTGTCAGCACTGAGTGAGACCTTTAGAGCATAGCATCTGTATGTACTAGGTATTTTCAGGAGTATATTTCTTTACATTTTTCTTTTGAATAAAGCTGATTTCCTTCTTAAAGGGATATATTTCTTTCCACAAAGAGGGGTCTTATTTTACTCTCTTCTATACTTCATAGGCTTGTTATAGGATTAAATGAGGTAAGTGTTTGCAAAGTTGTTAGCATTATGGGTGACAATGAAAAAACAATAAATCTTATCATTATTATACTTCCCTAGAAATCAAAACATTAACCTTCTATCAGAAAAAATCATAAGAGATGATTCCATAATAGCAGTCAGTATCTTTTAGTTTCTTAAGGAAATGTGTCCTTCCACTTCTCTACTTGTCTAACTATAAGCTTTAAAGCATCTTTTTTTTTTTTTTGATTAGTTGGCTATGTCAAGGCCTTTAGATATTTTCAGAGCTTGTATTTTTATAGTCATATTTTCAAAAAGTAAAATAGTGAATAAAAAAAAGAGGACTAAAAGATATTTGAAATAGTTCTGACAGTTTGGTCACCAAAACAGCAATGTATTTGATTTATTTCTGAGCTGGGAAAGTAAATGCCATTTATTGACGTTGGTGGACATTTGTTCTCTAGAAAAATCATATAAAAACCTTAGAACTCAAGTCTGCAGGAAGTCATTCAACCATTCACTTCATCACTTCTGAAGGAGTTTGCAATGCTGTCTCTTAAATGACAAACATGAAAGAACAGATGGCATAAAAAAGTTCCACAGAGTAATAAGAACAATTCCTATTATTCTGAGTTCAAAAAGGACTGAAGTCACCTTAAATTATTATGTAATCTTAACCAAACTATACATACATGAAAATATGTATTTGTACTCCACCCATTTCTTCAAAGAATTTTTAAAGTAGCTCATAATAAAGGACTTTCAAAATGAATAATAAAATTAGAATAGAATAAATGATGATATAGGAAAAAGACAATTACTAATTTTTAGGAAATAGCATGATTAATGATTAACCATGATTAACCTTCCTTGAAACTCAGGCAAAAAAAGACTGCCATTATCAAAAAAAAAAATTTTCAAGGCTGTTAGAATTGAAAAATAGAAAATACCTGGAGCCACTGATGATTGCATGGTGCTCTCAGCTGGACCCTCTCCACTGATAAATCCTGGAAGGTTAAAGCAAAGCTCTCTGGATGCTGACTCCCAACCAATCCCGCACAGCATGGCCAAAGACTGAAGTAAAAACACATGTGTAGCTGCTCAGAACCTGCCTATATCATTTTGGCCGATATACCTGGTTGCATGTGACAGGAACACAATTTATCCAAATAGTCTTATCCCTCCTTTTACTCCTCAAAAAAAAAAATAAATAAATAAAGACAAGGTGTTTTTTTTAAGCAAAGCAACCCTTTGTTGACCTCATAGATTACAAGGACCTTGTCAGTTTACAATCCCTTATTTCTTACTTTTTACACCTACAGCACCTGGTCTTCCTAGATGGGTGGTCTCCCATCCAAGTACTAATCAGGTCTGACCCTGCTTAGCTTTTGAGATCAGACTTCTGTGATCAGATGGGATTGGACTTGTTCAGGGTGGCATAGCCGTAGACAGAAAAAAAGTTTTTTTTAAGTAGAAAAAATCTGGAGCTGGGCAGAGGATGATGGATCGGGCAGCTTCATGACAATAGGAACCCATGTTCTTTCTGGCTTTTCCTTCCACATCTTTATGTGGCTTGTTTCCTCATATTTGAAAGATGTGTCTTTAGGTGTACGTCTGTGTTCCAGGCAGGAAGAAGTGGAGAGGACAAAGGTTTAATGATAAAAGGCAAAAGATGCATGAACTTTTAAAAAAGCTTTTCAAGAGCCTCACATTTCATGTATCTCATTAACCAAAACCTAGTCACATGACCACTGCTAGAGGCAAGGAAGCCTGGAGAAATAAATGTTTTTAACTGGGCATCTTGATATCGCAAATGAAATTGGGTATTTGTTGGTAAAGCAGGAAGAATGGATATTGGGTGCACAATTAACAATATTTGCCATACAGCTTTTGACTTCCCTAGAAAAATAACGTAAAGCATGTCAATTTTCTTATTCTCACATCTTCCTGAGTTTCAAAAGGAGAGGGTGTGTGTGTGTGTGCGGGCGCGCGCGAGCGGACGCGCGCACATGTGGAGGTGATTTCTGAATCTTTCATATTTTTAAATAGACTTTATTTTTTTAGTACAGTTTTAGATTTATAGAAAAATTGAGAAGATACTACAGAGAGTTCTTCTGTACTCCCTTACCCGATTTCTCCTAACATCTTGTAGTATGGCACATTTGTTATAAGTAATGAAATAATATTGATACTTTATAATTAGCTAAAGTGCATAGTTTATTCATATTTCTTTAGTTTTACTTAATGTCTTTTTCTGTGCTAGGGTACCACCCAGTATATTATATTACATTCAGTTGCCATGGTTCCTTAGGTTCCTTTCGGCTGACGGTTTCTCAGAATTTCCTTTTTTTGATGACTTTGACAATTTGGGGATATACTTTTCAAATATTTTTTAGGATGCTCCTCTACTGAAATGTGTCCATTATATTTCTCATGATTAGAATGGGGTTATTCACTCACTCTTGGGAGGAAGAGGACCAGAGGTAAAGTGCCATAATGTACTTGATATTATGTATAATATCAATATGGTTAATGACTGTTGATATTGACCTTGATCACCTAACGGAGATAGTGTTTGTCAAGTTTTCCACTACGAAGTTACTTTTTTTCCCCTTCCCTTTCTAGACTGTACTCTGCAAAACCCGCTCTAAAAAGTAGGGCATTATGCTCTCCATCCTGAGAGTTGGAATTCTTATGCAAGGAGATGTGCCTCTTCTTCCTTATTTATTTATTTGATCATTTATTTATATCAGTATAGATGCATGGATACTTATTTTATACTTTGGGTTTTAATCTAATATTTTGGTGTTTATTTTCTTGCTCAAATTGTTCCAGCTTTGGACATTGGGAATTCTTTCAATTGGCTCCCAGGTCCCTTTGACATATCCCCATAAATGTAGGTTCTTTGTTTGTTTGTGTTTTGAGTACTTGTTTTCTGGCACTACTAAATGGTATCGGCTCATCTTAATTCCTGTCCCAGTTCTAGTCATGGAGGAGGACAGGGTTTTTAAGATATTACTTTTCCCACTTTACAGCTGAGATAATTGAGGCAGATTAGGCAACTCACTTAAGTTTCCAGAGCTAACTGGTAATAAAATTAGTATAAGAATCCCAGGATCTTTCCACTAAACAATAATTTTTATCTGCTTATAATAAATCTTATTAGGTTCTGTGCAGAAATTTCAAGTAAGCACAGACTTCTAAAAGTCCTTAGTATACCTTAGTATAGAACCCCAGACATTCACTGAGAACTGGGAAGTTGTAAGTGTTGAAACCTAGTGATCTCACACTCTAAAGGAAAAGAAGAAATATTATGGAGTACTGAGAAGACTTGCAGGGAAACCTTGGCTAATCCACTGAGGAGTTGTCATTTTTCTGACAATGGCAGTTTCTGTGGGACTGTGAGTAGTTTTTGGAGCAGAAAAGCGTCCCTGATAGGAATGCAGTGTCTCTCAGGGCTGCGGGGACTCTGTGGCTCAAGTCAGAGGGGCTGGGGTTACTCTGTGGGAAGCCAGTTCTTTGTAAAGCCCCAGGTTCTCCTGCACATGATTCCTAGTCCTACAGAGAGTGTATAGAAACACCTGGGAGCAGCTAACATAGAAATGGCTCTAAAGAATTTACGATGCTTTGGGCATAAGGTTAGCCTTCTGAATCAAGTTGAGGATTATTACACAAACTCTGTGATTGAAGCCTTCAAACATTTTGGAGGCAGAATGTACTCATCAGCATGGTTCCCGGAAAAGATATTAAAACTCCCAAACTGGGGATATAAGCATAAAGTATGCTTTTCCACGACTAAAACTCATTAATGTTCACATCCTATCACTTGGGGGCAAAAGCAGTTGTTAATCAAAATAAACCAGTAGGATTTATCATCCTAGACTGCTTGCCATTGATTTCTTTCCTTGAAAAAATCTCAGTGCTGATCCAAAGTTCCCCCAAGGAAGTTCTCCAATTTCAATTTAATTCCTACCAATAGTTTAGTGCTGTGTTAATGTACCTTTTTAAAAAGTTTATTTCATACATGTTCTGTTGCCATCTCCAGAGTCCCATGTTAGCCTGTTGCTTGATGTTTAAAGACCTCACATGAAAATTGGGATAAAAGTGGATGATAAATTACCCGCATCATTGCTTGTACCATAGTCTCTATTTTATTTCCCTCCATGATTTCATCATAAACAAAAGGTCAGATATGTTAACATTCTTGATAAACACTACAATTCCCAGGAGGCACATTCAAAGCTCTAAATATATATGATATTTTCCTGAATTATATATAATAAATATGTTCAGTTCTGCCCTTCGCTTATGAAGAATACTTAACAATGAACCTTGATAAGTACGAGGGAGCATCTGTATTGGTCAGAGTCTGGTTAAGACACAGAAACCACAGCAATGATTTTATAATAAAGGGAATTTAATATAAAGGAGTATTAGTATCAAGAATTGTTAATTAGGTAACTAAAAAGTCAGATAGAGAACAATAAGGTACCACAGAGGTAGCAAGGGCAGGAAGCAACTCTTTGGGCTGAGGGAACAGAGAGAAGAGGTTGAAATTATTAAAATTCAGAAGCTTGAGGAAGAGTTCCTGCCAAGCTGTGACTTAGATCTCAGGCGAGGAGGAGGGTACTGCTCAGCTGGTCCTGGCATTTCTGAGATCCGCACCTCTGAGGATGGGCACCAGCTGACTGGTGCTAGCGCCTCTGAGGTGGTACAAGTCTGGCTCTTTGAATGTTGGAAAGCTGCTTCTCCTAGAAAAAGCTGTCACCACCAGGGCAAATAAGACATGTGGTGGGGGGACACTGGCAGGAAAGGAGACTAGGCTGTGCAGCATGGTGGTTATAAGCAACCGCTCTGGAGTCAGAAGGACTGTTCTTGCATCCCAGCTCCATTACTTTCTACTTCTGTGAAAGTTACTTAACTCCTTGGCAAATTACTTCACCTCTCCTAGCCTCAGTTTTCCTGTAAAATGGAGCTGGTATTCCTTATCTGAGGATCAAGGCCGATAGTCTATGTCAAGTGCTTGGCAAAGTACCACATATATAAACTCCCAATGTGTAATTGCTGCTATTGCTATTAACAAATGCATGATAGTTTAAATCAATGCTTCTCATTCCAAGGTGACTTTTTTTTCTTACAATGGACATTCGTCAATGTCTAGAAATATTTTTTGATTGTCATGAGTTGGGGGTAGTGTTCTGGCATTTGGTGGGTAGAGGCCAGGGATGCTGCTTATCATTCTGTAATACACAGGATGATAAATAATTATCTGGCCAAAATGTCAGCAGTGCTGAGGTTAAGAAATCCTAATTTAAATAAAACTACAAACTATGTTCTAAGAACTGTGAACAATAATTCAGAGGGAGGAGAGCTCAGTGAAGACTAGAGCTATCTGGGCACACTGTGAAGAAGGAGGGCCCAGAAGGATGGATAGATTTGACTCAACACAGTGGAGTAAGGGAGGCATTCTAGGCTGGGGAATGACACAACAAAGGCTTGACTGTGGAACCCTGTCTTCTTCTTTACCTTTATTATTAAGTGGCACATCCAAACCCTCACAGAGACAGTGTGAATCACTGACTCAGAATGGAAATGCTGAATGTGACTCTCCATTCAAGTTGCTTTTCTAACAGATGTCACACAAACAGCTGTCATCATTATGAGGGAGAAGATGTTCCTGCAGGATATATCTCTGACTCACCTATCCTATCAATCAGCATTTCAGACAAGCAGCATTGCAATCAGAAAAACCTCGGATGAGGAGGGGAGGTACAGCAAATTTGGTTACCTTTCCAGAGTCCTTCCTCTACAATCATTTCTCCTTTAGAAACTTGCCGACCTTCCAGAACTAGGGCGTCCACAAAAAGCCAATCATTCTAGTTAAACCATTTCTTGGCAAATCAGCTGGGTTTTGGATCCCATACTGGACCTTATGCAAAACCTTACATAGTTTCTATAAGAAGACAGTGATCAAGTTTTATTATTTACTTTTCTTTTGTTACCTTTGTTTTTACTGTCAGTTTCAAAAAATCATTGCCAAGACCAGTGCCAAGGAGCTTGTCCTCTATGTTTTCTTCAAGGAGTTCTGTTTCAGGTCTTACATTCAAGTCTTTAATCCATTTTGAGTTGATTTTATGTGCACTCCCATAGTTCACTGCAGCAAAACCTAAGTGTCTGTCAATGGATGAATGGAATATATATATATATATATATATATATATATATATATATATATAATTCAGCCGAGAGAAAGACGGTAATCCTGCCATTTACAACAACATGAGTAAACCTTGATGGCATTATTCTAAATGAAATAAGTCAGACAAAATAAGAAAGACAAAAGTGTGATATCACCTAATTGTGGAATCTAAAAAAGCCAAACTCATAGAAACAGAGACTAGAATGGGTAGTTGCCAGAGGCTTGACACAGGGGAAATAAGGAGATGTTGGTCAAAGGGTACAAACTTCTCATTATAAGATGAATAAATTATGGAGATCTAACATATAGGGTGGTGATTATAGTTAATCATCCTGTGTTATATATTTGAAAGTTCCTAAGAAAGTAGATCTTAAATTTTCTCATCACAAAAGAGAAATGGTAACAATGTGATGTGATGAAGGTGTTTCTTAACTCTATGGTGGTAATCATTTTGTAATATATAAGTGTATCAGATCAATAGGTTGTACAGCTTAAACTTACAGAATGTTACTCATCAATTATATCTCGATAAAGCTGGGGGTAGTGTGGGGAGGGAGGCCCTGATCACATTTAGACTGTACCATAAATGAGTTGCCTGAGAGTTCTCATGTTTTAGAGAAATAGGATGAGGATCCAGCTCTGCTACCAATAAATCCTTGAACAGGTCTGTGAACATCTCCTTGCCTCACGTTTTCTCACACTGAAAATGAGGTCATTGGAAAAAGGCTTGCTTAGGTTAATTCAAAGTGTAAATTTCTAAGGTTTTTATCTTTCTTCTTTCTTTTCAGAATCCAAAATGTCTAGGTTTTTTTTGCTAATGTTAAAAACACTATGTGGTGACAAAAAGAAATCTAATTATGGGTGGTGAACACACGATGCAATGTATATATGACTTGCTGTTGGATTGTACACTTGAAACTTATTGGATTTTGTTAATCATTATCACTGTAATAAATTTAAAAAATCAGTTAAAAGAAAACCTACACAGTTTTGTTTTTTTTAAAACCTGCTTTCCCTGCTTGAGTGGAGACTCCATGAGGATAGGAATTTACTTTGGCTATAAATCTATGACTGTGTCTTCAGCACCTAGAATATTTCCTGGTTCATAGTAGAGACTCAATAAATATTTGTTGAAAGTTGAATGATCTCAAGTCTCCTATGGTCTAGAGGTTGAGTAGAAAACAGACAAGAGAGAGGGTGGAATAGGAAAGGCTTACAGAGGTATTTGTAGTATGAGTAGGAGTTCACACAGGGAAAAGTGAAGGAGAAGACTTTGTGAACAGAGTATTAGCTATGCAAGTGTTTGGAGAGCATGAAAGAGCAAAACTCTTTTCAAATACTGTAGTTTGCCATAGTTTAGCTCTGGCTGGGCATAAGACAGAGCAGGACAGACATCAGGAGATAGTCTGAGAGGAAGGTCAGACAGGAGAGAACCTTGAGTGTAGGCTAGCTATCATCTTCGAGGAATGAGGAGCAAACAAAGAGTTCTGACGTGACCTGACTGGGATATGACACAGCTTTTACTGAGAGCAGTGGGGAAAACTGGGGCTAACCAAGAGGCAGGGGGTGGGAATAGATACAAGGTCTGCCTGTGGCTGAGACAGAGATGGTAGATCTCTAATCCATCAGATTTTCTGAGTTAGGCCGGGTGAGTTAAATTTACCATTATCACCATTTTCTCTGCTTTTCAAGATAATATATAAAGTTCTCAAAACCTTTAAAATTCAAAACACCGTGTAGTAGATTAATTATTGAGTGCATTTTGCTAATCTCAAGTGAAATATTAGTTGGTTTCCATCGCTAAGTGTTTCTTACTGGTAATGTGCTGACTGGTTTTGAATGAGTCTTACAATAGGTAGGTTTCTGTATTTAGATCATATTGTATACATTTCCTTGGAAATTTCAACAAAACAAGACATCCTTTCATAATCATCATCATCATCATCAAATTGCCTGGCAGCCTTTATATAAGTGTATATGCAAATATTTAAACTTTGAATTGATGTAATTTTCTCTACTAGACTCCTCACTTCTGGAAAAATAATATTTACTATATAATCATTTCTTATCAAGCAATGCCAATATCACCAAATGGGATCAAGTGTAGACAATGAAGAAAATTTTCTTAATGTCTTATTATTTTGAGATTGAACATGTCCTTCTGGACAAGGGATTCATGCTATTTATTGAAGCGTTGTGTTTTCCTTTTCCTTTTGCAAATTTACTCATGTCATTTCAAGGTCTCCTTGTTCTCCCTTTACCAATTAAGTTGTTTTTATCTTTCTATATGTAACTATCTTCATATCAAGAAAGGAAGAGTGGCCATTAAGGTCCAGAGACCACTCTCATTGCTGAATTTATTATTCATGTTATGTAAGGGGAGAGGCTACAAGTTTTTCTTCTTTCAAGATTTTCTTTCTCTGTGCATAATTGTGATGTTTTTACAATAAAAATGGCCAGACCCCTTTGTATTTAGCAGAACTCATGCTCTTTCCCCAATCACAGATGAAACACAAAGAACATCATTAAATGGATAACAATCAGTATTGTATCATTTGTGCTTAGCTGGCTCATTACTCTGTTTTAATTAGCCCTCTAATTACTTTCAGCTGCTACTGATGAGTTTTAATTGTGGAAAGAAACACCCTCTTAAGTAAGCGTACTGAAAAATACATTTTCTCACCTTTTCGGGACAGTAGAGAGGGTATTTTAGCAGGTTTATTGCCAGTAGAAGTCATGGTGACTTTTTTCCTGTGGACACAGTTAATCACACTGAGCTTTCAACAAACAAACTGATCATCTTCACTGCACATTTTGGCTCCAGTGTCTCTACTACTTTTCTTCTCTATTCAGGGATGAGAAACCCAAAAGCAAATGCACAAGTCATTCTTTCTTAAAATGGTCAAACCAGTCTTATGTGTAGAAAATCTCCAGTTGTGACTTTCAAGTTTGCTAGGTACTGCTTCCTGTGAATGACTAAACAGCCTGGGAAACGGAATATTGAGACTTGGAGGACTTGATTTGAAGGACAAATAGCCACTTGCAAGTTCACCCGCTCTGTAAGAATTACGTTCTATGCAAAGATAAAGATGAAAAAGCAACTTATGCTAGATAACTACATTTCAGTCTCTGAAGCGTCTGGAGAGACTGCAGGTCAAGAGGAACATCAGAATATGTATTCCAGGTTTGTCCTTAGAGAAAAAGATTATAGGAGCAAATTATATTAATTTCCTCATTGGTACCCAAAGCCTGCATTTCAGTCATTATTAAAAGAAAGGAAGTTTGGTTGTGTTTACAAATGCAGGAGTGTTCCTGCCTCTGGAACCCCCGAGTCTATTATTTAAATGATAAATTCCCAGCCGAGTAAAGTGAAATGACACTCTGGATCATGTTAAGGAATATGTTTTCTGAATAATACAAAACACAAACTTGTTTACTTCTGACTTTTGTACCAAAGCTGCTTTTTATTCCTAAATTTAAGTGCTATTTGCTCTCTGGGGAAGTCTTTGCCTTACACTCCTGATGGTACTTTCAACTTGATACTTTCTTGGGTCCTGGGCTTCCCTTGGGGATACAGCCTTTGTGCTAAGAACTCCCCAGGACCCTGAACAGGCAGGGAGACAGGAAACCTGAGTTCAATCCTTGGCTCTGCCTCAGTGCTGGCTGTCTCTGTTTGCTTTCTCTGTTGTGGAATGGTAGTGATAATACTTGGCCTAGCTCCTAGGCCGTGGATATTTATGAAATGGAATGCAAATATAAGGCAGTCCAGTATTCCTATAGCACAAGCACACTGCCCAGAGATGATGAATGCCTGGGAGCTGGTTTGTATGGAACAAAGATACTGGTGTTCACAGATTCTTTTCTGCTTTATATTAAAGTGTCCAGCCACTCTGCTGTTGTCACTGGTCCAATTAAACCCCTGCAAGGGTAAGCATGAAAGCCAGAATTGTGACAGACACTGGGGGGATACATGATTCCTGACTCCAAGCAGCTTATAGTTTAGCTGAGGAAAGAAGATATACATATGTGAAAAGTTTGCAGAAAACAGAATATAGTTAATATCTTTGCCACAGACTATGTGGCTTAAACTACAGAAAGTTACTTTCTCACAATTCCTGAGGGTAGAAGTCTGAGATAAAGCGTCAGCAAGGTTGGTTACTTCTGAGGCCTCTTTCCTTGGCTTGTAGATGGCTCTCTTCTCCCCGTGTCTTCACATGGCCTTCCCTCTGAACCTGTCTGTGTCCTAACCTTCTCTTCTTATAAAGACACATGCCCATTGGATTAAAGCCCACCCATATGATCTCATGTTCACTTAGGTACCTTTTTAAAGACCCTACTTTCAAATACAGTCACATTCTGAGGTACTTGGGGTTGAGACGTCAACGTATGAATTCTGAGAGTACATAACTCAGCCTATAACATCTAGTTTCTAAAAGTTAGAAATTTCAGGAGTCTGTCATTTTTTAAGGCTCACTATGGCTTCTGCATTTTTATTTACTTGATGTGTTATGATTAACCAGATTTTTAATATTTAAATTATTGCAAATTTTAGCCCCTTCAAGCTCATGTCTATAAAGCAACTGGTAAATTTGTTCTCTACTCCTTTTGACACTTGCCTAAATACTAGCTTTCCAAAAGACTTCATAATCTGCCTTAAAGTAAAATATCAGTAACATTTCAATGGGAATATATTCTATATTCCATAAAAGTGGCTCTAATGTGGTGATTTTTAGATGTTTATTTCTTATACTAATATTGGCAGGGATTATCTATTAGCCAGAATGTAAAGATACATTCCATTTTCCTCTGTCTAAATAAAAGGGTAGTTATTTATTTTATAAATAAAACCACCAACGTTGTGGCAACAATAGAGTGCTACTGCCAGTCTTCCATCTCTACAGACATGCATCTCCTGACAGGAGTTCCATCAACCATTGCGATCAAGAAGATTATAATCTGTTAGTCATAAACCGACTCATGGTATTTTATTTATTTTGTGTTTCCTTACAGGAGAATTTTAAATTTCAGTGTATTGAGGGTGAACCCCAGGATGATAGGAACTATATTATTTGTAGTTTTGCTTTGTTTGGGGGACACCCACATCAATAATTTCAATAGGTTCAGATTCCTTAGCATGCCATCAGATATTGCTGGGTGAAGTGTGTGGCCACAGATTGCTGGAGGCTTTCCCTTCTTTCAGCTTCCTAGAATGAGTATGGCCTTGAGGCACTCAGAGGCAGCCAACTGGGTGCAAAGACACCTGCTTTCAATAGGACTTTGTCAAGGAGTCATCATGTCAAGAAACCTCAAGTGCATTTCATTTAACCTGAAGTTTTCTGCAGGGACAGCTAGGTGACCCAAGGAATGCTTCCACACGTACATGGAGTAGATGTGTCCAGCCTATGTAGGTGTCTGTACTTTGTCTTAGGTAGGTGATAAAAAGAACAATATAATTGTGATTATATTGACAATGCGGTTTCCCTTGCCCTGGTCAGAATGTATCTAGAATAAGGTTAAGGGTCGTGATGGTAACATGACTACTTGTTGAGGCCTTGTTTGATCTTCACTATTGTCCATATCAACATGCTCACAGAACCACTGCCCTACATCATTTAGTGTGGCAGGAAGTCCTCCACATGTCATGTCTGGGAAACAGTGCTGGTACTCACTATATAAAGACTTCCAGCATCAGACAATTTTCTAAGAAACGTCTGATAACATTTTATTTCTGTTTCCCACTAGTTTTCTCACACACACACACATACAGAATTTTTCCCTGAATTAAAGGGCTGGGCTACTGTATCACTATCAAAGGATTTAGCAGCTATAAAGGCATGCTTTAAAGTCATTAATAATAATCACACACATAGGTTCTCCTTGCAATTTCTTTTTCATCTTTTTGCTACTCTTCCCAGAGTTCAGCGCGATAGCACTATTTTGAGCACCATCATGTCTTAGAGCTATAATACTTGGAGCCTGAAGAAATAAACCTTCACGGTAACACCCAGGAAGAAATTCACTAGAATGTTCATCTAAGTTGTTACCTAGAGATGGGTCTCAGTCCTCTTCTATGTTGCTGAAAATCTCAGGGCCACAACTCTGCAATGTGTGATGTGTGAAACAGGCTCTGCTGATGTGAAAGGTCTTTGGCATCCTTCCAACAAACCAGAGGCACATGATCACCTCTGAATTTTTAAGAGGACATATCTTAAGAAGGTGAAGACTGATAGCTGCAGGCTCCCGGACTTCCCATGAAAGTAATATGAGAAAGATTGGACCATAGTTCAAATTTACCCCTCCAGCAGCAATCTTATTAACCTACAGGGGGTTCGGAGTAAACACTCTTTAAAGCAACAGTTACTTAATTTATTGTGTTTACTGTCTGACATCTCACCCCAGCTGAGAAGCTAGTGCTGAAGGAGGAGATGGTGAACATAATCACAAAAAGCTCTGTTAAAATTCCTTTAAAATGCTAAACTTGGCAAATCTCAGGATCTTTATCTGTCACTTCCAACACCGCATTTACTCCTACTGTGTCTTAGAGTACATAAAGTCTCTGCTATGGCTTTAGATGTTTAGAGGGGTGGCTTAACTGATCTTAACCTGGGTGCAGTGGAGCACAAATATCAGCTTTCCACTCCTCGAATGCACGGCAGAAAAACATGTCCATCAGAGTGAATACAATTTGGTCTTTTCCAGACCAAAATTATGTTTTAGTATCTGCTAAATGATTATAGTTAATCTGTGGTATATAACTTCTTATTCTTGAAAGTAATATAAACTTGTGTTGTCAAAATGGGGCACCATCTCATCAGTCTTTGAACGGTGGTGTAAGCAGGTAACATTCATTCAACACCCCACACCCCGCTGGAAAGAGAAATCCTCGAGTTCCAGAGGCAGGAGTAAACCATTACTACTTTAGAAAGCAGACCCTAAAGGAAGACTCCCTAGAGAATGTAATTGACTACAGTGTTAGTGTAAATCATCTCACATGTTGTTCCAATCACAGCTCTCTCCTCTGAAGCCAGTGAGGTAGCCATGGAAGAAAATAACGTTAAATTCACAGTCTACTCTAGTCCAGCAATGGCTGCTCCCATCTCAGCAGGTGGGGCAGGTGGAAATTTCCTACTGGGGCAGTGGAAACCTCAGAGTCTGATGACTAGGACAGAATGATGTTCCCATGCAGAGGTGACCGTCGGGGAGCCACAAAACCAGCACGTGCTCGTTAGCAGTTTAGGCTGCCTGGCCACACACACAGAAGCCAGGTAGAGTAGAGACAACAGTGTGCCACCCAAGAGGGTCCCACCCACTGCATATATAGCTGAAAAGCTATGCAAGTCATCTGAGTTGTGTCTTTACAGCATAGAACACCAGCCATATTCAGAAGGTATGCATTCTTCTTACAGCAGTGGCAAAACCCTCTTTATAGATCAAACAACTTATTCTCTTCATTCCATTATAAAAGCTCTCCTCTGTCACCTGGTATCATACGATTGCGCTCTAACATTTCAGAGCTATCATGAATCTACATACTTTTGATTCTGAAATGAGTGACTTGTCCCATATTCCTCAGGAAGCCCAAGGCCTGTGGAAATGTGTTTAGCATCGGGGACCAAAAATATAGAGTCAAGGAAGGCATGTCCTGTGCATGTCAATATGGGGGTCCAGAATGAGTCACCCCAAGATGTGCATCTGTGGTATGCATTTTGTTTTGAGCTAAAGGCAACTTTAGCTGAAGGCTTGAGAGAAACTCCCTTAACTACCTAGAAGAATTCAATTTAGGGGCATCGCCCATAATAAGAGATTATCTTTGAGCTATCTATAGGGCAGGGCAAACTTTTATTTACTAAGTATCTGCTCTTCTTGTCATCCTTCAATGACCCTTTGACATCCCCAAATCACTTTACCTCATCCCTAACTCAGGATATCTTATATAGCCATGTTCCCTTTCTATCTATGAGCCTCTCCTGCAATGTGGGGTCTCTGACTGTCTCATGTAGGCAGGGTGCCCATACATATGTATATATTAAATTTGGTTATTTTCTCTTGAGAATCTGTCTAACTTGGTTCCCACATTCCTCCACCAACTTATTTGGAACATGCGTAACACATAATTTAAAATGGGATGAGTCGCTTGGCTTCTTGTATATATTCAAAGTATTTTAGGGGCCCCGAAACAGATAGATAATGTAACCTTCAAAACAGCCCTCCACTTATTCCATAGCAAAACCTCACATTCATATTTCTTTGAGGAAACACATCAAAAACACTGACCAGAAAAGGCACTGAGTGGTCAGCGCTTTGATGCGTGGTATTGTCTTTCCACTGTGGCAGTCTGAAAGAGCTGAGGGAGAGGGAAAAGCAGCGTAGACCACTTCTCACGCTGTGATGATGGGCAGCTGCTAGAAAAAATATCTTTGCAATCGTGTTGGTCTTTATTTTTGTAAGTTACACAGCATTGGCCACAGATATGAGCCAACCCAGAAACATGCGCATTTTGTCATTCTATTATAATAGAGTATAAAAGTATAAAAACCATTTGGGGCATTGCTGATCTCCCCCAAAAAACACAAAATGTTCCCATTTACCGTTGTCACACCTAAATGTTCCTTAAATAATTCCCCACCTCTTTGCTGTGTCATTTTCTGAAAGGAAGAGCCCTGGGCTTTTGAAGCACTCGTGCCTGGGGCACCAGTGGCACCTTACTTTTCTCTGGGAATTGTGTGAAAACAACAGTAAAGCATTTGTGAGCCTCCAAGTGATGAAAATTCACAAGGTGCTGAACATTATAATAAATCGCCTGAGTACAGAGAACAGATTTTAAATTTCTATGTGCCCATCTCCTCTTATTCTTTACCACCCTCATGTTACCTTCATCAATCTATCACCAATGAGTGTGTATTACTCTGCAGCGAGGAACCCCACAGCATTCAGGACTTACATCAGGACAATGGCTGTTTATACTCTCTTGAATTCTCTGTCCACCAGTCTCTGCAAACTCTTGACAGGTTCTGTAAAAGACAGTGTCTGGTTTGGATTCCCAAAATGGAATTTGTGGTCAGATTCAACACTGAAAATTCACATAGGAATTCTGTTTCTTTAAAAAAAAAATTTAACTTTCTATCATTACTCTTGGCTTTGGACTCCCTACCAGAGCTCCTGCACATTCTGAGTCCCTGTGTCTCGGGGACAGCACAGAGCACACCCCCACCATATCTTGGGAAGACTGGCCAACCTCTTGGCAGGTTGGTGCTGCAGCAGGCTGTATCACAGGCTGAGCAATGATCTATGTGGTTCAGAGACACTCTCTACTCTAGAAAATGAGAGTTCTATGTTAGCAGAAAATAAAATAAAATATCCAAAAGCTCTACCTTAACCAAATCCTCGGAGCTATTGGACACATGTTCCCTAGATACTATTTAACATCATCTGCTGTATTCTTAAATAATCTGGGTTCCTAACTTCAATAATTTGTTATTGTAAGCATCTAAGCACTTGCTTTCAAGATGGGTGATACCTTGCTGTGTGAACACCACAGTGGCTTTTTTTTTTTTTTTTTTTTTGCTTTCAACCATATATATATTGCATATGTATATAGGTTATAATATATGTTGCATATATGTATATATATATTGCATATATACATATTTTTAATATTCAAATTTCCAATAACACACAATTTGCAACTCTTAGCAAGCTTGCCACTTGCACTTTTTGCCCATCTAAGGGCAGCTTAGAGGTGGTGTTGGCAACTGTTTTCTCATTTTTATTGCAGCTTCTCTTATATTCATATAATGACAACTATCACCATTGTATAGAAAATGGAATATGTGTTCATAAAAACAAACAAACCTGAAAACATGTTTTCCAAAAGAAGAAGTATACACAACCAATTTTAAACATATTTTCTTACTGACGTTCAAAAATAAAATGTATTTCACTCACCTTGTGTGGTAGATATAATTGTACACATAGGGTAAAAAGGTACAACAAACCAACTTCCCACTGTTTCCCACCGCACATTATTCAAACATGTAAGGACTGCCTATATGCACTCCCAAAATGTTTGCTGGAAGGTGAGGTTCAGGCATCAACCAGGGTAACTGGGAGGGATTATCAGGTGGGCCATGCATCCAGCCTCTAATGCGGAGAAGAAAGTAATGGGCTCAGGTTACCCCCCACCAACCTGAAGGCAAAAATCAAGTGTAAACTGAGAGGCACATTCCTCCTTCCAACAGCCACGTTAGTTACCACAAAAACTGTATCATTGCGAGTCTTTTCTAGGTCATCAGGAAAGGACTCTTTTAACATGGCCTAAGGAATAAGGAAGTATTTCAGCCATTGCAAGCCAACAAAGTGCCCCTCAATCTAATGTCTCCAAATAAAAAATCACTACCCCACACCCACCTTCAGTTTTTTCCCCCAGAGACTTAAATTCTACAGGAGTTACATTGTAGGTCCAGAGACACCCGACAAAGAAAATTGCTTTCTTAAATACTGCAGGGGAGACCATTATACCATCTGACTGTCAGCAAAACTTATAATTGTGATAACGAGCTTATTCTCTTGTTAAATAGTTAATGAGACATAGTTTTAGAACTACCCTATCCATGACAGTGCTGGCAAATCTTTACCCATTATTTTCTTAATCAAAGGATACTATGCTCATCTGCTGAAGAGGTACTCCTACATAGTGCTGACAAAACATATTAGTAAAAATTACTCCTCCTTCCACCAAGTTGACAAAAATTGTACTTAGAGTAGCAGAAATAAGTCTCTGGGAAGTTATTTTAACCCTTCTCACAATCATCTCATAATCATCTCGGAGTTGATGGATTGCTATGTCAGAGTCCAGGGATCCAAGTCTTTTCCTACTAAGACTATGTCTAAAATGAGTGATGTATATGCTGATGGAATGTTTTGTTTTATGCGTATCCTTTCTTTTTGGAAAATTTTAGTTTTTTAGTGGTATAGGAATACGGAGATATATTTTTGTATTGCCAGCAATGGCTGGAATCCTCAAAGGTCAGTGGTGAGAACTTTGAGTCTGACTTGTGAGAATTTTATATTTTTAAAAATATAGTATATTATATTTTCTATATAGTAATTTACCTTAAATACTTTAGTATTAATAGTATGATATAAATTCATGTGTAGGTTAACTTTGTATTAGTCAGAAAAATTTATTTAACTGATAGTATCACTCACCCCAATAGCAGAATTTGCCCCTGGGAAGAACATTTTCAGAAATTTGGCCAACTCCTGAGCTTGACTCCCTCTCTTGGCCACGCAACATTTGCTGGTTGCTGGTTTATGCATTTAATAGTATTCGAAGACAGCTGTTCTTATTAGTTCTCACTAGCTGTGAATCAGAGTCAGAGGCCACTGTGTCACCTGTTTACTCAGGCCCTGGCAATAAAAGGGAGGAATTATTCCACATTTCCAAAGGAAAAATGTACCTTCCAGTATAGTTCATAGGGTAACAAAAAGCCTTTTTCAAAGTAGATAACTCAACAATTAAAGACCTGGGACACACAGTGGGACTCTGCACATCAGCTCTGTGCCTAGAGAGAAAACAAATGTTCAGCTGCTACGTGAGTCTTCCCATTCGCCAACAGCCTTAGTTACCCTTAGATTAATGGCAACTCCAGATCTATTTTGTCCAGCCAGGAACTCTCACCTGAGCTCCAGGCAGATCTATCCAGCTATCTACTGGCTCCAGTGCCTCATACATGTTCCTTATTCTCCCCCCAAACCTGTCACTTGCTTGTTCTCCTCCTCCTCTGCACCTATTCCACACAGGGTATCTTTATATCATCCACCATTCAGAACCCTGTGTGTGTGTCCATACTGCCAAAATGTAAACAGCTTAATTCAATAGAATTTTGCTTTTATTCATGGTGAGGGAGTCTCTGTCTCCTTTCTATCACTCAAGGACCCAGGCTGGGAGATGCCATTTTCACATGTGGCTTTCCAGGTCACTCTGGACTTGGACATCCAGACAGCCAACAAAGGCAGGGGAGTAGATTTGGCCTGCAGCCTGTAGTGTTCTCACACTTGCTCGAGAATGTCAGCTCCATGAGATTAGGAGCCTTACCTGTCTCATTCACTCTGTGTCTCCTATGTGTTCAAACACATTTGACCTTCTTCGAGAAGAAAGAATTTTCGTACTGTGTTTGAACTGAAATCTGCTAGAGGTGCACTTTAACAGAGAAAAAAAATCTTTACTAGAATCTTATGTTTTCTTGCTAATAAAGGAAACTACTCAGTATATATTAAATGGTAAGTTAATTAATAACAGGCTTGGTAAGTACATTTTAGGCTTGTGAACAAAATCAATTTACTTTAACAAATACATTTAAAAGTCTAAGTAAACAAAAGTAAACAAAAAAGCTTTCTTAAAATAAATGTTAAACAAGTTTTGTAGTTTTAATACATGTATGGTTAAAGTTTACCACCCTATGGAAGTAAACAAAATTTTTGTAGTTAAATAACTGAATATCTCGGAGAACCATCAACTTCCTTTTCAACATCCTGTGACTACTGATGGGACAGAATGAGATTTTAATCAAGAGAGAGATATGTAACTGAAACTCATTGGATATCAGTGAGTTAAAAAAGAGAACATAATATGGCCAAAAAAATTTGGGGGCCAATTTTCCTTTTAAAAACAACTACAAATACTGCAAATATTGTATTTGAATGTACCTCCTTAAAAATATTGAAGAGTTGGTAAGTATGTTAGGCATTAAGAATTTTACCAATATTTCAAGTTCTCTTCCTTCTGAGCAAATGGTAGCAGTGTACTTCTCAACCCTCTTGAAGTTGGTGCAGCCACATGACTTGCTTTGGACAGTAAAATATGAGCAGAGCTAACTGATTTGTAGTACATCTTGGCTGACCTTCAAAGTCAATGTGTGATTCACCATGACTTCTTCCCCCTGCAACCAGCAACTTTCCAGATGATCATGCTTCTGTCAGTCCACATGTACCCCTGAGTGAGAAAAACATGGAGCATACCATTTGCCAAACTGACACAGAGATATATATTATCAAGAATATATATCTATTGTTATAGGTCACTGATCTAAGGGGTTTTGTACCACAGCACACATTAGTCTATTTCGAATTATATATTAAGATTATAAGAAATTACCAGACTAAATTGTAGAATGCAAACTCAGAGAGTTTAAGCAGGAATAGAGCAAATAGAAACTGCTTTTATCCTGAAGACACTTGCTGGTATGGGCAAATTTGAACTTGGGTTTAATGATCTCATGGTGGTGGAGATAGAGGTCAAAGTCCAGTGATTCCCAGAGACCTCTTTCATGTTAAGCTGAGATCCTAAGGAGCTACATATTAGAGTAAGGCTAAATCAGAAGGAAACTCACTCACAACCCAAAGGACATCAGAGAAAGTTACCTTAGCACTGAATAGAGGCAACAAAGAATTAAAAACAAAACAAAATACAAAACAAAACTCATTCTTATGAAATTGAAACAAAAACCCATCTTTTTAATGGATTTACAGTCCAAATTCACATCACATCACCTGGTGGTACTAGCCTGGAAATGTCTCCTTAGATGACTTATAGAAGTTCTCAATGTTCATGACCTAACAGACAAGGCTTGATAGCCAATTAGACATTGGAAGAGATGCCAGAAAAAATTATACGGAATGTAGCATGGAGAGATAAAATAATGGAAAATATTGAAGTGAGGTTAAGAGACATGAAGGACTGAGTAAGAAGTTCTAACACATATTTAATCAGGGTGTTAGAAGGAAGAAGAACGAATGGGATAAAGGCAATATTTGGTTAGGTAATGGTTGAGAGTTTTCCTAGCAAGATTCGTTAAGTAAAAAAGAGAGAATGTACAAAAGAAGGAAATGTTGCCAGTTGCCATAATTTGGATGGGCCTTGAGGGCATTGTGCCAAAATGATGAAATGAGTCAGACAGAGAAGGGCAAATACCATATGATCTCACTTATATGTGTAATCTAAAACAAAACAAAACAAACAAAAAAGTGAACATGTAGATACAGAGAACAGATTGTTGGTTGCCAGAGTCAGGGAGTGAGGAATGGGCGAAAGGATTCAAAAAGGTACAAATTTTCAGTTATAAAATAAATAAGTAGTGGGATGGTAATTATAGTTAATAATACTTTATTGTTTATTTGAAAGTTGACAAGAAAGTAGACCTTAAAAGTTCTCATTGCAAGAAAAAATTATAACTATGTATGGGGGTAGATGTTAACTAGACTTATTGTGGTGATCATTTCATAGTATCTACAAATATTGAATTGTTATGTTGTACACATAAACTAATATATAATGTTATATGTCAATTATATTTCAATTTAAAAACACAGAGAGAAGGTACAAATAACCAACATTAGAAATAGTAAGGGACATTACTACAGATGTTGCAGGTATTAAAATATAGGAAGAATAAATTATGAATAGCTTAGGGCAATAAATTTGAAAATTTATATAAAATAGACAAATTTCTAGAGAAATGTAATTTATCAAAACCGACAAAGAAGACATAAAAACTTAAATTGAGTGAAAACTATTTGGCAAATTGAATAAGGTAGCAAAAAACTCAAGCCCAGTTTATTCAAATGAAAATTTTATCTAATATTTAAAGAAAAAGGAGAAAAGGGATGGGGAAGGAAAAAGAAAAGAGGAAGAAGAAGAGAAAGAGGGAGAAGAGAAAGAAGAGTAGAAAGTTATAAAATTATAAAATTATCACTATTTGAAGATAATGCATATATTAAAAATCTAAATGAAATTCACTGAAAGTGATAAAAGAATTTAGAAAGTTTACAAAATAAAAAAATTAGTATATAATAATGAGTTACATTTCTACATATTAAAATTTTCAGAAAATGACATTTAAAAAATATTCCATTTACAATAGTATCAGAGTTGTTAATTGCAAACAGTAGAAATGACTCCTGAGATTGTGTAGTTCATGCTGATGCTAAGCTTCTGGGAACAATGTTTAAAACCATGACCTAAAAAAAGAAAGGAATGCATCCACTACTGCCTTCAATGATGCATATTATTCTCTAGAACTCAACCTGTGGTGCCCCCCAGAGCCGAATGATTCCATCACAGTCATCATCAGCAAAATGTTTCCCACATGAGTCCACCTTACTCAAGTTGTTCACTTCTAAATTAAAATCTCATGTGGGTGAATCTGATTGGTGGAGCCTAAGTCATGTGTCTGTCCCAGGTGCAAAAGGACGGTATGGGGAAAAATGTTCTGGGTTTACCTACTTCAAAAATATAAAATATCTTAACAAAATGCAATAACATATGTTCAAGAACTTACAGAGAAATGGATAAATGTTATCAAAAGAAATTAAAACGGACCTAGATAAACTGAATAGCATACTATGATTATAGATACAAACATTCAATATTGTTAAGATGTAAATTTTTTCCCAAATTCACCTAGAGAGTTTTGTAATCCCAAACAAAATTCTAATAAGATTTTTGTGGCATTCAACAAGATGATTCTAAGATTTTAATGCAAATTTCTAAGAGGCTAAAATGGTCAAGAATAGGGTAGAGAATGATTTCTACAGAAATCAGGCTAATTTTAAAGCTACAAGAATGAAGAAAATGTGGTTTAGTGCAGGGGTAGACAAATAGATCAACAAAACAGAATAGAGAGCCCTGAAATAAATCTATTACTATATGGGCAGAGAAGCATGACAGATGTGGCACTACAGATTAATGGAGCAAGATCAGTCTTTACAACAATAAATGGTGCTGAGACATTGGAAGGCAAGATTATACAGGGGATAATCCTTACGAATCGTTAAAAAAAAGAGTAATAACAAAAGAGGAGTTTGATCAATTGGACCACATTAAATTAAGAACTTCTGTTTCTCAAAATAAATAAATAAAGAGAATAAAAAGTCAATCCACAGAAAGGAAAAAGATATTCATTCATATCACGTAAAACCAACAAAGTACTAGAATCCAGAATATATGGCAAACTCCTACAAATCAATAAGAAAAGATAGAAAACACCCAATAGAAAAATAGACAAAAATCCTGAATAGGTACTTCAAAAAAGAGGAAATCTAAATGCACAATAAGCATATGAAAAAGTGCTCACCATATTAGTCATCAGGGAAATGCAAATTAAAAAAATAATATTTCATATCCTCTATTTAAAAAATTAATTTTAGGTATGCAGTACATTGGTTAGACATTGATATAGTTTATGAAATGATCCCAGTTACTCTGTCACACATCTGGCTCTACACATAGCCATTACAATACTATTGACTATATTCTCTATACTGTACTCTACAACTCCATGACTATTTTTTAACTAATAATTTGTACTTCTTCAATCCTTCACCTTTTTATCGCAGCCCCCCAACGCCCTTCCGATCTGGCAGTCACCAGATCGTCTACTGCAACTGTGAGTCTTTTCATTTAGTGTGCTCCTTTTGTTCCTTAGATTTTGCATGTAAGTAAAATCATATGGTACTTATCTTTCTGTCTGACTTTTTCACTCAGTATAATAACCTCTAGGTCCATTCATGTTGCAAATGGTAGGATTTCATTTTTTTATGGCTGAGTAATATGCCATTGTATCTATAAATCATAACTTCTTTATCCATATCCTCTTGACTGGCAAATTTAAACATCTTACATGACCCAACTGTGGCCAGGAGAGGGAGTATATATTGGCACCACCACTTTGAAAAACAATTGGGTATTATTCTGTAAATTTGAAGATGTTTGTAACCTAAAGCCCAACAGTTCCACCCCTAGGAATATTCTCTAGCAAAACACGTGTACACGGGCACCAGGATACATGGATGTTCATGGCATAAAAAGCACACATAGAGTCTGATTCCTTTATATCAAATTTAGAAACAGGCAAAACTAAATGATAATATTTAGGCTATATACATTGGTCATGAAATGATAAAAAAAAGCAAGGAGATTATTTTTACACAATTTAGGGTAGTAGTTAACTTATTTAGTGGAGAAGTTTGTGATGGAGAAAGGGCACAAAGGGGGACTTCTGGGGGTGTTGACAATATTCTCTTTCTTGATTAGAATGGTAGCTATATAGATATTTGCTTTATAATTATCATTAAATCACACATTTCACACATTTTATACACTATTTCATATGTTATATTCACAGCTGAAAAAGAAGCAGAGCAGGCATAGTTTTAAATTTAAGTAAGACCCTTGTCATACTTGCCTCGTCTCCTAAAGGTGCTCCTTTTTTACAGTGTTCATGTGATCACCAGAATGCAAAAAGTCTCCGACTTTCTCTTTCTCATTTGCTGAGATGGGCAATAAACAGCCAAAAATTTGGGTTTTCCAAATACTTCAACAAAATTATTTTTTCCATGAAATATCATGGTAACATAGTTTCTTTTAATATTTTCAAAGACCTATTCAGAGTTTGAGTTTATCATTTAATTCCACATATAGTAGGTGCAAAAACTTGTTGACCAAATATCCCACACATATAATCCTTTTCATTTCAGTAAGAAGAGTCTATCTCGATTTTTCTTCTAGGAAATTTTGCCCTTGATTTTAAATAGCACCTGAAGCCTCTTTGTAAAAGTTGTTGACATTACTGGAAACCAGAGATAAATTAATTCCACATCGCATGAAAAGGAAGAAACAGATTTTTCAAGCCTTTCAGCTGGTAAAGATGAGGTCAATTCTGAGCAAGATTCTGGAAAGGGTTGAATGTGAACATATGGATTTGCTCTTAGCAGTCTTCATAAAACAGGAAGTGAACATTTTCCTATAAAACTAAATAGATGACAGAACTTTTTTCCTGCTGAGTACCCAGCATGATTTTTTTCCCCATTTTTATAAGAATTATGTAATGTACTGTCTCAAATTTTGCTCTAAATTGCTAGGAAACAGTTTCAGGTTCAACTATATCAGCTGTGAAAACCTTTATAATCTGCATAATTCATTTCTATTTTCTGCCCCTGGTCAGTCTTCCTATTCTGATTTAAAACACCATGGTCCTGCTTAATAGTGCATACTCGTGCTTTACCATTATATTGTATGTTTCCCGTAAGATACCTCAAGTCCTCAGGAAAACAAGATAAGGGCAGCAGGAAGAGAAAGGGAGGCAGAGGATATAAACCTGAAAGAGGAAACCATGGCCAGAGGTTTCTTTAAGTAAAAAAATCATGGTGTACAAATCTAATTTCCTTCTTTAATAACGGAGTTAGATTGGATCAATAGATAAGGAAGGTAATGGGCATAGGTACCTCTGTTTGGGCAAGGCCTACATGAAGTGCTGTGGTACCATTCTAGTTAGCATGGAGACATCTAACTAGATGGATGTTTGCCTTTAAGCCAAGAGAGTGACCCAGAAGAAGCTTCTGAGGGTCAGGGCTTGTGCTTGGCTCTAGGCTCTAGCCACAGTCTCAGTATCTTCATCAGTGACTTGGTGAAGATCTTGAGAGCAACCTCATCTAAGTTCTAATGCAGTAAGTATATCATAGTCTGGACAAGGCATGGGCTTGGTGTGAAAAAATACGGTTTCAAATTTTACCTCTGCCCATGTATTAGTGTGTCATTTGGACAAGTGATTGCTGAGTCTTAGTTTCATAACTCATAAAATTGAGACATTAATAATACTTACCTTCAGGCTTGTTATGAAAATTAAAGGTGGTATACTAAAGGCACCTAGCATGATGAATGCTGAATATATTTGATTGCATAATTAGGATTGAAACGTATTAGGCAGGCTAGAGAGATGAATTGAATCTAATAAAATAACATGGGATAGTTTTTATTTTATAATTTTGTATTTGGTTAAAACAAATGAAAATAAATAAACAAAAATAATTTTCAAAAGTCCAGGGAGAGGAAGCTATCTAATTAGCTCTCTCTACAAATTTGTCTGCACTGGAGTCTAACGGATTCCCTTTAGGTGCACCTTTTAGCCAAAGCAGATTCTGTGAGGAAACCAGGAGCTTTTAGCCGAAAGCAAACTCCCCATAAGTCAGTTGTGTGACCTTGCATGTCTCCAACAACATGAGCTGATGATTATTCTCTCCTAGCGATCTCTGGGTGGCAAAGTTTCAGTAGTGGCACCCATAGATCCTACCCTAGAAATTTGTAGCTCCCAGTGCAGCCAATGGAAAGCATTTGCTAAATTGCATCTCTCTCATTCTATTTTTCTTAAATTCATTTCTTCACTGCTTTGAGCACATCCCAGTAAAGAGGTAGAACTTATTCTTGATGAAGATCAGAGATATTTTGGATTATTATCTTATCTGGAATGATTAAGTACAACTCTCAATTTATAAAGAAAAGAATAAAAATAATCTCTTGAATTTATTGCTGCTTGAAGAGGCTTGGAGGAACATGAATTTTTCCTCCAAGCTCATCTCCCTCCATGCACTGTGACATCACACATCAGTTCTGCAAAATCCCCTATCTGCTTACTTTTTAAGTCCTCATCTGTCTTCATTTGATTTATATTTTAGTCTCAGACTATTACCTTGGCTCTAATGCAGAAGCCCACCAAAGATTGCATCTAGAGATTACCTCTCCATCCTATACCCTATTCCATAGGCAAGTGAAACCCAGGCCTGGGTCATTGCAGGCCCAGCTAGCAGCCTTGCTGGGGCCCTCACCACATAGGAAGGAGGAAAGGCAAACCCCAGTAGATCTGTCAACTTGCATGGGCCTCCCAGACCCACCTGCCCATCCTGTAGCCAGCACAACTTTAAGATCTTCTCACAGACCTAGAAATTTCAAGAGCAGAGCAGGTGATCTCTCTAAATTCCTTGGGAAATAACCTATGCACAGTGAATAATGATGGTAATGATGTTTATAGGACTGTAATGGAACAAAAAACCTGTTGGATTCCTGCTCTCTTTCAATGTTGCCTGATGGATGACAAGCCTACATCCGCTTCAAAGTCAGTCTTGCCTCTTCTCTTGACATCCCACAGTCTGGCTGCTCAGCTAACTAGTGGTGCACACAGCAGGGCCCCCATCTTCCAGGCACCTTCTGCACTGAGCAGCATATGCTCACAATAGAATTCAGGAGCCTTTCATAGGAACTCAAACTGTGACTGCATTTCACAGTGATAAACTTTCTGTCATTAAACTGTCTCATAAAAAATAAGCGTAATTTCCCAGATTCGAAGTGACTGAAAAGTTCTCATTAAGAGAAACTATATAGCATAACCAGAAGAACTCTGGATTAAGAAGAGAAAACTAAAATTTATTGAGCACCTACTATTTTCTATTACTTTAATCTTCATCACAACCCAACTAGCTAAATACTTTTATCTCCATTTTACTAATAAGAAAACCGCAAGACTCAGAAAATTATATAACTTGCCCAATGGCACGTGGTTAATAAATGGCAAAGCCAGGTCCATCTGGAAAGTCCACCTACCCTCATCACCAGCCTCTTCCAGCAGAGGTCCATTTCTATCACTTTCTGAGCTCATTGTCTCCTCTTTCAAGTGTAAATGCCTGACCTCATAGTACTGGTGATAATCAAATGTGAAAGTATATGTGAAAGCATTTTGACAACTCTAAAGCTCTCAGGACTGACTACACACATGAGGTCAGAGCTGTTGACTCCAAGGAATCTGCAGTGGCAGGAAACTAAGGCCACAATTTAGAGCTGAAAGTCAAGTTCTCCATGGAGTTGTCAAAGTGAACAACATTTCCACTCACCCTGGACGTGTCTCTGCCTGAAGACTGAAAATCTGTGATTCACAGTCCTCCTCACCTCGGCTCCTGGCCTAAGAAGCTGGGAAATAGCTGGAGAGATACAGGTATGAGTGTGAGCCGTGGAGATGGTGTGGTTTTTTCCTCTTTCCTGAGAAAGGGAGAAAGTGGGCTGTGTAATCTTTGGGAGACGGCAGTAGCAGCAGTGAAGGCTGGTGGTACTGACAAGGGCAGTGGGCAAAACCAGGAGGAGCCTCCGTCCCACCTGCATGAGCCAGGATTACAGTAGTCCAAGAGAGGGGACAGCAGGATGAGGACCTTCCAGGAGCAGGTGCAGAGACTGTGAGTGCAGCGGGATAGCTGACGAACCCTGATAGGCCGTCCCAGAAGGGGACTTTTGAGACATAGCAGTGTCTGGGGCAAGGACACTGGAAGGACTAAAGACAAGTAAAAAGAAGGAAAAAACATCTGTTATTCTACGACCCAGAAATGGTTCTTTAGTGGAATCTCTTGTGGAATTATTCTTCCTTGTATTTTTCTATACATATATTTTCTAAAAGTAAAATCAAGCTATTCCTGCTAATTTGTTGTATGCTTTTTATTCACTTGACAATAGGTTTTTAAAAAATATCAATAACTATTCATCTTCAACATCATTTATGATAGTGGAATAGTATTCTATAGTATTGATGTAACTTAATAATTTTTCTATTGGTTGAATAAATAGTTGAAATTTTGATTTTTTAATTTGGGAGGCACATTTAAAATGGACCTAAAATATAAAGAATGGCACAAAAATACCCATGTAAAATTGCTTTTTTGACTACTATAAAAAAGATGATTAAAATTCTTGTAGTTAAATCTTTGTGGGTATCTTTAATTACATTAGTAGGATGAATTATTGGAAGGTAATTACTGGCTCAAGTTGTATGCATATTTCCTCCCAGGTTTTTATTTTGAAAATATTCAAATGTATAGAAAAACCAAAGGAATAGTATATCGAGCACACAATCTTCACAAAAATTTATCTCACCATATTTACATTATCTTTCTCTATACATTTATATTGGAAAGCATTAAATACTAAAAACATTACGAAATTTTACCCCTATACTCTAGTTTGCATGTCCTAAGAACAAAGTCATTAACTCACCACAATACCATTATCACAACCCAAAATTTTAACATGGATTTTAAAATGTTATCCAAATTTCTCCAGTCATCCTTCAAAGATTCTGTTAGCTGTCGCCTGCACTTCTAGGATTCATCGGAAGTTTATGCATTACCTTTGGTTGTGTTCTTTTAGTTTCCTTTAATCTAGGATAATCCCTTTGTCTTTTATTTTCTTTCATGATGTGTTAGTTATCTATTGCTATATAATAAATTACCTCAAAATTTAGTGACTTGGAACAATTCTGAACATTTATTAACTCATAATTTCGTGGGTTAGGAATTTGAGAATCTCTTCATTGTGCAGTTCTGTCAGGGTGTGCATTCAATAAGTCACTTGAGGCTGCAGTCATCTGAGGCTTGTTTGAGGCTAAGGAATTACTTCTATGGTGGCCAGCATACATGGCTGACAAGACGGTGCTGGCTGTTGGCAAGAAGTGTCAGTTCCTCACCATGGGGACCTCACCATGGGTATTTATGTGCCTCATGACATGGTGATTAGCTTCCTCTAGAGTGACGGATCCAAGAGGGTACAAAGAGAAGGCCAAAAGGTCTTTTATGACTTAGACTTGGAAGCCATAGGCAGTCAATTCTGCAATACCCTATTATTTACATAGGTCAACCTGTTCAATGTTGGAGGGAACTGCACAAAAGGTCATCTTGGAAGGTGACTACCACATGTGACATTGACAGTTTTGAAAAGGTCAGACCAGTTGTCTTATAGGATATCACAGGATCTGGATATGTTTGATTGTGTCCTCCTAAGTCAAATCAGATAAAGTTTATTTCCCATTGCATTATATCAGGAGGTGCATAATGTCAACTTCTTCTGTTATTGATCATACTAAGTTTGGCCACTTAATTGAGGCAGCACAGTATGCACATTAAGTCTTTGATTCACTATTACCTTCTTGACTATCTCTCTTGGGAAGGCATCGAAAATCACATGCCAAACTCTGGGCTGATTTCTCAACAAAAATTTTTTAAAATTTCATTATGTTTTCATACTACTAATCTTTTAGCAAACACCAGCTGTGTGTGTGTGTGTGTGTGTGTGTGTGTGTGTGTGTGTGTGTGTGTGTGATGTTGATATCAATAAGCATTCTGAACTGAAAATTTTAGTAGAGAGGAAGTGAAGGGGCATACCAAAGAGTGAATTCCTTAAGGACAGAAACTGCCTTTTTTTCTCCTTTGTATTCTGATTGCCTTACACAATGTTGGACAAATAGTAGGCACTTAATAAATACATGTCGAATAAATGAAAGAATAAACTTAAAAGGAAAGAAACCAGAAATAAAGAGGCATTTTCTAATGTATAAAAATGTAGAAGCCAAAATATTATCTTTCACCAAAATAAGTGAGTAAATCTCTAAGAATCTCATCCCCTCCTATCCTGCCTCAGGGTGGTCTTAGGTGCTTCTATTTCTGCTGTCTTCGGGACCTGCCATCACAAGTCTCTGGCTCCCAACGGTCCAAATGTCCAGTCTCCATGGTTCCTGAGAAAGCACATTGCATTCTAAACTAACTTTTACCTTCCTCTACCATGATGATAAACTGCTCCCATGATGTCTTGAGCCTTGTTCAACTACTTAGTCACTACAGGAAGGAAGTAAAGTAGAGAGTAATGATGTTTTCCTAACAGAGCCACAGTAAAAGGAATTGCCTGAACTAATCTGAGTGCACTTTTGCAGTCAGAATTATCCTTGCTCATTTAATTCCACTTTCAATTTTTTTTCTCTGTGTCGTATTGATTCCTGAGACCTCTCTCTGAGTTGCATGAAATCGTAGTAATGTGTCCCCTGGTGAACAAAATAATTAAAACAATGGGTTTTATTTTGTAACTGTCTCTTCTATTATAGAAAAAGAATACAGAAAAACTGGGTACCATGGAGTTAAATGCCCCCCTCTTCAAGTCTGCACCAGGGAATGCTCTATTACCCAGCTAAGTCAGGTCAATGGAGAATGACCTGCTTAAACATTTTCTTTCTCTGATTCGCACATATAAATGAAAGAACTGAGCAACCCAGAGCATAGTAGAAAGAAGAAAGAAAATGGAAGGAGGGTGGGAGAAATATTTACTGAGAGCCTACTGTGTGGCCTGAACTGGACCAGGCACTGTCTCACAAGTTTCTTTACCTAGTGAGCTGAAGGACATTAATAGCTTACTCAAGGCAATAGGCAGCCAGGAAGTGTCAGGTGGGATTCTAAAGCTAGATCTCTCTGCTGCCAAAGTCAGGGTCCTGAATGCCACACTGCCACATCATTATGCCTCTATTCTTATGTTGGGTAAAAAGCCCTCTACCTCTAATCTTTTGGGTTTATCTCCTACCACTCCACTCACCCAACACGTTCATATACACCCTGAAGTCCAGCCACACACAATAGATGATTCTCCAAACAAATCATATACTTTAAAGTTACTGAAGGATGTATATCTAAAGGAAATAAAATCAGGATATCAAAGACATAGCTGTATTCCCATATTCGTTGTAGCATTATTCATAATAGCCAAGGCATAGAAACAACCTAAGTGTCTGTTGACAAATAAGTGGATAAAGAAAATGTGGCATGTGTACACAATGAAATGTTATTCAACCCTGAAAAAGGAAATCTTGCCATTTGCAACAACATGGATGAACCTGGAAGACATTAGGTTAAGTTAAATAAGCCAAACACAGAAAGAGACATATTGCATGATCTCACTTATAAATGGAATCTAAAACAGTCAAACTCAGAAGCAGAGCGTAGAATGATGGTTACCAGGGGGCTCAGGAATGGGGAGGTGTTGGTCACAAGACACAAAGTTTCAGTTATGCAAGATATATGAGTTCTGGAAATCTAGTATATAACAATGTGACTATAGTCCACAATACTGCATTGTATCCTTGAAATTTGTTAAGATCTTAAGTGTTCTCAAAACAACAAAAAAGAGAGAAGACAATGCTAACTGTGAGATGATGATATGTTATTAGGGTTGAGTGTAGTGATTATGTCACAATGTATACATATATTGAAAAACGTTAAGTTGTACACCTTAAATATATAAAATGTTATTGTCAATTATACTTCATTTATTTTTTTAATTAAGTTTATTGGGGTAACATTGGTTAATACAATTATATAATTTTCAGGTGTACATTAAAATTTGACATCTATATATTCTACTGTGTGTTTACCACCCAAAGGCTAATTTCCTTCACCTACCATATATTTTATCCCCTTTACCCACTTCACTCTCCCCCTACCCTCCTATATTTGACCCCCTTTACCTCATCTACTTCTCTCCACTTCCCCCAACCCCTCCCCTCTGGTAACCACTAGTCCAGTCATTGTCCATGTCCATGAGTCTCTGTTCTGTTTATTTGTTGCTTTTAGGTTTATATCCCACATATAAGTGATATCATGTGATTTTTCTACTTTTTCTGTCTGGCTTACTTCACTTAGCATGATTATCTCAAGGTCCATCTATGTTATCGCAAATGGCATAATTTCATCTCTTATTATGGCTGAGTAATATTCCATTGTATATATATGTGCCATAGCTTCTTTAGCCAATCATCTATCATAGAACACTTCAGTTGCTTCCATGTTCTGGCCACTGTGAATAATGCTGCTATGAACATTAGTGTGTAAATATCTTTTCGGATAAGAGTTTTCAAGTCTTTGGGGTAAATATCCAGTGGTGGGATTGTTGAATCATACGGTAGATCAATTCTCAGTTTTTTGAGGAAACTTCATACTGTTTTCCATAGTGGTTGTACCAATTTGGAGTTCCATCAGCAGTGTATGAATGTTCCTTTTTCTCTGCATCTTCTCCAACATTTGTTATTACTTGTCCTGTTGATTATAGCTATTCTAATAGGTGTGAGATGATATCTCATTGTGGTTTTGATTTGCATTTCCCTAATAGCTGGCGATGTTGAGCATCTTTTCATATGTTTGTAGGCCATTTGTATGTCCCTTAGGGAGAAGTGTCTTTTCAGGTCCTCTGCCTATTTTTTGATTGAATCGTTTTTTTTCTTTTTTCTTTTTTTTTACTGTTATTGCTCGTTTAAGTTCTTGGTATATTTTGGATATTAAGCCCTTATTGGAGGCATTGCTTGCAAATATAATTTCCTGTCGAGATGTTTGTCTCTTTACCTTGTTGACGATTTCTTTTGCTGAGCAGAAGCTTTTTAGTTTGATGTAGTCCCATTCATTTATTTTTACTTTTACTTCTCTTGCCTTTGAGGTCAAATTCATAAAATCCTCTCTAAGTCCAAGGTCCTTGAATTTCATTCCTATGTTGTCTTCTATGCATTTTATTGTTTCAGGTCTTATATTCAGGTCCTTAATCCATTTTGAGTTAATTTTGGTGTGTGATGATAGACAACAGTCTAGTTTCATTCTTTTGCAGGTAACTTTTCAATTTTCCCAGCACCATTTATTGAAGAGGCTTTTCTTTTCCTCTGTATGCTTTTGGCTTTTTCATCGAAAATTATTTGCCGGTATTAATTTGGGTTTACTTCTGGACTCTAGATTCTTTTCCACTGGTCAGTGTGTCTGTTTTGCTGCCAATACCATGATTACTGTCACTTTGTAGTATAATTTGCAATGATACTTTATTTAAAGCTAGGAGCAATTATCTAATTATGTTTGATAGAATACATGGTTACATTAAAAAAGTGTATTGTGACCATCCCCTTGTCCATGCCTGTACCCTGTACCCGGCTTCCCAGTTTCCCTCCTCTGAGGCAACATATTTATGTCTCTTGTGCTTTTTCAGAGACAATTTTTTGCATATATTATCAAATATTTATACTCATTCTTTTTTCTATTCTGTCCATGTTATTTACACAAATAATAGTCTTCTGTACCTGCTGCTTTTTATACTTTGTGCTTTTCCTTCATAATGTATCTTGGAGATCATCCCATCTCAGATTATAGAGTCTTCTCTTTCTTTTATTGCACCACAGTGCTACATTGTAGGGCTATCCTGGAGTTTATTTACCCAGCCCCCTGTGACATACACTTAAATGGCTTCCAATCTTTTGCTATTATAAACTGTGCTGCAATGATCAATCTTGTATATTTTGCACAAGGATAAGTGTATCTCTAAGACAAAAGAGGCATTGCTAGATCATATGTAGGGCCTTTGTAATCATGAGAGATCTGCTAAATTGTCCCTATAGGGCTCATACCAATGTGCCCTCCAACCAGCAACACATGAGAGGGCTTCTTTACAATACCATTGCCCACACAGTATCATATTCATTTTTTAATCACTGACTATATGAGAGTTTAAAAATAAGACTATGCATTTCAGGCCTCCATGTCTTTGCTTTTGTGGTTTCCTCTGCCCCACACACCTTTATCCCTCTGACCAGTGACCTTCTCTCTACTCCGAAAACTGTCCAAAGGCCATTCTCTCTGTGAGGACATCTACAATTCCCACAAGCATATGAAATGTCCTCAAAGCTTTTGGTCCTTTCTCTGATATTGTACCTTCCACATTTTTGGTTTAGATGTCTATCTTCATGACTATTAATTTCTTCAAGACAGAAATCTTAGCTTATTCACCTCAGTGCCCTCAGCATGTAACAACAGGCCTAGCAAATATATGCTTGCTTAATGAATTTTCAAAATACTGTGGTTGCATTTCACTTGGTGCCAAAATTAGCCAACTAGATTTTTGCAGTTTGAAGTAATTTCTCCTGTCTAATGTACTTGGGTGGTACCCTGCCACACTGGAAACTCTCTAGGTCAGAACCTTCTCTGGTTTGCCACTGAGAACTAATTCCTTGCAGAGAAAATGAAGATGGTGACCAGGAATGGATGGCGAAGTTGATCATCAGACCTGACTCCATACTCCCTTGGGATGGTCTGGCTTTGTCTTCTAAACACCCGTGAGCAGAGATGGAAAAATACTGACTCCTCTCTCCTGTCATGTGTGCCAGGCTTTGAGGGAGCACATCCCATCCAAGACTTAACTAGAAAGGTGTTACAGCTGTAATATTTCAGCCACTGAAAATTTCCCTTGCAAATTTGCATTGCTAAAATAAATGGTTATATTATTGCCAGACAGAACAAACCAAACTTCTTTTAAATGAAAACATGGAGCTAGTTTGTATACTAACTATGAATTTTAGGTTCATGAGAACAACTCCTGACTACTCTGAAAAGAATATAAATGTGAATTTACCATCAACTTTGCTCATTTTTCTTACATATAAATATACCTTCCTCCTGCACATCTCTTACCTGGGTTAAAGGAATGATGATGTACCACATCTACTTACTTTAATTCTACTGTTTCTCATCATAAGCAATTTATATGAGGATTGACATTAATTAACTCCAGCTTCATTTATCATGTAGTTCATCTCTTAATCTACTCTCATGCTTCAAATAAAAAAAAAATAGTATTCTAGATTCTGGAGTCCTTACCTTGAGTGAAAATCTAAGACAGCACTTGTGTCTCTTCTTTTTGTCTGCTACTCCATTAAGTACAAGTAGATGCTGGCTTCCAGAAAGTTCTGGGAAAAGTACAATCCAGGTTGATGGATTTAGAACTTAGTGTGGAGGTGTGTATAGCTATGACTGGGCTCTCAATTCTTAATGATCCTAAAAAAAAAAAGAAGTCTATTATAAGGAATATTTATCAGAAATTCTAAAAGCCTTCACTTTGAGTCAGTGTTATTTTTAATCTTTCTTTAGATTGTGTTGTAGATTCCTATTTTTGATCCCCAATCCAGACCAAACACATTCTAACTGTCCAGCTTTGGAGAGCCAACCAGAAGCCAAGGTCTATATCACTTTCCCAGTTACCCTGAATGGCACCAACACTTACTTGTTTTCCCTCCCTGTAGTCTTCTTACCTAGAACACTTGACCTTCAAATGTGGGCTTGTCACTGCCCCACACACTGGTCAGTGGTCATGTTATAAGTGAATAGATATCTTACCACTGTTCTAAAACTAGGATCTGCCTTTTCCTTTATGGGTCCATAGCTGTGGCCTTGTCATACTCTCTCGACTCAAGTTTATGTCTCTGCAGAAGGTTCTTCTTTGCTTTTGCCGCCTCCCTCTACTCCAGTCTAAGGGCTGAGGCCCATTCCTTGCATTTGAAGCTTTTGACTAGGCTTTTGATTCCTGCTGCCAACCACACTCTAGCCTCCTTCCTAGTCAGTCACCCAGGGATAAGTATATCCTGTAAATCTCTGAGATGAGGAATGCAGGCTGCTTACCTCAACCTACTATCTTCCATCATTGTCCCTGAACACCTGGCCCAGGTAATGGATGTACTTACCCCCAATCTTTTTAATGCAACAACATCTGCCTCACTCTGCTCCTTTGTTTGTGCTAGAAGACCCAAAAATTAATCCAGACCCTGATCTGTCTGTCCCATTTGCTGTGGTTAAGCCATCTTTATTCAGTGATATCATGAGAGATGACAAGAGTCTTAGCTATGTAATATATGGATTTTTTTCTTTGTTATTTCCAAAAATGACATGCTCAAATTGAAAAATATAATAATAATAAAGAAATCGATAAAGTAAAAAATCTGGGTCTCTTCCCTCTAACCACAATTTATCCCTTTCCCCAAAGGTTGAAATTTTGGTAAATATATCCCCAGACTTTATATAAATATATAGTTTTATATGCAAAGTTATATATATAATCTATACATAAAGTTATATATATATACATGTAATCTACATATAAAGAGAGATTATAAGTAAACACACATATATGGAAGATATTTGGGGGTGGTAACACACTATACGTGATCTATACATGATCGTCTTTAATCTATTATTTTACATTTAACCCTATATGATGGACACAATTCCATGTCCATTTATAAATCTACCTTATACTTTTGAACACCTACATAGGATTGCATAATTTATATGTACTATTTTCTATTTAACCATCATTCTGTTGATGTATACTTAAACTGAATCTAGTTTTTTAACACTCCATGTAATGAAGTGATATACATTCTTATACCAAATGGCACAAATATTCCCACAGGTTGAGGGAGACCCAACTTACACAAGTGGTGTAAGAGGACTCTGAACTCACCCTCTCCCATGAGCAAACTCAACTGTACACGTATATAGAGAGCAATTATTCCTATGAGACAACTGGAGGCTGAATGAACAGCTTCTGAACAACAATCAAGAGAAAGAGACCAGATAGAGAATGCTGGGAAGCTACAGAAACTCTCTGCTGGAGAAGCTGGTGAGTGCCGTGGTTTCTGTCCTCCTCCCACTTCCTAGTGAGTTCCCAGCTACATTGTCTGTAGCATTTCCAAACAAAGGGAACAAGCAGGGACAACAGTGCGTCACCACATGTACCTGGCATCCCTGCTGGGAGCTGCTCAAACCTAGCGAGTCAGTGCCCCAGGCATCCTAAGTGCCCACTCAACTCCAGCTGGCTTCTAGGGAGCCACAGGAGCTCTCTGGAATCTCTCCAGGGTTAGAGATGCACATGAGCACCATTATTTATGTCCTTTCCACCTCCCTCTATTCAAATGCTCTGGCAGACCTGCAAGGTTGCTGCAGTGCATTCCCACATACATCATCTGAGCCCATTTCAGGCCTCAAAAAAGGGAGCAAACAAGATCATGAGGGCATTATTACATGCACCTAGCCTCAGCCCCTGAAGCCGCTCCACTTGGTAGGCCAGAGCCAAGAAGCCTCGGGCACCTGCTCAGCTCCTACCAGCCTGCCAAAACCACTTGGCATACACAGCCTACACAGAGGCTGCCTCTACATAAGACCACTTTTTCAAGACTGAGAGAGAGAGAGCTATTTTGTCTTATTCATATAAACAAATGTAGAAAGTCAAACAAAATGAAAATACAGAGGAATATCTCTCAAATGAAAGAACAAGAAAAATCCCTAGGGGTTGGGGGTGGAGGGGAACTCTAAGGAAACAGAGATAAGTAATTTGCATGATAACAAAAAAAAAATGCTCATGGAATACTCACTGAACTTGAGTAAAATAGAGAAACTTAAGGAGAATATTAACAATTAGAATGTAAAGAACCGAGCAGACCTGACAAATACAATAACTAAAGTGAAAAATACACTACAAGGAATCAATAGCGGACTATCTAATACAGAACAGATCAGTGATCTGGAAGACAGATTAATGAAAATCAACCAATCAGAACAGCAAAAGAAAAAAAATTTTAAATAAAAATAGTTTAAGAGACATTTGGGAGAACATCAAACACTCAAACATTCACATTATAGAGCTCTCAGGAAGAAAAAGAGAAAAAGGAACGGAAACTTTAATTAAAGAAATAATGGTTGAAACCTTCACTAATCAAGAAAGGAAATAGACATCTGGGTCCAGGAAGCACATAGAATTTCAAACAAGATGAACCTAAAGAGACTCACACCAAGACTTGTTGTAATTTAAATGGCAAAAGTTAGAGAGATGATCTTGAAGGAAGCAAGAAGAAAACAATGAGCTACGAAAGAAACCCCCATAAGAATATCAGATGATCTCTCAGTAGCAACTTTACAGGCCAGAAAAGAGTGGCAGGACATAGTTAAAGTGATGAAAGAAAGGAAATTATAATCCAGAATAATTTACCCACCAAGTTTATCTTTCATCATTGAAGAAGAAATAAAGAGTTTCCTGGACAAGAAAAATTAAAGGAGTTCATCACCATTAAACCAGCTTTACAAGAAATGTTAAAGGGTCTTTTATAAGCAGAAGGTCATAACCAGAAATAAGAAAATATAAAGAAAAAAAATCTCACAAGTAAAGCCAAATATTTAATAAATACAGCAAATCAGATATTTGAAAAGCTACTACAAAGGTCAAAAGAAAAGAGTGTTAAACTCAACTCAAACTACAAAACCTAGTTAGGAGATACATAACACGAAAAGATCTAAAATGACATCAATAACCAAGCATGGTGGAGGGGGAATGAAAATGTCTTTGTGGAATATATTTGAACTTAAATGACTAACAGCTTAAAATAGACTGTTATAGATATAGAATGATATACATAAACCTCATGTTAAACACAAACCAAAAATCTATAAAAGATATACAAAAAAACAAGAGAAAGAAACTCCCCCCAATAAAACACTAAAAAAAAAAGCAAACCACAAGAGATCAAGTGAAGGAATAGAACTATAAAAACAACAATAACAACAACAACAACAAAACCCCACTAAATAACAAAATGACAATAAGTACATATTTATCAATAATTACTTTAAATGTAAATGAGTTAAATGCTTCAATAAATAAGGTGGCTGAATGGATTTAAAAAACATGATTCATCTTTATACTGCTTACAAGAGACTCACTTCAAATAGAAAGACACATACAGACTGAAAGTGAAGGGATGAAAAAGATATTCTATGCAGATAGAAATAAAAAGAAAGCTGGGATAGGCATACTCATATCGGACAAAAATAGATGTCAGAATGAAAAAAATGTAAAAAAAGACAAAGCAAGTTAAATTGCTAGGTATGTACATATAAAATTTTGATGAGCACTAAAAATATTTTTCCAAATATCGTATAAAAACTTGCATTTCTACAATAGTGAGTGACAATGCTCATGTCCTTGCCAACATTGAGTATTTTTAATCTTTTTCAAGTTTGCCAATCTGGTGAATGAAAAATTACATTACATTAAGTAGCACTGCTTTGATGTTTGATAGAGTATCTTTTCCAACATTTGTTAGACATTTCTGTTTCTTTCCCTGTGTCTATTTGACCTTATTTTTATATACTTATATTGCAAGTTTTTAAATAAACCATAATTTAGATATTACTTTCTAAAATATGTTGCAAATATTTTCTCCCAGCCAATTGTTTGCTTTTTATACTTTATTCATAAAATATTTTGCCACGTAGTGATTTAAAATTTTTAAGTAGCCAAATTTGTCAGTCATTTCCTTTAAAGTTTCTAGATTTCAAGCCATTCTTAGAAAGCCCTTCCCCGCACCAAAGTTATAAAAATATTTTCTCTTATTTCCTCTTGTACTCTCATAGTTTAATGTTATATGTTTAGTTCTACAGTTCGTATTTGTGTATGACATAAGTAAAGGGTCATACTTCACTTTCTCTAAAATGAAGAGAGCTATCCTGTTCTTTCCTCACTGATTTGTAATAACCATTTTTGTATACTAAATTCCTACTCTTTATAGATCTGTCTTTGGACTTGTTTCTATTCTGCTTATATATTACCGTATGTGCTTTAAGTGAACCCAGGATTAAATGGCTCATGCTATATTAAAAGAGAATGATTGGCCTTAATTTATGTTTGTATCACACCAATGAATACAAGTTTAGTGTTCTGTGAAAATTTTTAAAAGAGGATTTGAAGTGGCTTTCTTTAACACTGGTCTTTTGGATTTATACTAAGTACAGCAGAGCAGAAGAAAAAGGGATTATGTGGATCTGAAACTTGAGGACAATTTAAAAGATTTCCTATTGTATATCTAAAGGTCTTCAAGAGTTGTTTGTTTATTCATTCATTCAGTTGACATTATTGCACACTTCCTATATGCTATTTATACTATATTAAGCACAGGAAAGACAAAATAATTGACACCAATTTTGCCCCCCAAACAATTTATAGCTAATTTGGGGACACGAAAATGTAAACAAGTATTAGTTTAAAAAGGTATGGTAAAGATAAGTACAAGATAGAATGGTGACACAAAGTGAGGGTACATGAGCTCAGAGAAGAGGAGCTGATACATGCATAGCTGGGTTCTAAAAGGTACATGTGAGCTCACAAGGTAGAAGAAGTCACCCTAGATAATCCAACAGAGCCAGCATTGATAGGGACACAGTGCTGCTCATGGTCAGCCTGGAGCACCAAGGTACTGTTAAGGGCTTCCAAGGGCTGAAGTTTAGAGATAGAGCTAGATAGAGCAGCTGTTGAAGAAGTTAGAGAGACAGGAAAAATCACGAAGGGCTTTTGTGAATGTGAAAAGACACATGAATAATTTTCATAGGAAGATGAAATCACCATTTTTACATTTCAGAAAAATCTCTTTGGAATATGGAAAATAGATCAGAGGAAAATGATATTCAGGCCATGGATACATGTGTGTGGTTATTGTAATATCCAGGCTATTGCGAATATTTCTGTCCTACATCATCTTTCTTTCTATATAGAAAGAGAGATGATATGGGGGGGGCGATTAGGTTAAGTAGTCGTATTGTTTTTCTTCAAGCTATATTAATAATGATTCATCATTTATAAAGAAAAATACTTAATCCACATATACACTGATAGCTAGCCTATTCAGAGATTTTTCTTACTGGTAATGGGGTAAACCAGGCAACACACTATGTACATAAACAGGAAATCGGGCAATAAAATTTGCCTAGAAATAAACTCTTAGAAAGATTTTCCCAAATCATTAAAATAAGAGAAACTTAATCCTAAACTACATTTTAAATTGCACCCAACTTAATCTCCCTGATTGATATTTTAAAACCTCTTTCTGAGATTTAAATAATGACTCTAGTTCTAACCAGTTCAGAACAATAACTCTGACAACGGTATGGGAATAACTGGTGAGGCAAGCCACCCTCTTCAGGTGCTCTTGAAAGAGGCTCCCATCAGATGGGGGAGGACTGTTCCCCACTTAAGCAGCAGAGGTTTGGAAGCCAATATGCTTGGAAAATACCTCCTCCTATAGGTACCCCAGGATATAATCCACTGTCTCTCTGCATTTCCTTACACAGGGGTCCCCGACCCCTGGGCTGCAGACCAGTACCAGTCCTTGACCTGTTAGGAACCGGCACAACATGAGGAGAGCTGCGGGAGAGCCAGCGAAGCTTCATCTGTATTTGCAGTCACTCCTCAGCACTAGCATCGCCACCTCAGCTTCACCGTAGATCATCAGGCATTAGATACTCAGAGGAGCACCAGTCTGTGGTGAAAAAAGGTTGGGGACTGCTGTTCTTACAGACTGAAAAAGAACAGGTGCATTTCACTTTGTCATAGAAATTTTCACCTTTGTCTTTATCCAGAGTTATATTTTATATTCATTTAATATCAAGTTGATCGGTTAACATTTGAAGAGGGTCAGAGAACCACTCCTAATCTGGTCCTAAAATGTAGAATAAAGTCCAGATCCAGCTGGAAAGTTTCCAGCAATTCATAACAGATGTTGTCTATCTCAAGATACTGAAAGCTCATGGGAAAAGAACTGGAAAGGAGATTGGAAGCTGAATCGAATGGGACAGCCATTGGGCATATTTGCTTCTTCCATCTTTCCTGATAATGGCTCTGCCACTAGTCATAGGATATGGTTGTTATGGTGACAGCCTAGAGGAAGATGGGGTGGGGAGAGTGGAGAGGGTGAACTGTGATGATAAAGTAAAATGTGACTAGATAAAGAGCTTTGGGTATGCTCTTTTGGACCTACTTAACCTTGCTCAAGTCTTAAAGCACCCATAGCCTGCTGCCATGACAAGGCCAGGAAGATCTAGGATTGGTACTTATCCTTCCTGTCACTGGCATTCAAGCATCCTTGCTCAGTGTGTCCCACCACGCCTGACTCATTTTACTTTACTTGTGATGATTTTTCTCTCAATGTTTCTGTCATCACTCAAAGTTATCTTACTTCTATCAAAACCACTCTGGCAATGCATCAGTCTTTGACTCCTTGTACCTAAGCTTTAATTAGGAACAGGGGACCTGTGCAAATTAAGGAACATGTCTAGATACTTGTGGTGTGCTGTCTCCAGTTTTTCCTCAGCAGCTCATCCAAGCCTGAGCTTCACTTAGGCAGGATCCCCACAACATGCATAAAGTACCAGTCACAATGCCTGGGATATGTTTCTAGGAGGATTTATAATAAGAGAAAGAAGTAGCTAAAGATCTTGAAACACCAAACAAAAGGTACAAAAACAAACAAATAAACAAGCAAAAAAAAAAAAAAAACAGAAGAGAAAAGATAGCTGTAACAGGAAAGAACAGTCACAGGATACATAAGCTGACGTGTTTAATGTGTAAATTTAGTGTGTGCATATGGAGTACAAAAGAGACTAAGAAAGAATCATCAAGCACTTTGAAAAGAACTGGAAAAAGCCTGTTTTGTAAAGTCAAATATGATTCTAAATTATAACAGAGAGATCTTGTTTTTAGAATTTTGCCTCAGGGGAAAAAAACTTCACATTCCTTTTTATTAAATTTCTGTTCTTAAATTCTTTGGGACTCTTTAAAGGCACTTTTAGATTAAGCCTTTTGTGTCCTGTCATGTGCATGGCAAAGTGTTGGCATCTTCACATGAAATATAGATGGCACTGCAAACGGCAATAAAAAAAAAAAGATACATGCACAGCTCTAATATGAGGCAAAGGAAAGTTACAGTGTATATGGGGGTTCGGAGAAGGGGGAGGCCTCACAGAGTGAGGGCAACACAGTCTCTGCTCAGGGCAGGATTCCAGCCTGCAGCATGGACAAAATGGGAGCAACCAAGCATGGTTGGGGACCTCAAGTTGTCAGGTTTGGCTTGATGCTTGTCCACTCTGCAGAGACTACCAAAAAGCCTGTTAGTCAAACAAAACTAAGCTCATCAGGCTGGGTGCACACTGGAGAACAGCACACTAATAGTCTTAGTATCTCAGAAAGGGGAGGCCGGGAGCGGGGGGCGGGTATGGGGGGTGGTCGGTATTTGTAGGTTGGAGGGGTCTGGATTTAAGTGGTTTAAGGTAATTCACAAAGGGTAACTAGCTGGAATTGGATGAGTTTTGTGACATAGTAGTTGAGGATTAGCAAGTCTTGAGAAGTAAACTGTTGTCTACGAAGAAGCCATTGCCCCAGTAAACAAAATCTATTGTTCTCATAGCAGAGCTGTTGGTCTAGATGAAAAACATGCCTGAACCAATAGGTTTATAAAGATTTCCTGAAATCCATGGTGACATTAGATATTGGTATAAAACCTTATCTTCCTGGGCAAAAATTTTCATGGAACAAATGATGAAGTCATGTTGACACAGGTAATCTCAGTTCTCTGTTTCCTAGGTAAGGTATGAAGTTGGAGGTAGTTCCACTTTTCAGGTTAGTGCTTAGAATGGGTTAAAAGATAGTGAGTTGAGAGGGTGGGTTCTTCTAAGCCACAGTGACTTAACTGCCAGGTAGCAGAATAAATAAATAAGTTGTAATAACTTATTTGAAATCCTAATATTTTATCACTACGATATTACTAGCTTTAGTCACCTGCTTTTTATTCACACTACTGTCATCCTACCTGAAGTTCTTTTGGAATTAGTCTTCTAAAAGGTCCTCTACCCCTCCACCCTCTAGTGTCTCTCCTTTCCATCCATCCTACCTGCTGCTCCCAGATTAATCTTGCCAACATGTAACTTGGGCCATGTCACCCGCTAATTACACAGCTCTTAAACTTTAATAAGTAAGGCTTTAATAAGTAAGCCTGCTAGGTTATGACCCTCCCCACCCATTACCAGCCCCTGCACATCCTGCATATCCATGAGTACCTGCCTTCAGACTTCACCCTGAGGTCTATAGAGCTGGGAAGACACTATGGATGGGTTGGGAGGGGGGCCTCCAAATTAAGAGGAAGTGTGGGATTTACAAAGGCATACTCTACCAAAAGTCTATGAATGAGACGCAAATGGGAATCAATGTATGATGTTCAAGGTTTAGTGCAGTTTAGATATTTTCTTTAAAAGTGGCTAAACTGTGTGCTCAGATTTAAAAAATAAACAAAAACCTGGTCTTAAGAAAGAGTGTAATTAATGTTGCAGGAAATGGCACCAGAAAATTTGGACGCTCAGACAACTGTTAGTGGAAGGAGAGTTTATTAGGCCCGCAGAGTGCGCAAAAGTACAAGCTCATTCTGGTTAGCTTTCTTGCTTACAGCTTGTATACTCCGGCAGTGTCCATGCAAGGGGCGTGTGATTCCTTTGTCTGAGGGTCTATGTGCATTTCCTAACTCAGGATAGGAGGGGGAGTTTCTGGCGGGGGCTGCAAGGGGGAAGGAATTCCCTGACCACCAGTCCTATCTATTTACAGATCATTATGTGTGGCATGAGTTTCTAGAAGGCCATTTAAAGATGTATAGGGCTTGGTTAATCTACAACTGGCTGAGTGGTCATTTCTGCAAGCCCTTTCCTTTGTATTTTTCCGATGCTTCCTCTCTTACTAAAGCACATGAGTTTTCTCTCAATCTTGCCTACAATTTCTCCCTCATTATATATGAAGTTCTAGAGATGGGACAACTACTTTGCTGAACTACTTCGTGCTGGCCTGGTGCCAGACAATGAACTACACACACTCAATTCTCCCCACAAACAGAGGCGGTGGCTCTTACCCTCCACACTTCACAGATAAGGTGCCTAGGTAGTCAGAGAATTTGCACAAGGAATGTACGTTCTCAATGCTAGTGAGTGACAGGTCAGTATTTAATTCCAGATCATGCTGTCTCTTGCAGACTAAATTTGCAAACCCATATTCCAAAGAGACCCACGGCACCTCCACCTTCATTCCATAGCAGCCTGCCCTGTCCTCACATTCCTGCTCCTTCCACAAGTGACCAGATTGCTCTTATTGACCACCCACGGCCCCTTAGAGAGGCCTTCCACTCACACATCTCCTGCAGCACAAAACTGCTATTATTAACACTACTTCTAATACTGTTTCTCCCTCTCCTACCACCACCATCACCTTCACTAACACTGATGAGCACTTTCTCTGGGTGGGCTTGGGCTCATCCAAGCCCTTTCCAAAAATTATTACGTTGCCTTGCAGGGCCGTAGGGTGGGTTGAGGCAGTTCAGTTTAAACAATTAGTGATTGAATTGTTCCACTTTTCTTGCGAGCATTTGACTTCACCCAGACAGAAACTAAAGTAACTGTTTCTGGTTCTGATAGATCTGTCATTTTAAAGTTTTCTCGAGGCTTTTTCTAGTATCAGGAGATTTCCCCTAAACCTAGGGAGGTCACAAATCTCACTTTGCCCAGGATGGTCTGATTTACACCTATTGTCCTTACTTAATTATTAACAGTTCCCTCTTTCATTTGCAAAGTATTTATCGTCCTTCTTAAATCTGCTCTTGCAGCTAAGTAGAAGGAGCAAATGTTTTTGCAAGGCTGTAGGGCTCACTGAAACCTGTAACCAGGCTGCTATTAGAAAGCCTTACCTGGCTCACATCTCTGCAGCCATCATGCACTTCTCACCTGTTTTCTTCTCCAAGGCTGGGTGGGGATTTCTTCATCTGAGGGACGCTTGGTGTGTATTCACAGTGGCTGTCTCCACATCTACTAGGGTCATGCCATTCCAGGGTTGGGCTGTAACTTCTCTTTGCAGGATGAAGAAGAAATTTATATGATTTACAATCTATACTAAGGAAAACGAATAGTCAAAAGAAACATGAGGGTGGAGAATTTTCATGCCCCACATCAAGATGATGTCCTCTGTTGATGTAAAGCCTTCCTTAGAATACATCCATCATCCATAGCAGTGTGTGGGCTCAGTCTGAGAGGTGATGGCAATACAGAACCAAGTGCAACTTGGTTAAACATTAAAAAGTTTCTGTTTTTTTTTTTTTTTTTTTTTTTTTTAACTTCTACCTGCAATTAGAAAAATGTTTAGCTACTGTGCCATTGAAGATCAATTACCCCTGATTAGAGCCTTCCTGGGAAGGAAGGGCCCCCTGAGAGACAGTCTGATTGGATGATGAAGCAAAGTTGAGGATAGTTTGAAGGGAAAAAAATGCTCGCCTGGAGGCAATCTAAACTGATACCAGTGTCAGTGTGCCTGTCAAATGAATAGGTACCTTATTAAATATTTACACAGTGGGGTTTTCTATGATGCAGCCATTATTTTCTGCAGTCACATACCACCCCATATGGATGCATGTCTAACTCGTCTAGTCTAACACCAACTCCCATGGTGGTGGGCAGACGTAATTCCCTTTTTTTACGAACTGGACTTGTAGAGAGGCCCCCGATTCTCCCATGTGAATTCAGTTAGGCAAGTTACTTAACTTGAGCTTCTCTTTTATCCTTCATAAAATGCCTATTAACATCTAACTCATGGAAATAATAAAGGTGATGATGGATAGAAAGTTCTTGTATCCCATTGCAGGTGATACTGGACATCACTTGTAAAATTAATACTCTTTTAGCAGGAAATGAAATGAGACATCTCTTGTAGAGTTAATCTTTTTAGTAAACCTAGTTAAGTTTTCTTCCCTCCTTTCTTTGGAAAAAGGCTCCCTCCCTCAAATTCTGATAATTGCCCTGGCAACTCAGATCCTCTGGCTATTGATAAGGGTCATCAGCCCATTGTTAAGCAGAAATAGTGTTAAACCAGGCAGGGCCCTTAGAGTCTGAGGTGGGGAGGGGACTTTAAGTCAAAGGTCTTTCTTTTTACTCTTTAAGAAATATATTAACTAAGCCTGTTTCCCTTTACTCACTTAATAGGCAAATCAGTAATAGAAATTAATAATGTATGATTTAAATAATGAGTTTGTATCTTCTTTTCCTTGTTTAGGGACTGAGGTGGCACTTCAGCAGGAAACCTAAGATCCCACCCTGACTGAGGCAGGAAGGGAAAGAGCTCCATGAAACCCCTGTAGGCAGGGACTACGGCCATTCTTAGCAGGAAACAGATATGGAAGAAGAGACCTCCCATACATCCATATCCATACTAATAATAAGGGGGTTCATGGCTCTTAGAAAAGAGATAGGCAGGAAAGTTAGGGGGTTTCAGGTCTGCCTGCAAAGACACTGAGGTCATCCTATCCTGGAAGGTGTCTCCCCTAATCCGCGCACAATTAAGGAAGCCAGAATGCATTTTTTAACTTTTTTAACTCACACAAAGAAACCAGTAGGCAGAGATTTAGGTACCAGTTTAAGCCAGTCACTCGCACTTGCGCAATAAAGACCCCAACGACCTTCAACTCACCTGAGCCTCATTATACCATCATTATAATATGATGCATATGCCCGGAAGTTCATTAATATCAGCAGAACAGACTGAATTCTGGGAACAAACATGCGCAGAAAGCAAAATGATGAATCACTGAGTCCTGTCAATCTTAGTTGTCAGTCAAGGACGCCCACTCCTCTAAGAAAAGTAACAACCCACAGTAAAAAAGGAATAAAAACCCTGAAGTCTTTGTTACCAGGCTTTTTGAGCCATGCTTCTCTTGCTCGGGCCTGCTTCCACGATTGGAAGTGTACTTTCCTTTCTAATAAAACCTCTTTTTTCTACTGTATTTCGGTGCCTTGCTCAATTCTTTGTTCAAGGCATCAAGAACCTGGACAATGCTCCGGGAGAGGACCCCACTCTCCAGTAACACAGGCACTCATTCAATGAAAAATAAATGACCTTGTGGTCCTCCTCCACTCCTTGACTACCACTGCCCTCTCTACCACAGATATGATGGAAACCAGAATAGTCAGGGTTCTAGCAGGAAAGCCTAGAAAGGTTTCTTCGTGCATTCGAAGTCTCTTCCATGGGACTATGAGCTACGCAGAGGGCAGGAACCATATGTGACTCCTGTCTGCATTCCCCTCTCCCTGCCAAACACCATGCACAGTGCCGACAGGAGAGGCAGTCCGTGAAAGTGTCGGAGTATGGCAGCTGACTTGGCATGTGGCAAATTGGTGCCATCATTCCTCTCTCATACCTGGCCTGCTGTTGGGCTGTGCACACTGGCCACCTGAAGCAGGTCATTGGCAGACAGCTTCATTTCACCTTACTCTTTGCTGACCTAACTTCTTAGTGTTGTCAGTCATTGTGCACATTTTGGCAGGTCCAAGACCATTTCTGGTGGCTTGTTGATCTCCAAGCTTACACCTTACTATCATTAAAAAAAAAAAAAAAAAAAAAAAACTGCACTGATACTCTGTGAGTGCCCTTCAGATCTGATTATAATTTGTGAGCTTGAGATTTTTTAGAAAAGAAACAGAGAATTCTATTACTAGTTATAGTCTTTTCCATTGTCTTAATGAAAAGTATTTTATTCTCTTGTGATTTTTCTTTGACCCTGGTTATTTAGAAGTATGTATTTAATTTGCAATTAGGGAAAGTGCAGAAAAGAGTTAACATAACAAGTCTGAGACTGCCATCCTTAGAAAGGCCTGCTTGTGAGGTTGGCCTTGGCTAGCATCTGGGAACTTGGATTTCAAGAGGATTCCCACCATTCTGTAACTGGTAAGAGTGGCTCACCAAACCTAAACTATTTATACAAATAATGTGGTTTTGAGGAATACCAGCTTTCTTTTGGGAGTCTGGAATTTTGGTACATGCTAGGCAGAGGGTACCTGTGTGACTAATCTCCAGATAAAAATCCTGGACATCTAGACTTAGGCAAGTTTCTCTGGTAGACAACACTTCATGCTTGTTCACATTGTATCACAATTTGTTGCTGAGGTAATTGTTTCCTGTGCCACTCCACTAGGAGAGGACTCTGGAAGTTGGTACCTGCTTTCCCCCAGATTTTCCCCATACTCTCTTTCCCTTTACCAGTTTTGTTTTGTTTCCTTTTCTCTGCTCTGTCCAGTTTTCTGTCAAGCTCTTCAAATAAACTTTTCCTATCCAACATTACATTTTTCACTTCAGTATTTCCATTTTTTTTTTTTTTACATTCCCATAGCTTTAATTCCTGCACTAAAATTACCCATCACATGTTGTCTGCCTTTTCCATTACATTATTGAACATATTTTTCCCAGTTACTTAAAGTCCTTAGTTTCTCATTTGAATATTTGTGCCATCTCTGGGTCTTCTTCTATTGAGTATTCTTCTACTGTCCATGCGTCACATTTTCTTTCCTCTTTGAATGTCTCGTAATTTGGTTTTTATTATATGCCAGCCACTTTGTGAAAAGAACAGTCAAAACTGAAGTAGAATACATTTATCCCCAGGAAAAAGCACACCTGTTCTCCTGTTACATGTCTTATGGGGTGGGGATGGGGGTCTGCCTTTATCTAATCTGCAGTACCTGGGTCTAGCCTTCATTGCAGCTTTACTTAGAATCTGTTCAACACTATCATCAAACATTCTGAAGGTAGGAACAGGACTTTCTCTTGATTAAGCCTCCCACTCTGTGGTACTTCTTTATCGCAGCCACGGCAAACTAATACAGATGGAGAGGAAGGTTGCAAAGTGGTATCTTTGACCAAATTGTCCAGAGTCAATGAGGACGAATAGAGTTCCCACACTACTGTAGGAAAATCATCTTTATTTAAAATCAGGGGCCAAAGTGTGAGGCCTTTCCATGCGACTATGTACACAGTTGATGTCCTGAGTTTTCCCCACGCACCCGCATTCTCTTGGCTCCTGGCTCATCAAAAACCTATGGAAACAAAAAGATTACAGTTAGTGGATTCTCAGTGCTGAGATCTGGAAAACCAGGAAAACAAAGAGAGTTTTTATTCCTTTAATTCATATTTATTGAGCCACTCGGCTCAGAGCTAGGGATAAGGAGAGCATGCGGAGGGCATCCTGTTGCTTCCAAATCAGGAGTGAAGGGCATTTCACTAGAGTTGACGGAGAGGACAGAGAGCAAACATATGCCTGACCCAGTCAGCTCAGTCTCTGCCTAGAGCCAGGAAAATCAGCCGCAGATCAAAGAAAAGCCTTAGGTCTCTGGTGTGGCCCTCAGATTGAGGTCTGAACTGGGAGGCCTCCCTGGGCAGGACTCTGCACACCCAGCAAGTGGATCCCAATGTGCCAGCAACCAGGCCTGGAACACCTACATTTCTCACAGTTTGGTTGAGAACTTTCAGGGTCAGAATCAGATTCCCAGGCCGTTCCCCAGATTTCCACAAATAAAGCCTTGGTGGAGCCCGGAGCATTTGTGGGTTTAACAAGCTCCGAGGTGACAAGGTGACTAAGCACAGCTCTCAGCCTAATCTCTCACATTACAAGGGAAGGGAGAGCATCCAGCATCATGCTGAAAGGTGGGCATCTGGGCTCTTCATTCCAAAAAGCAGCCAGCTGGCTAAGGTAACTTTTCTCTCTCTCTGGGGCCCCGAGGCACCTTATGTGCTTGGGATACTTTCCCCATTCCGCTATGTTTCTGCCAAACATTCCAAGTTGTGTGTGTGTGTGTGGGGGGGGGTGGTGGCAAAAGGAGGTCCTGCCATCAGACAGACTTGGGCTCCTCACCTAGCTTAGAATTCGACAGCTCTGTGAACTTAGGAAATCATTTTACTTTTTTTGAGTTTTAGTTTCTTACTGTAAATATCAATATTAATATCTTCTCAAGGAGTTTTGCAAGGATTGAGATTATGCATGCTAAGCACTACCACAGTGCCTAATACAAAGCAAACACCCAATAAATGTTAGCTGATATCATCTGTTAGCAAACTATGACCTCCCAGAGGGCAGACAGCATGCCTTTTGTTTCTCCTGCTAGACCCAGCACTCAATTAATGTTCGTGGCATTGAAGAAGGAAGATCAAGCTGTTGGTGCTAAATGAAGACCTGAGATGTCTACACTAGCTATAAGAAAGGATTGGGGGTAGAGCTGCCCTTTACCCACTTCAACAAACACAACCCCCTTTCTTTTCCCTTCCTTTCTTGTTTTTGTGTGTAATTTCTTCTTCAAGGTTGCCCTTCATTTTATGAGTTCAGATAATAATAAAAGCTAATGATTACTGAGTGTTAGCCATGTATCAGGCATTGTCCTCACCTCTTCATCTGACTTATCCCAATGAATCCTCACAACATCCCTGGGAGACACTTGCATAATCTCGATTTTAAGGTAAATAACTGAGGAATATAGAGGCTAGGGGACTTCCCCAAGTCACACAACTTGAACTCGGTGGAACCAGGAAAGGAAGCCAGGAAGAGTGTGCTCCAGGTGCCTGGTGTGTGTGTGTGTGTGTGTGTGTGTGTGTGTGTGTGTGTGTGTGTGTTTGTACAGGGAAGGTCAGTGGGGAAAGGTGTAGGCTGCTGCCCTCTGCACCCACCACAGCCCCCTGCGGCCCCTGCAGAGTTACCTACCTTCCAGCACTGCAGAACTAGCTCTTTCATTCTCACTAACAGGAAGATATCTCTTCCTACCATCCCTCCAGGGTAAGAGAGAAAGAAACCCCCTCTGGGACCTCAGGAGCCATTTCTTCTGGGTCTATGGCCACAACGAAGCCAATGCAATTCAGTGGGGCAAGGAGGTCAAATTGGGAAGATGAGAGGGCAACCCATGGGAAGAAATTGGCCTCTTCTGTCTCAGGTCTTTCCTCATTCTGTCTCTTCTTTGATCCTCATATGCTTGAAGCCCCCAGCACACCACTGGGGGAGTGTCTACCAGGTCCATTGCTATGCTCACTGGGATATGGTCCCCAGTACCTGTAGGCATCCCCAACTAGCCTGAAACAAGGGTGCTGACAGGCTTCTCATGCACAGGATGAAGTTCCACAAGGCATGTGCTGTCATACAAACAGGTCGGTGTGGACAGGGTGCCTGATCTCACCATTGGAGCAGATTCACTCCTATCATTTCATGGGTTTGTCACCCAGCTGGCGTGCCTCAGATCCAGGCTAGAGAGTGTCGGCCTGGACAGGGTGTTGGGTATTAACAACAGGTAGAGCTTGGCCCTGCTGCCCCTCCGCGTGGCTACCCTTGGAAGTGTCCTGAAAGCAGAGCTGTGGGCTCCAGAGGGCCAAGACAATCTTCTTGTATTCCCTGCGGAAGTTCTGGTTCAGGAGCCCATAGATAATAGCATTAAGGCAGCTGTTGAAGTAAGCCAAGAAGTAGCTTATGACAAAAAGCCCCTCTGGGACCTGGGGAGCCATTTCTTCTGGGTTGATGGCCACAATGAGGCCGATGCAGTTCAGCGGGGCCCAGCAGATGGCAAAGATCACAAACACCACAAACATGGTTAGAAAGCTCCGGATGTCACTGGGTCTCAGGCACAGCTTGCTCTCCGACCTGGCCTTCCTATGGGCCTGGAGCACTAGCATCCAGATGCGCAGGTAACAGAAGGACACAATAGCCATGGGGAGGAGGAAGTGGATGACCACCACTGCTGCTGTGTACTGGGTGCTGGCTGTCTGGATGAAGGTGCAGGAGTAGATGCGTGGGTCGTACTCCAGAGACCCCACGAAAAAGTTGGGCACCAAGGCCACCACGGTGAGGAGCCAGACGAGGCAGATGTAGAGTGGGGTGTGCCAGTGCCGATAGATCCGGTGGTAGGCCACACTGTGGCAGATGTAGCAGTAGCGGTTAATGGCAATGGCGGTGATGTTGAAGACAGAGCCAATGACACTCAGGCCCATCACAAAGGCACTGGCCTTACAGTGCACCTCTCCCAGGGCCCAGCCATCATGGAAGATGGCCACAAGGATTAGAGGGTAGGGGTACAAGGCCACCACCAGGTCGGCCAACGCCAGACTCACCAAGAACAAATTACCTGGAACAGGAAACAGGAAGCAAGAGTCAGCACAAAACTCTACAATTTCTATTCTGTAAAATATTCTATTCTTTGTCCAGTTACTTAAAAGTAACTGAATTACTGTTAGTATTGGGAACGGAAACAAGTGTCTTTAAAGATGCAGAGTTCAGGGCTAAAACTGCTTCTCTGCTACTCACTAACTGTGTGACTGAAACAAGTTACTCAGGCTCTCTGAGCCTCATTTTTCTCAATTGTAAAATGGGGTTAATGATGCCTACTTTAAACAGTAGCTGTGAGAATTAAATAATGATTCTAAGTGCTTGGGGACACAGTGGGTGCTCGCAAATGGTAACTATTTTCATATTAGGCACAGATGCTCAGTAGTTTTGCATCATTTAAGCTCCGGCAAGGATTCTGGGGAGAAGAATCTGAAAGTCAGGAATCTGGATCCCTTTCCATACACCCACCTTCCTGTATCTCTCTCACTTTCCCTTTGCATATTCTCCCAACTGGTTAACAGGCTACTTTCCAAGTGTCTTTAATTCATTTTCCTAAATGTGAGTTGCGTTTTTCATGTGAGATGGAAGAAGTGTTTTGAGAGTGGGAACTATGTGTTTAGTATCCCCTGTCTCTTGTCTGGGGCCTGAATGCAGCCATGTTGCTATGTTGGCAGACACCTGGCATGGTGGCTCAGAGTCTAGTTATATGGAATGGAGAGAAACTGTGGGTGCTCCTCGTCTCATAGCCTCCAGAGGCCTCCCCACTTTGCCTGAACATTCCCATTTCCTGAACTGCCTCCCTCCTTAGAACAGAACATTCTCCAGCATTAACAAGCTCAGCCAACCAGAAAGAGCCTCAGAAGACCAGAACAACCATTGATCAATATACTTCAGATATGTTCTGGGCCAGAGTTCTAGGGAAGAGACAGGACTTAGTCCAAAAGAACAGCCTCTGTTCCTGAAGTGTTTGCATTCTAAAACCAACACTGACTCACGGATAAAGCACCAAGAACCTGAAAATCTGGACAGCATGAAGTTCAAGGCACGAGCAGCACCATTCCCAATGTCATTTGTTTCATTCACCAAGTATGTACTTTTTGAGCACCTACTATATGCTCAGAAGATACTTCCCTACCAGCAGAGGCCCTCAGGGAGACAGTGAGTGCTGGATACAGTGTAACAAGTCTTTTGGCCTTTTGACATCTGGTGAAGTGCAGGCTGTCAGCCTTAGAGTGGCTGAATGTAGAGGCCAGATGGAATGGATTCACAGTAGGGACTCTCTAAAGAGGCAAGGACACCGATGCTCCATTGCCACCATGCTTCTGTTCTGCATGTCAGAGGCTGAGTGACCACCTCGGGGTTCCAAAAGGTCAGCCAGATGAAAGTGGTCCAAAAGGTACATTGATCAGAGAGGCCAGGCTGTGGTCTTCAAAGGGATTCAAAAGGGGTTCAAAAAAATGGAGGCTCAGAGCCACCCAGCTGGGAGTTCCCCTGAGTCAGACCTTCAAGCAAGGTCGTCTCCAAACTTGCAATTATAGACCCACAAAGTAGAGAGAGGCCTGCCTCCAAACTGCCACTGTCCTGACACACATTTTCATCCCATCTCAAGGATGATGCCATGGGAAATGCTCCATGTGCCCTTGGGAACCTGGAAGACCCACAGGCAGCCTCCCTGATGTGCCTATTTTGGCCTTAGATGCTTGGGGTCAACCCCACTCAGAACCAACAGAAAAGAAATCTGTTACCTCCTGGGGAGTTCTCAGGACCTAATTACTTAGGTTAGGTAGGGCCTAAGGGAGACAGGATGTAACTGAAAAGAAAGATTGTTTGGACAATTGGAGTGATTGTGAGGTAGTGAGCTTTCCTGTTTCTCAAGACATCCAAGTAGGTTGATAGCAAAAGAGACTCTGGCCTCAGTTTGAACTGCTACACTCCTTCTAATCTACTATTTTAGGGAATCTGTTTACTTAATGGGATAAAGCCCCCTTGTATTCTTTCTGGTTGGTACCGCAAGGCAAGAAATATACATCTGAGGACTTGCTTTGGATGTGAATGGGTCTCCTGCTTCTCCATTTAATTCCCAGTCTTGTTTGCTGTCTCCAGTGGTGGATTTCTGTCTCTGACTCCTCTACTCAGATCTCACTTGGTCCCAAGAGAATGAGAGATTTCCTCTCTCAAAGTTCCTGTTTTTAGCCGAATCATGAGCCCTTGTCTCTGCCCAGAATTTTAAGTGTCCTTTTGACAGTTGGAGGTGGTGCTGGGAGTTGGAATGACCTGGGGTAATCTCAGTTTGGCCACTTTCTGATGGAATGAACTTGGGCAAGTCACTGAACTTCTTTTTCTCTTGAGTTACTGACCACTCCTTCATCAGTTCCCTCCTCATCTTTTGTAGGCCTTCTTCCCCCTTCTCACACACATTTCATACTGCTGTTTCTATGAAGAATATCACTTCTTTCCAACAGGAATTTGGTCTCCTCTGTGCCTGCTAAGTGGCAGACAAGCTTTTGGCACTTGCAGGTACATGGGGAGAAAGACAAGAGCTGCTGGGAGCTCTCGCTATCTCCGCCAGCTGCTTCCCCAGGACAGTAAGTGAGTCAAGTTCTGCTGTGTTAATGCGGCTCATCCACTAATAGTGCCCCAGAGGCCGGCAAACAGCTTGTAAATAGTGGGAAGAACACATTCGACTCCACAGACTCCACGTGGAAAGTAATTCAATTACACTCCTCTATTACTCTGGCTGTTCTCAAAGGGCTGAAATTAACCAGTTCCTGCTGTAAAGTCATCTGCCCAGACGACGTACTGTCTCTTGGCTTTCTTGACACAATTCCAAATTAGGCAAATAAAATTCTTGTTTTGTCTTCCATCTGTAAGAAGCCATGTCCTATTTGGATGACAGTCAAGGAAAGACCTAATTCTCTATCTATTTCTCTCTCAGATAGGTGAGAAATCAAACAAGATGCACACAGCACTGCTCATCACCCCCTAAAAAGGCTTCTAATGAATATTCATATCACAAGTCCTGATGTGACTTATTTCCATCTACCTCTATCAGACAGGGCTTGTTAGTGAAGACAGACTTCAATAATAGGGTTTTGTTCACTAATATGGAATTCTCTTCCATATTCATAGGCAAAGCACATCTCTTCACACACCAACCATCACAACCTCTTCTTTCCTCACCTTTTTTCTTCTTCTTTCTGGAAAATCTATTTCTTAATGAGGAACTGGTAATCTGGAAAAGAGCCAACAAGTGTTGAGCTACCTAGTCTTCATCAGATAGGAGAATTCTGGAAGATAAAGCTACCTCCAATCCCTTGCCCTTCTTTCTTCCCTGTGCCGACCCTGCATGCCCAGAAGAGTTTGCCCCAGTCATTGAGCTAAAATAGGTGATGTAGAAATATATGGACATTTACTCATGAAATATTGCCAAGCATCTACTAGATACTAGCTTTGCCAGAGACGCGGGAAGCATAGTAAGCAAGATAGACACACTTCCTCCCCTTACAAAGCTCATGGTCTCATAGAGGAGACAATTAAATAAAAACAAGATGTGATGAGGGTTATGATAGAGAAACCAACAGATGAGCCATCATTTCTAACAAATAAATTTCCTGTGCCTTTAGTCCTTCTTCCAGCCTCCACCTATTCTAATGTATAATACATTTATTGAGCACCTACCACACTGGTAGGGCACAGTGACAGGTGAAACACACGGATCCTGCCGCTGAGATACCAACAGTGATATTGGAGGAACAAACACAGAAACAGGAGTCCTCCAGTGACGTGTGAGCTGGGAGGAAGGGCAGCAAGAGATGATGGGAAGGGTGCGGAAGAATTAAGCTGGCCTGTGGCTCAGGGCAGTGGTGGGGGATGGGGCTGCTCTGGAGCGACAATTCACCAAGGGGAACAAAATCACCAAGTCCCTTGTAACAGGCTGCTTCTATCCCAGAATGGCTGTCTCCCCCAAACAGGATCTTGTATGGGAAAGGGCATAAGAAATAATAATAATCTCCAAATTAATTCGAGATATTTGTATTAGTTACTTGCTGGGGATAGACATTTGAAATTATTGAGAATAGATCATTTATTAAAAACATGATTTTTTTACATATACTAAAACAATGATTTTTATATTAACATAAGCTCTTAATTTGACTCCCAGATTCTTTGAGGGCAGAGATTGTTTTCCTCCAAAGAAAACCCTAGAGTGTGTGGATGAATCATACAAGGGCTGAGCTGAAATAAACTTCACTTTAATTAAAGAAGGATAGCTAAACAGGCTAATAGTGTAAACAAATATATGATGGGGAATATTGCAAAACTTAAGAGAAGAAAATATATTTAAAAGCATAAGTATCTGTTTAAAAAGTAATTATGCCTATTTTAAAACATTCTGCCATAACCATCAAATGAGATCACTTTGAGATTCTTAAGGTAGCATTTTATTACCTTATTTATACTTACTAATAACAGCAAAACAACAATGGGTATACTATCTTAAAGTTTCTAATGTACGTTTACATAAATTGTTTCTCATTTGTTTCTCACAGGAATCCTTTAAGGTTGATAGTGTGATTTCCATTTTATAGATCAATAATCCAACACTCAGATTATGTGAATTGTCTATGGCTGTACAGATAAAGAGTGAGAAAGAACAGGAAAATACATAGGAGGACATCAAGAAAAAGAAATATCAAGTGGATTAAGAATAATGGTGTAGAGTTTCTTGGTCATCCACAAAAGTGAGAGAGAAAACAGAAAAATGCCTGCTTAACCTGGCATTTGGGAGGTGAGCAGTAAGCAAGGCAAATTCTACTGAATGTTGGAAAATAAACTTTAGTACCGTAGGTTGCTCTCTCAGTCTATTTTGCCTTCAAGGGAAGGAGAGAATTGAAGTGGTGCTTAGAAAGGGAAGTCCTTTGATGGAGGACTGTGCATAATTATTTTTTCCTTTCCTTTTCTCTCTTTCTTTTAAGTGAGAGAGATTTATATCTGGAACATAATAAGCACATAGTAATGTTAGCTGTTATTTATGATTGTTGTGTTTATATTATTAGTAGTTGCATAGAAAGAATAAGAAAGAGATATATAGCATTCGACTGGGCTGTCTATGAGATAAGCTGTGCGTAGTGGTGGGGTGAAGACAATGAAGAAGGAAGGATGTTGCTCTAGAGTGTAAACTCCCCAAGAACTGGGATATTTCTTCCCAACTCCCTTTTACCCATTCAGCAACAAATATTTAAAGCTGTAAGACCTAATAGCAGCATCAATATCTTCTGAGTTTTGCAGTATATCATGTTAAATACAGACTCCAACTTTCAGGGGGGAAAAGGCAGTCAGGCATGAAAGTCGTCAAATCCCTGAGCTACTAAGAGCTACATGGAGAAATTAGAGAGGATTATGAGCTTTCACAATGATTTGACTAAAGATGTAATTATGGGCTTTAAAATGTGTTCATTTTTGTTCGGTGAGGAAGATAATAAGGTATACAGAACAAAAGTGTGAGTTGGAAAGCTTAGGCAACATCAGGGAGTGAGTCCAAAATAGTCCAGTTTGGTCTTTGGCTGATAAGCACTCCAAACCCACTAAGCTCAGCAGGTCAAAAGACATCTGTCACCTAGTGGCATCCCCATGAGAGGTCAGCAGTAGAATAAAGCCTGAATGAGGTGGGCTCAGCTTTACTTAGCAAGGATGGAGGGCAGGGACTGTGGGTCTGTAAAATATTTTTTCCAAGCCTCTCAAGAGCCTTTGTCTAAGGCCAGCCTATTTACTCATTCATCATTTACCTCCTCAATCAGCAAGTGGGAGGAGAAGGACAAGGAAAAGGAGTCACATGGAAGGCTCTGCTCTAAGCTAACAAGGGATGGAAAACACCTGCCGGGCTGAAAATTCCCATCAGAAAACCTGCAATGCAGTCACCTGTTTCAAAGAAGACATGGCGCGGACTCTGAGCATTGCTGGGTGCCTGCTGGACAGGGCAGACGAGGACCTATGTGTTCAGCAACCAAATCCTCCACGTTTTCCTGGGCAATCCTATTGTCAAATATTTTATATCGTTCCTATTTACAAATCACCAAATGTCCTAGAAATGGCCATGCGTCCACTCCCCAACAGTCTCTTCAACACAGCTGCAGCATGTGAATCCACTGTCAGATCATGGCTCCAGACTGTTGCCTAGGAAATCATGGTCACAGTGCCCATGGGACAGCAATGACTGATGTTGTTGAGCTTCCTGCTCTGCTAACAGAGGTTATCTCAACATTATAGTAAGAACAAGTTTACCTCAGCATTCTTCTGTGTGGCTGTCTAGATGGTGCAGGTAATGGCAGGAGGCTCACATATTAGAGGCAGCTTAAAGGGGCCAACTCCCTAAGGAGTCACTGGGGCACAATTTTAGGAAGCCATATGCATAGCTTGAACCTGCTGGCCACACAGCCACAATCAGGGAGTAGGCACAGCTTTGTGCAGAAGGTGCCAGTCAGCTTTTGAGGACAAGAGTGAGGTGTACTTTGGGCTTTTAGTGCTGAAAACAATTCCGTTCCATGAGAACCATACTGATTCCCTGAGCAATGCTGAGTACTGTAACTGAGATCTACCCTATCTCATGAAGCAAAATTAATTCCTTTGGTCCCACTGCTTTCCTGGTACCTTGTCCATCTTCGATTTTTCAACCCACGCAAGCAGCAGCAGAAGTCACAGACAGGATGATCCCCGCCAAAAGAACAATTATTCTGATTACTTATCCTACCATCAGGAATATCCTTGTTATGGATGACAGGGTCTGCCCTTGAAAAAAAAAAGTGAGTGCCTATCCATAATATGGGAAACATTATTAAGAAAATAAGCTTTCTAAATCATTTCAGTAGTGATGGCTAGTATTATCTGGGATATTTTAAAGATATTATTGTGCCCTTTGAGTAAAAGCCTATATATTAGGAAAGAGCAGTTTATGTTTATGTTTAGAAAGCTGTATTTAATATTGTTGATCCTATCAACTTGTAATAGTCAAGTAAAGGATTCTGATGCCTGTTCAAACAGGTGCTATGACCTTAATATGGGCTGTGTGCCTTGTTATTGGAAATACATGTGTTCTCATTGTCACTACTATCTTCTTAACACCAATGAATTAAGGAACCAGATTCATTACAGAAAAACCTGAGATAAGTGTTTCTTAAAGAAAATCCAAACTCTTTAGTAAGAGAAGACCTGACTAACAGAGCAATGGGTGTTAACTATTCAGTTAGGTTTTAAAGCACTTTTGAAATCTCACTCTGCCAATGTTATTTAGTTTAAATCAATACTATGACTTTTCATGGTTATCATCAATAAAGTCAACGGTCAAATAAAAACCAGTTAAACTGTGTGGCTGGAGGAGCCACCAATGTGTCAGGAATCAATGTCATTTAGATATAGTGTTAAATTTTTTTTTCTAATGCTGGGCTGTAGCAGACTCAACAGGAGGTAGGGAGGATAGAACAGAGGATGTGCCAGCAATTTAACATGCTCCTTACCCACTTCAGCTACCCTCTCAAATCAAAGAGGTTTCTGTGAGGCCTGTTAGAAATGCAAAAGAGGCCAGTCCTCAGCAGAATGGGGGAGGGGAGAAGATGCTTGTCTTCCTCAGGCCAAAGGAAGCAGCGCCCATGGCCCTCAGCCCCCTCTCCCACATAGGCAGCCCAATTTACTGAGCAGGGAGCCACAGCCCACCAGGCCTTTCTAAACACCTGATTAGTCAGGGAGGGAAATAGCCAGTATCAGAACCTGGAGGGCGCAGCTCTGCCTCTTCCTGCTTCCCTGTACAGGAAATGAATGTTTGTGGCTGCTGCAAAAAGGTGATATGATCTACAATTAAATACAGCTTTCTAATCATAACCTGCTCTTTCCTAATATATAAGCTTTTACTCAAAGGGCACAATAATATCTTTAAAATATTCCAGATAATACTAGCCATCAGTACTGAAATGACTGAGTTAAAAAGCTTACTTCTTCTTAATAATGTTGTTTCCCATATTATGGGTAGAAGCTCACTTTTATTTATTTATTTTTTGGTTTGTTCTTTAGCTAAAAATCTTAGAGTAACAGGGCCACACAAAATATATACATATAAATAAATGAATAAATAACCATTAACTAAAACAGCCATTCTGAATGGTGTAGCTCTTTAGAAGAGCCCATTTAAGCTATAGAATCCACTCTCTGCTGTTATCTTTTCATTTTAATTCACTCTTAATATCCAAGTTTCTCCAAAGACCCAAACTGGGAGATTATAAATTGACAAATAGATCATTGAGCTTCTTCCCAAGCAGAAATGGTCAGAACACGCCAATGAGCCCCTCGGGGCTGGAGTTCAGATTCTCCCTCCCTCTGGTTTTATTTTCCTTGCCGACCCGAGTATGGGAAAATTGAAATGAGAGTGGATTGAAAGGAGAAAAATATTTCCAGGATTGCAGCACTATTTAGACAAATCATTGTTTTAATCTTAGGTTTATATCATGAATTTCCTGTCTTCATAAAAAACCACATTATCTCAAAACAATGTATTTCAGTTTAAGCAGAGCCTGAAGATTTCTAAATTGCACTCTCTCAGTTGGAATTTGGTCTTCAGACTGCCTGGAGATAAGTTTCTTATACAAAATTCACTACAGTGCTTCCACTGATTCACTTTTTGTCTCAGCGAATATTTTCTAAGTACCTACTGCGTGCAGCTGCAGTGCTTGGCATGGGAGGGTGAGAGATGTTAAAGATTCTGAGGTGTCTGTGGCCAGCGAAGGGCTGCACTTGGACTGACACAAATTGGAGCGCCATGGATAGTGACGCGCGTCCAGCCTCGTGGTTTCCCACAGAGCCCGCTGTTTGCCAAAAAGCGCGCAATAAAACTTTGCCCTATTCATGCTGGCACTGATGCACCAAGTGTGCCCTGGGCAACTGCAAGGGGCGGGCTCCAGAGCCGCACATAGGGGGAGGGTAGCAACTCACCTTAAATTTAGAGTTCAATACCGAACTTGGGGACAAGGTTAGAGAGAAAAGAACGGGGCGGCCGGGAATGAGGAGGGGTAAGACAGCGGATCGCGGGGTCAGGGTCAAGACCAGACGCCAGAGGGACCGCGCGAGCTCAGCAGCAGGCATGGCGCTCACCTGCGTTCCGGAGCTTGCGGTTCTTGAGCACCGAAAAGATGACCAGCAGGTTGCCCAGGACGTCCACCGCGGTGGTGACGATGAGCACGGCGGACAGCGCGGGCGCCACCCAGCGAGGCCGGGGGATCCCGGAGGGCCGCGCGCCGTCCGCCCCCAGCCAGCCTGGGCGCTCTTCCCGCCCTCCGGTCTCGCAGCAGTTGGCGAAAGAGACATTTTCGGGCATCGTGGAGCCCAGTGCGCAGTTCTGCAGCCACCGCACGGTACCCTCTACCCGCAAGACAATCAGTGCCCAGCGGGGCGCTCCTACTGCCCCCTTCCCTGGCCAGGGAGAATGGGCTAGGGAGGGTCAGTGGGGAAGGGGTTAGAGGAGATAATTAATTAAGCCTGGGCAGAGGGCGGCTGAAAATATGGGAACACGAAGAGGAGTTGGGGTGCAGGCGTTGGCAAAAGGAGTTGATTCCTCGGCAGCTCGCTGAGGAGCAGCAAAAACAGCGCTGCTAGCGTTGCCACTGGAGTCCAGCACGTGTCTAGTCCAGCTCAGGCTTGAGTTCCTGAGTCCACAGCCACGCCCGATACTCCAGATTTCCCCCAAGGGAAGCTGTGCCTAGGAAGGGATACACAGGGTTGCGAACTGGACCAGGTGCTGGTGGTCGGGACCTGCCCTTGTCAGAAGGACCAAGTTTGAGGACCCATGGGGCCGTGTAGCTCCAAAGAGAACGTAATCCGCAACGTGTGGGGACAAATCCCAGAGCAAAGTAGGGTAGAAGGTTGTACTCTAGGCAGCTGCAAGAGAAAGGTGAACCTGTGCTATTTATTGAGCGCTTGCTGTTTATTGTGTCTTTGCCCTGTATTGATGTCTCTGCCCTGTCCTCTTTATAAAGCCAAGACAATACTTAGATAGATGTATGAACATCTATTTAACCATGATAATACTTAAATAGATTTATGGTTAATGCTGAGGGTTCTTTAATGTGGTTTTTGGAGAAGTTAGAACAAAAGAAAGTAAGATATGATTATAGAAAGGAGGAAACTTAGATGCCCTTTGTTTAAAATCCTTGAGCATTTACTCTGATAATAACACTATCTAACCTCTTTTGAAGGCCAGCTTTATGCCAAACACTGTCCTAAGCACTTCACACATCACTAGAGTCACGGTCCCAAAAAGAAAAAAATTGGCAAGGAGGTGAAGCACCTGAAGCTCTCACACATTGCTTTTATGAGAATGCGAAATGGTACAGCCAATTTAAAAAGCCATTTGGTACTTTTTACAGAGTTAAACATCAGAAATGTAATGCAAATGAAATAAACGAAACACGTGTCCACAAAAAGAATTGTGCAAGAATGTACAGAGCAGCCCAAACCTGGAAACTGGCCCAAGAGTGGTAAACAAGTTGTGGTGTATTCATGCAATGGAATACTACTTAGCAATAAAAACTACTGATATACGCAACAACACAGATTAACCTCAAAACATTATATTAAACAAAAGAAGCCAGATACAAAATAGTACAAACTGTACATTTCCATTTATATGAAGTCCAACAACAGACAGCATTAATCTATGGTGATAGAAATCAGAGCATTGGTTACCTATGGGGTGAGGATTGACTGGAACAGAGCACAAAATAAATTTCTGGAACATTATTAGTATGTGTGCGAATTATACTCTCTCACCCCATACCTCCCACAAAAACACAAAACAAGAAGAAAGAATGCAGTGGAGAGGGCGGAACTCTGATGATGTGATGATGCAGAAGAAGGAGATGGTAATTAAAGCAGTGAACTTCTTGAGAGGTGAGCTCATCCAGAGCCCAAAGAAGGGGAGAGAGGCTTTCTCCCCTACAGTAGAAAGGAAGCAGGAGCCAGGTGCAAAAGCAGAAAAGTTTCTAGATTGCTTTGAGGAGATGAGGGAGTTCCTCTCTGGCTGCTATATTCTCAGGGAGTTTTAGGCTACCTCATTAGCCAGGATTTGGGGAGAGACAGTGTGGGAGGTTTTAAGACATAAGAAGGTTTGAAATGCCATTTCAAAAACTGGAAAAATTACCTAGGAAAGCATGACAGGTATGTCAGGAGAGCGAGTGTTCCTGTATGGTTTAAGATTGTGGCTTTAAATGAAGATAGCCAGCTCCATTGGGTGGGTGTTAATCAGTGACTTGGAGCTGCTCAGGACAGGTACAGAGATGGTAGAGTGAACCTCGGTCAGGATTGGGGTTTACCAGCTAGGAGTAAATAATAGAGGGAAGTGCAAGGGCATGATGGGAAGATTGACCCTAGGATTTATGTTAAATGAGGGGTGATGAGAAAACAGAAGGGAGCTGATGGGCCAAGAGAAAGAGTTGGGATCAAGGGATTGGAGGAATTGAATTCAAAGAATTATGGTAAATGAACCTGAAAAAGCAGATTGCAGTATTCCAGAGGGTGATTTGTTTGAAACTGAGATTTCTGAGGGGTATAGATTCTATTGATGGGCTCTGATGGTGATTATGGGATTGAGGCACTGGAGGAAGGTGAGGGAAAAGTTTGTTGGAAATGAGAAACTCATGAAACTGAGAAGTCAAGAGGTGACTATTATAGTGGTGACAGGAAAATCCCCAATGAATAAAAAGGAATGACCAACCAGTTGGTAGAAGAACTACAGGGAGGAGGAGAAGGACACAGCTGGACGGTGTGTTTTCATGAAGAAGGGACCGACATGCTTTCCCTGTTCTTACATGCACACATATACCAAACATATAGCGACACTTCTCTGGCTTTCAGCAGCCCTCATAGCAATACAGTACAAATTGCCCCAGTTTAGACGCACTAATAACATATATTTGGTTAACTAAGTACGAAACATAAGAATTTGCCCTCTACTGCCCCGGAATATGATCGTGCACACCTTGCCTATATCCACAATAGTGTATCTCAAGAACTTTGGGCACTAAGAATTAGGGTACTCTCTGTCTAAGAAGTCAATGCTGTCTCCTGGCACCGCTGGCCAGGCTGTGCCTTTGAAGGGCCAGGGGAAGGATGCTGACAATTTGGAAAACAATTTGGCAGTTACTTACAAAACTAAAGAAGCACACTCTTACCATACAATACTGTGCTCACACTCCTTGGTATTGTCAATAAAAGGTCACTGCCATCAATCTAATGCCAACAGGAGTCCCCAATCCGAGGTGTGCAAAAAGGCCAAACTTTATTTAGGTAAACAATTATTGATACAGGAAGATGCACCCTCTAGAGGTAACCAAAAGTATGCTCCTCCAAGACAACGGAGAGGCCAGCTTATACAGAGAAAGCGTTCCTGGTCCCCAATTGGTCCATTTTTATGCAAATGAGGAATCCAAATTTGCACAGTTTGATTGGTCCAAATAGCGCTATCCTGATTGGTTGAAATCTTGCATCCTCGTTGTTATGGGCCTTCTCTGATTGGTCAGTAAGGATGCAAATGAGGATATACATGAGCAGCTCCAGCTGCATGGGGGTGGGTCTCAAATCATTGGTCAAAATATGATTTCAGGAACTTTTTATAAGGTTTGCCTCAGATGACAGGAATGCAATGGGGGAAGCTTGGAAGCTCAGCCTGTGGCTTTTCACTGATATGCAGTGTGTATGAGTGGCCTCTGTAAACATGGTTGCTAGACTCTAGTTATGAATTTGTGCCCAATTAAGTATGAGGAGCCCTTTTGGCAGAGATATATTCCTTCTTTGGGTCCAAAGTATTTACCCAAAAGAGTTGAAAGCTTATGTCCACATAAAAACCTGCAGATGGATATTTATAGTAACTTTATTTATAATCTCCAAAGCTTAGAAGCAGCCAAGATGTCCTTCAGTAGGTGAGTAGATGAACTGACACATTTATGTAATTGAATATTTTCAACACTAAAAAGAAACGAGTTATCAAGCCATGAAAAGACATGAAAGAAACTTAAATGTATATTACTAAGTGAATGAAGCCAACCTAACAAGGCTACATATTGTATGAGTCCAACTGTATGACCTCATGGAAAAGGCAAAACTATGGAGACAGTAAAAATATGGGTGTTTACCAGGAATTAGGAGAAGGAAAGAAATGAAGAGTTGGAGCACAGAGAATTTCTAGGGCAGTGAAACTACTCTGTATGAGTGGTGGATACATGTCATCATACATCTGTCCAAACCCATAGAATGTACAACACCAAGAGTGAACCCTAATGTAAGTTGTGGATGTTGGGTGATAATAATGTGTCAATGTAGATTCATCGATTGTAACAAATGTACCACTCTGGAAGGAGTTGCTGATAGTGGGGGAGGCCATACATGTGTAGGGGCAGGAGGTGTATGGGGACTCTTTTTCTGTTGAATTTTGCTTTGAATTTAAATCTTCTCTAAAAAATAAAGTCTATCTAAAAAGGGGGGCTGGTGGGGAAGAAGGAGGGTTGCTGCCAGGGTGGGTGAGAATGTCCCAGGGCTCATATATTCTCAGCCAAAACTGAATTCACCCAACAATCAACAAGACAAACTAAAACAAATCTAGATAGAAAAGTCATGATAGTAAGGAGGTTGGAGCTATGACACCTGAAGTGATGGAGCGCGGTGCCCAGATTTAAGAGAGAGTATTACATTCAAGGGACTGGGAAGACATCTCAGAAGGACAACACTCAGGGCAGAGAGTTTAGAAACTTGGCTGGAGAAGTAGGCAAGAATTCTTCCAGGTAAGCCTCAAGCAACCTTGAGGGCTCTGGACTTGATCCCAAGATAGTGGGATCTGTTGAGGGGTTTGTCAGACATCTGCACCCTGCCCCACTTTTGTAGGCTTCCCTTCCAATGCAGAGAGGATGTTTACAACAGAAAGCAATACCTGCACTAACATCCAGGTATAGAAGAGTGGTGACTTATTCCAGTATTCGCTGATGGACTCTTATCGCAATAGGTAAAACCAGTAATGGCTGTAACAGTGAAATGAAATTATATGGGAGAGGGGAAAAAATCTAACCCTGAAGAAGGGAAGGAAGAGAGACAAAGGAGAGAGGTTCAAGATTCCTAGCTGGTTTCTCAACAAAATAAATCAATATTTTGAATACCTACAGTGTGTCCTAGGGTTACAATAATGAGGACTGCTGTTCTTTACACCTGCCCCCAAGTTCAAACTCAAATCAAAACAAAAGCTCAGTTTCCCACATCCCAACAATAATACATTTCATTCTGGGTAGTATTTGAACTCTTCTCCAAACCACTTTTACATAGGCCATCTCTTGTCTCTTCTCAACAGATCTGAGAGGTCTGGGAAGCATGTATGATTGGCCCAGTTGGAAAAGAAGGGAACATATTCTCAGAAATAAATAAATACTTGCCAAGGTTGGTGACTGATTAGTGGTCAAAATGAGTCTGTTAGTCAGCTGTCTAACAGAATTTATTGTTTTATTGAATGCATGATGGCTTTTATTCCCTCAGTACAAAATGTACAAAGAATACAATCAAAATTTTCTTTTGGTAATCATCTTGCTACATGGCCGAAACAACCACTTGCCCTTTTAACAATACTATAAGCAATACTGATAACTGCCACAGCTCATATAGAGTGTTTACTTGTGCTAGACATTGAAGACATATGGATTCCTTCATTTAATCCTCACATCTCTATGAGATAGATATGATTATGGTATACTGGGAAGAAACCGAGATTCAGAGAGGTTAAGAAATCTGTTGAAGTTTGCCCAGCTTGTGGGTCTCAGGGCTAGGATTGGAACCTAGGCTGATTCCAAAACCTGGTATAGTTTTGCTCTTGCATTGGGGAATATTAAAAACTCTAGACTCTTCTCCACCTTAAGAGAAGGAAAGGAAAATTCGTTGATGTTGGACAGGTTAAACCCTGCGAAAAAATTGTTCTGTTTTGAAAAAGATATTTTTTGTAGATTACTTAGAAGATAAACCACTGCCTACCATCATGAAGCCACCCTTATCTTTTCCTGAAATGAAGAATAGTCTGGAAAGAGGGATGTTATACAACAAAAGAGTAAAAACAAAACAACAAACCCCCACCTTTGGGGCGGTCTTCCTTATAACACCCAACACATACCCACAGCAGAGACCAGCAGAGTATTCCTGGAGCCAAGCTGAGATGGGCAGGGTCAGAACAACAAATTCTCTCCACTGCTGCACGATCCTTGCCTCTTTTGACTTTTCTTTTTCTTTGGGGGGAAACATCTGAGTACAAGTTTCTGTCCTGGTTATTTCAGATCTGAATGTGAGGAAACAGCTCAGTGTTCAAGCAGAAAGGGCTGACCCTTCCCTGGGAATCGCTGAACACCAGGTTAGTGTATCTCGATCATCGTACACTGTCCAGAATTGATTATTTAGAAAAAAAAAAAAAATATATATATATATATATATATATATATATATATGTGTGTGTGTGTGTGTGTGTATGTATGTATATATATATATATATATATATATACATATAATTAAAATTGTTTAAGTTTGCTTTATTGAAAGTTTTTTGTTTATAGTTTTTAATTTACCAGAATGGTAAGTATACTTTCTTACTAAGGATAAATTATCAGCTGAAAATCATTCCCAGAAAGATTCAAGTGAAAGGGCTACATCAATGTTGTGATGGTTTCGATTTCTCCAGAAGAAAATTTATTTTAAAATCTTAATGCTTGTTTTTAAAACCTGGGGACAAGGAGATCCAGTCACAGGGAAATCAGTCAAAGGACATGCTCTTAAGGAAGCTGGTCCCTGGCTTCCTGTGGACTCTGTCTCACAGGGCAGAGGGTGCTGACATATTGTCCTGAAGCTTCAGCTGGATGGGCGTGTACCCAGGGCCCCTGTGGAGATGCCATTAGCAGACCAGGCCTCTTCTCCAGAGACTGGCTGTTATACAAGGGACCTGGCTGATAATGTTGCACCTTTGCCTCCAAGGCCAGTAAGTAGAACATTGATCCTGAGGTAGAATTTTAAACACAAATGACTCCCTCTAGGCTCCTCTTGTGGTTGCTTAACTAGAGCTCATTTTTTTCCAGCCAAATTAACTGGCCAAGGACCGGCATGGCCTAGCACCCAAACTAATGTCCACAGCCAAGCTGAAGTTGTCTTTATTATAGAGTTCGAGTCTGCTCCTGTGCTTGGAAAAGCAGCCCTTGATAATGCCTTGGGGGAGTGTCTATATTCCACACAAGCCTCATGAGTCATTGAAGAAGATCTGGATTAAAAATGGAAAACCAGCTTGTTTGTAGGGCCTGTCATCACCTGCACTACCAGGCAGGAGGCAGAGTACTGACACCCATTCATCAAATAGTCAACTCCTTTGATCTGTCATTGGGGGAGTGGAGAATGGTCTATCCTAAGAGGAGAATGGATTCTTCATCCAGTGCCAGGGGACATCGTGGGAGTGGATGAGCATTTGGCTGAAGTTCCTGAGAATTCATTGCCCACTGTTTCACCCAACAGTGTCACCACTGTCGGTCCCCATCTCCATTCCTGTACACAATATCCTTCTGGCACCCAGGACCTGCCTGTACCATGAGGAGCAAGCAAAATAAGGTTGGCTTTCTGGTGGGGTCTACCTACATCCACAGACCTCTCGCTGTCACCCTCTACTCCTATACCTCTTCTTTTTCCTTCTGCACCCACATTCCCTGGCTCAGTCTACCTCTGATAAAAATTGTTGTTTATTGAGCATATTCAGATAATGTGTTCCCACTTCCTAAGTATTACTTAACAACAACTCTCAGAGGTAGACAAATTCATTACCCATATTTTACAGATGAGGAAACCCAGGCACAGAGACATTAAATAACTTTCCTAAGGCCATAGAGCTAAGAACTGGCAGGCTCAGTTTTGTCTGATTCCAAAGCCTCTTGGCCATAACTATCTCCCTGGTTAATAATATCTCTGAAGTATATAGTGTGGTAATTAACCCCAGAGCCAGACTACTAGCTGTGTGACCCTAGACAAGCTGTTTAACCTCTCTGTGTTTTTAGTTTCCTCATGCGTAAAATAGAAATAATAATGCTTATGTCCTAAAGATGCCGTGAGGATCAAATGAAGTGATATAATGCCTGGCTTATAACACGAAGTAGATGTTAAGCTATTATTGTTACATTTTCAAGGGCCTTCACATCTGTATCTCATTTAATCCTCACATGCAGAGCCAGGAATGCTCTCATTTTATATTGCAGTCTGGGAATTATAGGTTTGCCTACCTAGGACTTGACAGCTAGGACCAAAACCAGATTTCCAGGTCACTCTGCCCCACCTCTCTTCTCGCTCTTGAGAGCTCACTGAGATCTGTGGCCCACCCTGCATTCAAAAACATCTCCTCAGGATCTAACCTTGTGAGTTTGCTGTGTGCTGTCATGCCCAGACAACAGGCTCAGAAGAACTAGCTAGCTCCTGCACTGAATGTCTGGACCTACATTCTACAGGCACGAAAAAGAACAACCAGTGAAGTTACAAATGCTCAAAGCACTCATAAAAATGTGTCTAAAATCCAAAACTTGGAGCTACTATGTAGTTGATCTGGTCTGTAAGGAAGGGATGTTGGGGGTGTTACCTGCAGTCCTCTGACACCCTGAAGTTCAGGGAACAAGCTTGTAGCCTTGACCAGCCTTAAAGCTAAACTATATCATTAAAGCTAATGATGACCTGGGGCTCCTTCTAACATGAAAAGGAGATATATTTTTAGCATAAAGCCTCTGCTCACCCTCAGTGTGCACCAGCACACCCTCACCACCGCCTCCCCCACTCAGGCACTCTGCTCTCTCCTTTCGCCTTCTCTTCTTATTATAATAGCCAATCGTAAGACCTAGATTTTTCCTTTTGACATTACACTCATTGTGGCATAATCCAAGGTAACACAGCCTGGCTGTCTTATTCTCACCTCAAAGCAAACACAAATATGGCTACATACACACCAAAGATCACTGTAGATTTTTTAATGTCTTGTGTATGCATGGCAGGGGATTGTGTACATGCCACATGGCAAAGTATTTTAAGGTCCCTTTAAGCTGCTTCCTCTTTTCCTAAATTGCTTTCCCTTTACCAGCTACCCTGAATCTTTGTCTCCCACTTTTTTCCTCCTTTGCCCCAGACTTTTTCTTTCTTTTTAGATTCTCTGTCCATGGGTCCATTCTTGAGCAGAGAAATGTAGCTGCTGCTAACCGCCTTACCCATCACCCTTGTCAGCAGAACACGCCCAATGTTCCTTTTCTTGCCCACTCTCCTTCTTCGAATGGAGGAAGGGAATTCACCCTCCTTAGAAATTAGTAGGAAAGAAAAACCTTTTATTGATGTTTTTCTCCTACACAAATATTGTTTTATAATGAGAAAGAGAGGGCAAGTTTGAACATATATTAAGTACCCATTACATGCCAGAGATATTCTCATTTCATGCTCAAGTTAGTATGTATTTCCCACCTGGGAATTAGGCAACTTCTTCAGGGAATAAAATCAGTTTTGCTTGTCCACAAAATTATGGCTCATAAGATATTTTCTAAATATTTTAATTAGATGCCAACAATTGGAAGTCTCTTACATAAAAATATTGACATCTGGCTTCTTTTGAAAATCGAGAGATTTGGCATGCCTGGGCTGACTATAGTTAGAGCCTGCCAACCCGCCTTACCTTAGATGGGGCCTGTGCTCCACAGCGCTGCCCGTTGTTGCTGACTGTTCTTCACACCAGAGTAGAATCAGTTGCCATCTATCATCATGTGTCTACTATTTCCTTACAGGAAATAGAAAATTAAATGTTTCAAACATAGATAAATAAAAGACCTAGGGTGCTACGTGCACCTCGCACCCACCCACTAATTCATTGATCTTACCAGTCATGACTGCTCCTTGTAAGCATTTATAGTTGTGAGCCCCTTTTACTGAGTACTTTTTTCCTAGCTTCTTATGGTGCTGGTGCCCCTGTGTGGCAGGTATCCCACAGTTCTCAGCGAACTGGAATGAATGGAATAAATCCCACAGGAAGCTTCGCAGTCTAATGCCTGCTCTACTACCCACTTCCCTCTTCTTCCCTGCTGTGGCAGAGGAAAAGTCACCCCTCCTCATTTCCTCAACAAAATGTGGAGTACCCTTTTGGGCCAATGAGTCCCAAATCTTCAGAAATACCAATGACTATGAACACGAGGGAAGTATTTCAAAAATATCTTAGTAGCACTGTATCACTGTATCTCATGGCAAAGAGTTCCCAATTACTGGGCTGTTATAAGCTAAGAATAAACAGCCCACAGTTTTGTGGATCAGCCTATGTAGTCCAGAGATTGATTTATAATGTTTTAAAGCACTCAGCTTAGGCCCCCTTTTTCAAAAAGAATTGGCCATATTTTGGCAGCCATGCCAAGAAGGGACAAGGCAGCAAATGACATTACACAACATCTGTTCTAGATCATCTAGTAAACCTAAATATACCCTTTTTCAATGAAGACAACTTGTTAATTGGATAATCAAATGTGATCTAATCCTTATGCCTCTGTAAGTCTTTCATAGAAATAATTTTAAAGAATCAGGGAGAAAAAAATTCATGTTACACCATCTGTCTAGATTTTTTTGCTTTAGAAAATATAATAGTTAAAACTATATATAGCTCCTTTCCCAATATTATTGCTGCTCCCTGGGAAAAAAGAGAGTCCTGAGGCTAAGGTGAAGGGGTGATGTTTGGGCTGGGGAAATTATTTCTCAAGTATCCTTGGAAAAATATTGATTCAATTCTTATTTATGCTGCCCTCTCTCTGTAATCTTTATTTTAGACCCCTTTTGGCTTCCTACTGGTTTCTATCAAATGTATGCTCCCTCCCTCGGTAGACCAGACCAGTTTGAGGATGGACTGTGCCTTCTTTTTTGTTTTTGTTTTTGTTTTTGTTTTTAGCTTTACTAGTACCTGACATGGTACCAGACATGCAGTATGTGCTTAAAAATGCTCCCTGAATGAATGAAAATATTTTTCTGCGGAGCGGAAACTCTCTGGAACTCCCCCCATTACTCTGACCCCTCTTCCAGCTCTTCCTCTTGCTTCCTCCTCAGTGTTGAGGGAGACCAAGTGGAGTGGGGACATTGGAAGGGAAAGGTCATAACCAGATCTGCCTTCAGTTTTGCCCACTTTGATTCCTGCCCATTTTATTCTGAGTTTAGAAGACTCCTAAAAAAGGCTTTATTTTCCCCAAATTAAGGAGGAAGACCTTCCTCAAGACAGTAATTATGACCGATTTTCCTTAGGGGGCAGAGCTTTTCCTTTTGGGAAAGAAGCGGGTGTGGATTTGCATCATTATTGCTTGGGGGTACAGGTTCACCAGGAGGGGCAGCCAGCTATAGACGAGGCCCCTGCATGCAGTGAGCTGCCCACTGTGCAGAACCAGCCCACCTGTCCTGATGGACGCCCTCAAATATCCTCATATCGCACCTCAAACCAATCACTGGCACTTTATTCTTAATGCTTTAAAAAATGAATTTACCATAGACATCCATAAATTTGCCACTGGAAATGTAAAAAAATTCTGAGCTGACATTTCCAAGTGTCCAGAGTCTACGCGGCTTCTCTTTAAAAATCAGAAGCTCTGATATCTACAGCCTATCTTCCGGCATGGCCATCCCAGGCTGGGCTGTGTGGCAGCTGTCCTGTAAGATAGGGCTATGCCTCAAGCCCAGGCTAAGCTGATTCACTTAGCCATGTGCCTATCTGGCTCCTGCAAGCATCTGAGTTTAGGACCCGAAAGCTTTATTAGCTTTAAGACACGTGGATGAAATGCAACCTCAACATGAGATGGGGTCATGAGGTTGCAGAGCTCTGTGAGTTATTAAATCCTTTCAATGATAGTATATTATCTGTATATAAAATTCGTGTGTATAAGGAGAAAATAACCATCCAGTACTCTTTCCACCAGCCCGCAACTGCCCGACCCTCACTTCTACTTATGTCCCATCACGCTTCACTGTGATTCAGGTACATGGGCTGCGCCCATCTACTCCCCATGTCCCCTTCCTCTGAGCTCATGCTCCCGATGGAGCAGCTCATACTTGGGAGCTGACTTCCTTCAAAGCAAGGATCAGAGAGCAGGAAAGCGTGCTCAACACAGAAGTTACAGCCTTTTTGTAACCCATTCTTAGAAGTGACACCCATCACTTTTGCCATATTCTACTTATTAGAAATGAAAGAGTACAGATGGGCAGCCATCTACAACATACACTGTCTTACCACACACACCTTCCATTCTTTTTTCCCTTCCTTTTCTCTGTTCTTCCTCGTTCCCTCTCTATCTCCTTCTAGCACTTACTGTGAGTCTAGCATGGCCCAGGAGCTATACCGGGCACTGGGACTACAAAGCTCTGAGAACACCGAGGTTCCCAGTCTAGTGGAGGAGAAAGATTCAATAAAATGAACTGTTGCCCAAGCTTAAGTCACTTACTTTTTTGGCCATATACATCTTTTCTTAGTCCATGTTTTTAAGTTGATTCTCCTCTGAAATACAACTTCATCCTAAATCAGTTCTTCACCTGGGGTGCCCATTAGCAGCATGTAGGAAGGCTATTTAGCCTGTAGGTGAAAGAGATGTGTGGTTCCCATGGGGCAGTTCTTCTCACGGCCCCACACTTGCTTTACCACCCTCTTATGCCCACTCCAGTCGCCAGTAGGAAGGTGGCAGCTTCTCTGAGAGGAGACCCATCTTCCTGCCCTGTGACTCCAAGCTCTGCCTCCTTATTATTCTCACACCCCCATTCCGCATCAATGTCCCCCACCCTTACCCCTTTCATCTTTCATCAACAAAGCGGCAAAACGATCTTGTTTAAGGGAGGCACAAATCTCATTCATGAAAAAGCAACTTCTCAGCTTTCTTAGTAGATGAGACATTATTGCGGACACTTGCGACCCCCAGTGGTAGGGAAGGGAAAATACATGCAGCGAACTCCGGAGGAGGGAAGGAAGCATCTTGCTCTTAAAGCTTCCACTTACATTACAGCAAAATAGTGTCCACAGGGGGCGAGAGCAACACACACACAGCAATAAAATACTTCCGCCTTTCACTTCGTGTTCTGAGCAGTTTTATTCACATCTAAGCAATCACCATCTTTACCGGAACTTAAACATCCAGAAGATACAAACGCCCCTGTTGTATTTGCATCCTGTCCCTAGTATTTTGGAACATGATGTAGGAGGAGCTTCTCAAACTTCCCAAGTTCCCCAACTGGCCAAGAGGACTAACTAGATCCTTGGGACCTGGGGGAGAAGAGTCTTAAGCTGAAATAGCAAAAGCACGAATGAAGTCTCATGTTTTATTATAAAAAAAATGCTGTATGCGAATGCTGTATTCCAATGCACAATATATCACTACGCTTAACATAAAAATATCTCACCCAAATCTCTGAATAAAATCAACTCTGTAGAAGATATACCACCTTCATGCAGAGCAACTCACCCGTTACTCCTGGGCCTAAGGGCGAAGGGCATAGAGAGCGTGGTGACCACCTAGGGCCAGGCTCAGCTGGTTCCAATCCCAGCTCTCCTGTTTCCTATCTGTGCGGTGTTGGCAAATTAACTCGCTGCCCTGAAATACAGTTTTATTATCTGTAAAAGCAATGTGAAACTCAGATCTGGAGAGAGCCGGAACCACTGAGAATGTAATACTATTATCGGTACAGTGTTTTACAAGTGACCAAGCATTTCCATGTGTTTCCTTATTCTGACAGAGCACCTTGCTGTGGAAGAAAGAGAGCTGGCTTTGAAAGCCACGAATATTGGCTTACACCCAGCTCTGCCACAGAGCAGTGCTGTGCTCCTGGGCAAGTGACTTAACCTTTGAGGATGCCCATCTACAGCTTTATCCATGAAGGAGGTGTGATAATGATATTGCAGGTTAGTGAGATCATTAAACATGATACATCTGTAAGGTGGGCACACCCTCATCAGTTGTAAGTCTCCTGGTGCCTGGGGACAGCTACAGTGGGTGGTGAGCACCCTAGCTCTGTAGTCAGGCTGGTTCCGCTCTTGCTAGCTGGGTGGCCTTGGGCAAGTTACTTAATATCTTTGAGCCTCAGCTTCCTCATCTGTCAAAGCAGGATGAAAATACTACTCTCTCAGAGGATTGTGAAGATAAATTGAGTTAATAAAAGACACACAATAGTGGCTGACTTATAGAATCTTAAGAAATCCAGTATTATTGTCCTCTTCAGGCAAGGAAGCAGAGGCCCAGAGGTTCCCCTCCATCAGCAGGACTTCCCTCTCCTAAGTGGAAGACCTAAGATTTGAACCCTGATTATGATTTAAGACCTAGTAGTCTTTTCAATATGTCTCAGTGGGGCCTCTTGGGAGTAGGAGGTACCTGCAGGGTCCACTGGAAGCACTAAATCCCTGGGGTGGGCCCATAGAGGCTGATGTCCACACAGCATTCCCAAATATAAATAGCAAAGATTCAAAAGCTAATCACTTCTAGTTCATGAAATAATGCATTACAGTTTCCTGGAAAGGTTGGAGAATAAACAGAAGCCTCGTGTCTGATGGAATTTATCTTTGGGACTAAGCAAGCCTCTCAGTTACCTTAATTGCCAACATCCTTCTGATACCAACATGGGTCCAACAGAGTTATAAAATGTAAAAGTGGAAAGAGATCACAGATTTTTCTCTCCAAATAGATAAGGAAATTCAGTTCCACAGAACTTAGACCCCTGATCCACACTCCTGCATTTGTTTTGACCTATTCTATTTGATATCCAGAGACTTTCTCATTTGGGAACATGCTCTCACAACCATTAATGCTACCCGTCCTCAACTCTGCCATTCTGTGTTCAACATGTCAAGTCTTCTCCTTCCCCTGCAAGGCTCCAAACCTCCCTCCTCCCTTGCTGTCTCCTAGCCCATGACCCCACTCCTACTTACTACACAGAGCAAATAGATGCCATGAAGGGAAATATCTATAACTTCCACAGATGCACCCACAGTTGCACCAACCCTTCCATCTCCTTGACTGCCCCTGGAGAAGGGTGTCTCTTCTAGTGAAATGTCTAAATGCCTTGTGAGCTGCCAACTTAAAGAACTCACACCATAGTGACTTTCCTTGTCCTCTCGTAAATCTCCCACATCTCCCTCATTACTGGCTCCTTCTAATCTTTGTTATCTTAAAAAAAAAAAAAAAAAAAAGGAAAACCTGTCTTGATTTTATATATCCCTTCAACTATCTTATCTCCCTCTTCCTCTTCACAGCCAGTTTTCTCCACAGTTGTCCAAACTCATGGCACTTCGTTTCTTCACCTCTCACCTCCTCTCACCTACCACAACCCCCTCATTCAGTCTCCCACCCTCAATACGCAGTCCACGCAGCTATCGCCCAAGGTCACCAATGAATGACCTCTATGTCAGTTCACGATCTACTATGCTGTAGACGCTGTGCCAGGCACTGGGAATACACTGTAATCAAATGGCAAAGATCCCTGTTCTCATGCAGCCAGCAGCTGGTCAATATGAGAATGCAGAAATCACATTTCAGTCTTCATTTTATTGCGTCTTCAACAGAAGATGATCACTCACTTATTTTTCAAATATCTTGTACTAGCCAACATTTTTCTTAAATGGCTCATACATCTCAGCTTCCTTGGTAAACTTATTGTCATCTTACCTGACTTTTTGAAGTTTTCATCTGATAGATTTTCACTGAAGACCAGGTATGTGCCAGGCATTCTTCTAGGTGCTTGGAAATAGCAATGAAAAATAGAAAGGTAAAACTCTTTGCCCTCACGAAGCTTATAGTTTAGTGGGAAGGTGGATGGGGAGTACTTGGAGTGAGCGGGGTTAAATAGAGTCACTTCACTGAGAAGATGTTAGAGAACTAAGGAGGCAAGCCATGCAATATCCAAGGTAAAAGCATTCCAGCCAGAGGGAGTTTCCAGTGCAAATACCCTGATATCAAATGAGAGGGTAAGAAGTTGACAATAAGGTCAGCTGGTAAGAGCTGAGACCCAGTCTGACTGCAGAACTGACATGCTCACCACCTGCCACAGCTGCCTCCAGGCACAGGGAGACTTACCACTTAAAGAGGCATGCCCACCTTATAGACTGGAGGGAGATTGGGAAGTGTGTGCGATGAATTGCACAGGGCCTTGTAGTCCACCATAAGGACTTTGGCTTTCAATTGGAATGAACTGGAGGCTGTTGGAGGGTTTTGTGCCAAGGAGAGACATGATCTAATGTATGTTCTGAAAGGATCACTCTGTCTCATGGGGAACCGGGATGATGGCGCCCTGGACCAGGGTGCTTATGATGGAGAGATGAGAAGTCATGGAGTCTAACAGGGCACTATGGATCTTCATAGAGCTCAGCCAATCGTGGCCTCTTCTCTTTGATAAAAGCCCTGTAGTGATATATCATTTAGGTGAACTCATCTCCTCCCTTACCTCCCAATTGCCTTCTACTCACTGACAAGTCCACCCAGGCACTTTCTCTGAGCTCCTTCTCAGCATTTCCATTTGGTTTTCTCAAAATCACTTCAGCCTGCAGGCAAAGAGAACTCTAAAAATGCAGATCTCATCAGGTCATACTCCAGCTTAAAATCCTTAAGTGCCTTCCCATGGCTCCTAGATAAATCCTTACAAATTAAATCCTTACAGAACAAAATTCCTATCACACTCTGAAGTATCTCACCCCTTCCTATGTCTCATCTCCAATCTTTTCCCATGCTCTCTCCATCTTTCTATGCACTCCACACATATTAACCTTCTTTGATTCCTTCCCACTTCAGGGCCTTTGCACATAATGGTTCTTTCTAGAAGACTCTCATACCCTCTTAATCTTCCATATCCTCCAGGGCTCAGGTCATGTATCTTTCTCAGGACAACCTCTCTTAAACCTGAGATGAGGTCAGAGATCTCTCTCCAGGTGTGCATAAAACCTCGGAGTTCTCTTTCATGGCATCATCACAATTGGAATGAATTATTGCTTAAGTAGCTGTTTAATGTTTGTTCATATTGTATGCCCCAGACCATGTCTGTCTTCTCTCATGGTGGTCTCTATAGTGTCAAGGACAGTGCAGGCACACAGCGGTACTGCCCCAAACAGGGAGGCCCCTGCCTGGCCCCTAACCCTGCTCTCCTCCAGCTGTAACCCTTTCCACTGGGTAGGGAGTCCACAGGGCTGAGGGGAATTGTCTATCCATGGCTACATACTCTCTCTAGGTACCCAGAACCCTGGAATTATCTACTCCAGAGACCCAGAATCCACTTCCATTGCCCATATGTGCCTCTTTCCTGGATCTATCCTCACAAGGGTAGATGAAGCCATCAAGGTTAGCACCTCTTGTCCTGGGGCACATTTCACAATGTGGTTGATGACTGGGGTGGATGAGCTGTACACAAAGCTGGTACATGCAAGCCAGAGCATCCACATGCCTGTGTGCAAGGACGCAGGTGCAGAACTGAACTGCAGTGGGAAAAAAAAAAAGGTGCCAGGCCATAGTCAGGGGCCAGGGCCAGCAATCATTGCACTGACTGTCACATTTGGGTACAGAACTCTGAGTTCCAAGAACTCTAAACTCAAACCTGGCTTTCCAGGTCATCTTGCAAGTGAGTTTGTTAAGGTAGAACAGAACATTTTATATAATGATTTTTTATCTTGATTTACAATTGTTAAATATTTATATACATGCTATGTGGACCTCTGTACTCTATCCTGGAGCCTGATAATGAGTATTTATTGAATGAATAAATAAAAGAATGAATTGTATCCCTGGATCTCAGCATCTACCACATAGAATGACTGAATGAAAAGCATATGTGAATGGTTCAGGTACATCAATTCCCTCAGTGGTGAATGCATTTTATTTAAAGTGAAGATCCAGCTGCCAAGTGAATATGTCTATGAAGGGCAAGATGTTCTTCTCAAGGCAGCTCTGACTCGGATGCTTCCTTTCTAGAATTCAGTGACAAGTACAAATAATGATAATAGCTAACATCTGTTGGGCATTTATGTTCAAGCACTGTTTTAAGCCCTTTACATGGACTAATCATTTAATATTCATGATCTTAGGTGCTGGTATATAAAGATAAGTGCTGGTAAGTATTATCCTCATTTTACAGATAAGAAAACTGAGATTCAGAAAAGTTAAGCAACTTGCTCAAGATTGCACAGCTTGTAAGCAGCAAAATTAGAATTACATTCCCAGGCAGCTTGTGCTCTGTACATTGTGTTATGGTGCATGCAGAAGCCCAAGTCCTCTTGTGCCTCTCCCTAGTTACCAGTCCCTGGGACTGACTAATATTCTCACAGGGAAGCATTCCATCCATCTGATTTCTACATTCAGGCTCCTCTTGTACACTTACAAGAATGCAGAGATAGGACAAAGAGCATCTTGTCTAAAGAATATTATTAGATTTTCACTTAGTTATTATGACATCAAGGAGCCTGGATGGGAAAATAAATCATAGCTCCTTAAAGGTGAATTTTCCACATGCTGTAAACTTTAATTAGTAAGAATATTGACTCTAGTTCCACCTGGGTAGACTTCCATTGTAACAATGAAAAAGCCCAAATATCAAAGTAAGAGAATCCTCTTCCTGGTCCCAGGCCATAGGATCACCAGTAGCAGCTTCAAGGAACTCCAGGAGCAGTATAAACCAGTACAGCATTGGAGACTGTGGGGACCAGGATGGGGGGAAGTGAAGGGAGGAAGAACTAGACATAGATTCAAGGATTTGGAGCCCCCGGAGTATTATTTCACCAGCTACATATTTTCAATAGATGCTCAGGTTCTTCCCTGGGGGCAGGTCAAGGGGGAGGCAGGATGGGGCCCTTACTAAAGTCAGGCTCAGTGTGAACTTGACACATTCCCTCCCCTAGGGACATTTAGAAGCCTCTGAAGGAATACAAGGTAGTTTCCAGCCCTGTCAATGTTAACAAACAAATTAGATAAATGGTTTTTATTTCAGCGTTATTCTCTGCAGCATCATTTGTAATAACAAAAAATGGGAAACTCCTTCTGAATTCTGTAACTGGCACTCAACTAATGTCAATTCTCTTTTCCTCTTCCGCTCTCATCCTGATCTTCCACTTCCAAATTTACAAACCTGTACTTCACAGGATTGTTATAAGAATAAAATGAGATAAAACACTTATATGCTCAACACAATTATTATTTACTAGTAACCATGATTTCTTGAAATGATACAATGTAAAAGTTCTGACACATGGTAAACATTTGCTAAGACAAAACAAAGCAAATACAAAATGGTTGGAAAACGGCAAACTTAAAAAGAGAACACTCTGTTTCCTTCCAGGCTTCTATGAATGTTTCCCAAATGGGAGAGATAGAAATAAACCAGACTGCAAACCTGGGATATTCCCAATGATTTCAAAGCAGATAACAAAAAGCAGGCTTTGGCAACATTTTTCCTAAAACACAAACAGTACGAAGTTCTCAGAACAGCAACTTCCGGTTAGTAAAAAAATTACCTGCACTCTCAAATAGTCATTCAGAAGTCTCATTTGTCCCATACCAGCAAGCACTTCAAGTTCCCACTCCTAGTTGTCTCCATGACTGAATCTGACTTACACCTTGGGACAGTTACCCTGCATTTCCCCTCTGCTTGGTTTCTCGCCCTGTTACACAGATGGTTCTTCCCTTGTTGTCATGCCTACTTCTGTAGGTCACATGGACCTGAATGTGGAAAATCTAGAAGTAGGTTTAGCCTTTCCTTGACCCTGGTTTACCAACTGGACTTCAGCAAGCCATTGGCCACTCTGAGCTTCTGTATTTTCATCTGAAAAATAGTGGAGCCAGATGGTATGGCCTACCTCTCACTGTGTGGTTATCATGTTTGAGAACCTAGTGAACTGTTACCTCTTTCCTGAAACCTTTACCGAACCCTCCCACCCCCTCACCCCCAGAAGCCATTCCTTCCCAGCACTCCCCTAGCTGTGTGTTCATCTCTCTATTAAAGCATTTTGGATGCTCTATGCTTAGTATCATGTTTTGTCCCCATCTCTGTGGATACCATTTTCCATAGTACCTGGACAGAGTGGTGCTCAAGAACGTTTGCTGAATGAATGAATGATGCAGTGCCCTACATCAAACAAACTTATCATAAAAGTCCAGATAGTTTAGGCTTCACGGGCCTGTTGTAACTATGCAACTCTGCTGATATAGCTTCCAAAATAGCCATTGAATGTAAATAAACAAATATGGCTGTGTTCTCATTAAACTTTATCTATGGACAATGAAATTTGAATTTCATCTGATTTTCACATACTTAAACTATCATTCTTCCTTTGATTTTTTGCTACCATTTCAAAATGTAAAAATTATTCTTTGTATACAGGCCATATTTGAAAGCTGCAATCATCTTATCAATTCTGATTCTGTGCCATGAGTTGATAAAGTTATTGGAAGGAAGAGGATTCTTGGTATTTAAAAATTGACTTTATGACCTGCATTTCAAGCTCTAGGGACCTTTAAAACCTCCATTTGCTTAGAGTCTTGGCCCAGTTATTATGATTGCAAATACATCCAATGTCCTATCATGGGCCAAGGTGAAAAGTCACTTTTATCATAAAGGCCTGGGAGTAATGAAAGGCATTTGCAATACACCAAGAAAGCAATATTCCAATGGGATTCTGTATCTCAGTAGCCTCAGTGTGAAAAAGGATTGGAATGCTACCCAGCTTATAGAGCTATAGTGAGGATGAAATAAAGCAACCCATGAAAAGTGCTCAAAACTGTGTCGGGTCAACACATACTCTTAATGATTCATTTTACAGTTAAGCAAGTCTCTGGAGTGGCAACTGTAGTGATGATCTTTGTAGTTTACACAATCGGGCTGTTGCTGTGTTCAACTCTCATCAAAATCAGTCAGAGGCATGAGTCTTTCATCTTCCCCATCCAGTGCCAAGATGGCTGTGTGGTGTGTGAGACTCACAGCTCTGCCTAGGCATAGCCCACATGGATCCAGTGGTCAGAGACAGGGCACTGATTTGTGTGTTAATGATGTGAAGAAAATGAAAATAACTTTAATAAAAAGACTTTGTTCTCATGTTTACAGAATCAATAAGGGCTGAAGTGTCATTTAAATGTCCTAGTTATAGTCATACTACATTCTAGAGAAGAAATGATATGCTATAGGTGATAATTCAGAAATCTGAGGATTAGCGGTTTCAAAACATCCCTTGTGATTGTTAAATGGCAAAGATTAACAGGAGTGCGATTTATTTCCTTAAGAGAAATATGACAACCATGGAGACTGCCCTTCTGTTCTGTTTTTCTGTGCTCTAAACAGTATTTTCCAAACTGTATTTCTCAGTACATTAGTTCCGCGAGTGGTTAATAGTATGTCTCAATAAAAGGAGTCCCCAAATATATGTGGTGAACCTAAGATGAACCTTTTTCCTATAAAACAGGGATCCTATAGGATGTGAAGCATGGATTGCTCTGTTCACAGCACTGAAGAGGCTGCTGCTTTCTCCATTCTAATGAAGACACAATTCTCCCTAGATTACATTTTTATTGACTTCTCGGGCATTTAAAATGTACAGATTATGGCTCAGTTGGGGTTGCTTCTCCAGAACATTAACCTTACCAATTACTAGAGAATTTTCACATTGTTTCTTGTTTTTCCATTTTATTTTCTGAGCATTAGATTTCCTTGATATGTTGATGATAGCCTCAATTCACCTGCCTAACCTTAGCCCATGTTCCATTTTCGATCCTTCTGTTCTTGTCAAGTCTTTTAACTTCGGTATTTCACCAAATGTTGCAACTTTGACTTTTTCTACTTCATGACCATCCCCCACCCACCCTCATTCTCTGCATAAAAACTAATGATATTTATGGGCCTCGTTAAAATGCTACCTCATTCATTTATTCTGTTGTTAAACACTGAGGAGCTATTATGAGTTGGGCATTATTGTAGGATCTGATTGAAAGAATCAGTGAATAAATGAATTTACTCATCTCTGGGAGTTAGGAAGATCTGTTTAATAATGCATGGCTAGGTATGTTTATCTTTTAGGGGAGAAAAGTGCCCTATAAATCAGGGCACTATTGTAATATTTACATGTTCGTCCCATGAAAAATGGCATAAGCAGTTTTCACTGTAATATGAACCCTGATAATTTGCATTTATATAGCACATTATTGCATAACAGCTTTGTCCCTTTGAGTAGCTTCATTTACAGTGGTTTTGCTTTAATTATCTCTCACATAGCTACTATAAAATGATTGTAAAACAATTTGTAAGTGTTTGTGCTATCCATAAATGCTAAACAACAGTAAAATTATAAACACTATGCAGTGGAATCCGACATTTCTTGGGATAATATTTCAGTTGTTCATTTGATATACTGTCAACTCTGGAGCATTATCATCTGGATTAGGACAGATGTGTGTCTGGGGAGGTAAAGAGGAGAGTACACTTGCCTTAGGATCATCCCAGTGGAAGGATAACCTTGTTTTACTCCCCAAAATTTTTCTGTATTTTACTATCTCTTAGTAGGCCAAATAAAATTATTTCTAAAGTGTACCAAAGTATTCATTAGACATGTATGTGTTCATGGACTGATAGAATGCATTCAGTTGTATAAGGTGCTTTTAAATATTAGCTAATAAATGGACACTTAATAGACACCTGAGCACTTCATTTGCTTCTTCCTTAGTGGACTCTGTGCAAATCATTGTGAATAGCATCTTGAAAATAGTACTGAATGAGTCCATCATGATCCCTGAGCATCCATCAAACAAAGGAAGCCCCTGATGATATTTACATAATTACTTTTCTCCTCCAGTGCTCTGGGTATAACATTTATTTTGCCAGCACAGCAGAATTAAGTTTTAAGCTCTCAATCTCCATTCACTTTGAGTATAGTTGCTCTGTGGATCCCTCATGGAGTCTATGGCTTCACTTCCAACCCATTATCTCATTCACTTAAGGATGGGTAGAGGGACAGGGCAGGAGTGATATCAGTCCTGTTCTACAGGTGAAGAGCCTATAATTCAGGGAGTATCAATAGCTTATTCAAAGTCACACAGCGATAAATGAGGGGCAGAATCTGAACATAAGGTATCTAGAATCAGGGAGGGGAGGGTGCTCACAAATATGAGATATCTACAGTCTGATTTTCCCCACATCACATGCTTCATAATGAAACAAAGTTAGAATTGGAAATATGTATTTTACCATTGCTACATGAATGAATGTTTGAATAAATAAATGAATGAATAGGAAGTTCTATGCTGATATCCTCTACTGACTCCTCAGATACTTGCTGTCTTTAAAAGAAGTCCCCTGAGACATTTAACTTTAACTGTACTCTTAGCAGCTCACTTCCTACCACCAACTCCATCGCTACCTCATTCTGTTTCCTTCTCCATCCTTGTTGAATCACAGAGGAAAGGAAACCCTCCTTTGCTCTAATTCTTCCCGAGACACCTCTCTGAGCAGGTCCTGGGGTTAGAGGAGAAGCAGCTCGACAATTTTAGTCTCCAGTCTACACCCTGCACTGCCTTTGAGTTGAAGTTCAGAATCTGCTTACTTTTGGATTTAGACTCCTATCTGGTCTATGATCTAAAGTGAGTAGAGATTGGGAACCTTAAGTTAACTGCAGTCCCGGCAGAAAGAGATGCTACCTCTAGAGCACAGAGGAGAAAAATAACGATGTAAATATTACTGGGAGCTTCCTTTGTTGGATGGATGCTCAGTAGAGGCACTTACGGTCAAAACTATCAGCAGGATTTACCAAGGATCTGTGCTCCTACTGCCTGTGTATTGCAATAGCCTACTGTATGTGGGTGTAAGTGTGTCACCCTAGCTGGCCTGAGATTTCCTAGAGGTGTGGGTCTTTTCTGCATGGTGATTGGTACATAAATATTGATGGACTCAAATCAAATTGAATTGGACTTGCCTGGGCCTCAGATTCCACATCTAAAATAAAGGTATTGTACTATAATGATACCTCAGGGAATTCTAAAAAGGAAATATGTTCTGACTGGGATAAGAATGTCATTTTTAGAAAGGAACATGTCTTGATTAAAATTCTAGCTCCACTGCCCACATACTAGTTGAGTGGTTTGGACAACATGTTTTACTTTTCTGAGCCATCTGTGAATGAAAGCAAAAATGCCCATCGATAGCATCGAGGTAGGGGTTCATCAACATAAAATGATCAGAAAATATTTGTTGAATAAATGATGCTCAAATAGTTCAGAGGAAACACTTTCCATTTTAATGTGGTTTGACCAGAACTTCGCACACTGCCATTTTTTCCTAAAGCTGTCAAGCTTTGGAACATAAAGAAGAGGACTCTCTTCCTTTTCTCCACTGCAGCAAGGGTTACTTGAGCAGAAAATCACAAAATTAAGTTACTAAAATACTAAGTCCTTTGTCTCATCCATGCTTCAACTCCAGCTCTCAGGTGTGGTATGGGTGAGCCCATCCTTGTTTTCCCCTTTGACTCAGTTAACTCAGTGAGAGCAGGTATCGTGGTCTGTCTCATGCTCCAAGACTGCACCATGCAAGATGCTCTATAAGTATTGGTCACAAAGAAATAACTTGTTCCTACTTAGAATTTGATTTTTTATTTCTGCATGCAAGTCTTCAAAATGAATAGCTCCTTATCTAGGTGACTGAGTAGACTTTGGGAAGTTTGGTTTCCTTTACTCGTGCACACACTTGAAATAGGGATGAACTAAGTCAAAACAATTCTTTGGTGGAAAAAATACCCATTTTATAAATTAAAATACAAGAAACTTGGTTACTAGCAGGAGCTGGAGAGGGGGTCTTCCACATTTCCATCTTAACCTAATTGCTTCTGGAAGACATCTACAGTCTAACCTAAACTGGCCCCAAACAGAATGGTTTCATACCTACCAGAAGAAACTCCACCACTTTGTTTAAATTAGATCTATTTGCATGACCCAACAAAACCAAACTACTGTAGCTCTTTTAATTTCTTAGTATTAGACATTGGACCTTTATCACTGCAATTCCCCATCACTAATTCCAGTTTGTTTTATTTTGTGTGTTTCTTCTAAAATATCCTGGTGCTATTGTGCAGACTCAGTCTGACTTCAATGCTTTCTTGTCTAGAAACTTGGATAAAGTGTGAGAATCTCATAGTTACACCTCTGCTCACTAACTGTGGAGACCAAAGGGCTTAGGTTAATAGTTATATATATAGAGAGATAAATTCGTTTATAAATGCATTTAGTCGATATGCCAATATTGGTGACATCATTTAGTCCTTTAGGCATTGATCCTCTAAGCTTGGTTTTCACTAGAAAGTCATCTCTCCTTGTATTAAGCAGTTGCCCAATGAGCACGTTTTAAACATGTAACTCCATTTATCTCAGTGACTTCTCATTGCATTGTGCTTGTCATTCTAAATGATTTTATTTCATCCCATTTAAAGTCTGCATTATAGTCACTATAGATTCATTTCTAATTCTTAACCATCCCATTCCAGAAACTCTGATGACTTTACATTTATGAATTGTAAATATTATTTCTAATAAAATGATAGTGAATCGTCAGGTCCTTTCAAATGTATAAATAATAGGAATATTTCCCTAGCAACAGCCAATTACACAAGGCAAGAAAAGTCATTCTATCAGGAACACTTACCCTTCAGCTTATTCCAATGTCAGAAAACCCCTTAATTCTGATTATTCCGTTAGTTCTGAGTCAGTCAACACCACAGAGATGCTATTTAAACAGCTCAAATGGAAAAAGTGTAATAATAATTCCTAATACAGAGACAGTCTGGCTCAGAAGCAGCCTGGAAACCCATAGATAGAGAAGTATCATACTGTTTCTTTGTTATTGTCTTCTGTGACCTTGGGCAAATTTTTTTGTCTCTATGTGGGCACTTTACCTCTAAGTGAGTAGAGTCCAGCAACACACGACAGGGAGAGGAAGATAGGACAATAATAAAAACTAGTTATTGACTACTTGCCCTGTACCAGGCACTGTCTTTGGATGACCCATGCCATTCAAAGACAATGAGGATCTCATTCAAATCTCACCCTAAGCAGGAAGTCAGTATTATCTCCATTTTATAGGTGAGCAAACTGAAGCACAGAGAGATTAAGCTCCCATAATTTATCTGGTCAGTAGAGGAGGCAAGATTTAGACTCAGGTCTATCTGACTTTGAAATGGAATTGTCTTATATATTTAATTTCAAAGAGGCTGAACTACCAAAAATGGTATTATAGTCTTAGGCTAAGATTGGCAATTTTAGACCCAGAGCAGGAAGTGACCAGCTCAACCTCACTACGTGAATGGGCTGCAGAGTCAGAAGGGGTCCAGACTCTATCCTTAGAGTTCACAGCAGAGTCCTTTGGTTGCTGTATCTGCTGAGGGCTTGAGCCTGAGTTTGAGATGAGGGAAAATACTGACAAAGTTATGCTCCGCATCCTGATGGCATGTGCTCCCTTTAACACTCGTGCTCTCCCTTCCTCTCTTCTGACCCTCTTTTCTCTTTATGTCAAATATATATCAACTGTACTGCTTGGCTGAGGCCCCATAACCACCTTCTAAGACTTCTGCGGTGGCCTCCAAAGGGGCACCCCGCCATCACTCTCAATGTCTCCAAGCTGCTCACCCCTTAATGAACAGAGTAATTTTCCCCATGAGGGCAATAAAGGCTAATCAAAGATTTAAGCAGGAAGATTACATAATTAGATTTACAGTTTAGAAAAATTAAACTCTGAGTTGAGCAGTTAAAGCATAATGATCTTCCCGTCCTAATCTTTTTAGCCACCATTTTCTCCCATTCATTCACTGCCCTACAGGCAAATTGAGTGGAGGACAGTGCTCAGCTGATTCTTCTGCCTAAAAGCCCCCCAGCCCCAAACCCTCATGATGCTCACTGTGTTGAAGACTCAATAAAGCTTCTCTATGAAGCTGTCCTCACCTCCCCACACACCTGGTAATCTCCCCAAGGAGCCTCACTCAGAGCCCTCTTGACTGATTCATTACACTGAAAATAGTAGACCTTTAAACAATACAAGGGTTAGAGGCCCCAACCCACTTCCCTTACCCCCAGGCGAAAATTCTCATATAACTTTTGACTTCTTAAAAACCTAACTGATAATATCTGACTGTTGCCCAGAAGCCTTACAGTTAACATAAACAGTCAATTAACACATATTCTGTATCTTATATGTATTATACACTATATTCTTATAATAATGTAAGCTAGAAAAAAGAAAACATTATTAAGAAAATCATAAGAAAAAGAAAATACATTTATAGTATGTATGGAAAAAATCAACATATAAATGGACTCACTTAGTTCAAACTCATTTTGTTCAAGGGTCAACTATAGTTTCTTTGTAGTTTGTCTTCCTTACCAGAGTGTGACCCCGTCAAAGACAGAGGGCTGTACCCTCATATTTGCATCTACAGCTCCCAGGGCAGAGCTATGCAGTGGTCACTCCTAGATGTTAGTGGAATGAATAAATGGACTCAATAGTCTTGCCTGTTCTAGAAGGTGACTGGATGAGGAAAACATACTGATTCTTCTTGATTCTACAAGGGTGAAGGTGAAAAATGGCAACTTAAGAATAAGAAGTATGCTCTAAGAGATAAGCCTCAGGGGGCTCAGGGACCCCGAAGATCTAGACTGTTGGCTTCCTCAGTCACATTGTACCTGTAAGGGCTGTGACTTTGGATTGGGTTGGAACTGGAAGAGGGTGGGTTCAGTGCCAGGTTTATAAAAGCAGGAGGCAAGAAGTTCAGACTTCACAGCTTCTGTAGTTCTTGCTGACCACTGTGTCAGCTTTCCTTCTTTTCTTTTTCTTCAGAGGTGACAACAGTTAGGGTAGAAGCTGCAAATACAGAGCTTCAGGGTCTCTTGTATCAGGGTGAAACCAGAGGTGGGGAAGTGATTGGAAGAATGGGGCCTAGCTAAGTCCCAAGAGCCACTCAGGAAGGAGAAAGTATGGGATAAGACTGCTGGGAAATGTCCTGGATATGGCCCTGGGATCAGTCATGGACAGCAGGGGGTGAGGGGAGGGTAGGCGAGGCAAGCGAGTTTGACTTTTCAAATTACACCTACCAAGTCTCAGACTCTGGGCTAAGCATTGAAGTGGGGAGAGGATGCTGGACAGGAGCAGAGTGGAAGGGACTAGAGGAAAGAGGCAGGCCCAGAACAATTTGTCCTCACCCAGGTCCACTGTCCCTCCCACTAAGGAAATGACCGCCATGGTCAAAGAGAAGACCCATATCAATATCATGGTCACTGGCCATGTGGATTCTGGCAAGTTCACCACCACTGGGCATCTCATTACAAATGTGGAAGCATGGACAAGAGAACCACTGAGAAGTTTGAGAAGGAGGCAGCAGAAGTAAAGCACTGACTGTGTGTAGGGGCAGCAGAGAGTGAAGGCGGGTGTCCTTGTGTGTGGGTGGGTATAGTGCAGCGTGCAGAGAGCAAGGTGCACTCTGAAGGTCTAAGGTGCCACTGTTAAAGTCCGAAGTAGTAGACCTGTCTGCTGCCCCCCTGCCCCACCCACTGCAGATGCCCTGGTTCGAGGGCTAGAAGGTGGAGAGGAAGGAGTGAAGTGCCACTGGGGGGACACTGGAAGCTCTAGACTCCATCTTTCTGCCCACTCTTCTGGTCAACAAGCCCCTGAGTCTGCCTCTGCAAGACTGTACAAGGTTGGAGGTGACTGAGGGTAGGGGGGTGGTAGTGGTGGGGAAGGGAGAGACCACTACTTTAGGAATTTAGGAGTTAAGAAGGAGCTGGGGTGTCGACCACAGCTTCTGGACTGGGATAAAGTGCAAAAGCATCTAGCCTTCCCAACATACCCAATGCATAGTTTAAAAAGCCACAGATCCATTCAGTGTGGAAGCCAGTTTCTCACTGGGTGGGTCTGGGACAACCCTGACTACCCTTCTCTTATTGAACAAGCATTGGCACTATGCTCATGGGCCAAGTGGAAACTGGCTTCCTGAAACTTGGGATGCTGATCACCTTTGCCTGTCCTCCACCCGCCCCCCGACCCCCCACTTCACCACAGAGGTCAAGTCTGTGGAGATGCATCATGAAGCCCTGCCTGAGGCGCTGCCTGGTGACAATGTGGGCTTCAATGTGAAGAGTATGTTCATGAAGGACATTTATGGAAACGTGGCTGGAGACAGCAAGAACAACCCTTCCACAGACGCTGGCAGTTGCATGGCCCTGGTAAGTGCCCAGGAAGCTGAGGGCCTGAGGGCAAGAGGGGTGTTGCTGGTGGCAGGAATGCTTCTTAGGAATTAGCCCTGGTTTCAGTTGAGGCCCCAGGTTGGAGATTTCGCACCAGAACACATATTCCACCTGTCTCTCTTAATTCCATTCAGCCTCCTGCCGGGTGATTGTTTTAAACCACCCTGGCGGATCCATGCCAGCTATGCCCCAGATGTGACTGCCATGCCACTCACATCTCCTGCAAGTTCGCTGAACTGAGGGAAAAGATTTACCAGCGCTAGAACAAGCAGGGGAGGGACAACCCCAGGACTCTGAAGACAGGTGACTCAGCCATCATGCAGATGGTCCCTAGCAAGGCCCTCTGTGTGGAGACTTTCTCTGAGTGCCCACCTGGGGGTGAGCAAGGAATTGTACCCAGCCATGGGAGGAAAGCCTCACCTCCTCTTGCTGAGGAATGACTGGCTCAGGTGCATTTCCTTTGGTGCTCCTTTCCAGAAATCTCATTGTTTGTTCCTCTTCCAGGCCTTTTCGCTCTGTGGGACATGAGGCAGACAGTGGCTTTGGAGTCATCAAGGCTGTGGATAAGAAGTCACCTGCTTCTGGCAAAGTCACCAAGTCAGTGGCAAAGACAAGCAAGAAATGAAGCACGTTCACTCACCCTGCAAGTTCTTTGGCAATCTCTACTGTAAAAATTTCTTTACATTAAAATTATTTAAAATTATTTTCATTAAAACAAATCTATGTATTTCCTGAGTGGGATTCATAGAACTTAACTAGCTGTCCTGGTTTCTCCCAAGGGGAAAAGCATGAGGTAAATGCGGAACCTGGAGGTAGACTAACACTGATAGCCCACAGGCCTCAAAGCATTCATGCTCTGGCCTATGAAGATAATTCAGGGTCCGGTACTGTGTACTCATGCCAAGGGCTCTATCTCCTCCTTTTCACCATTTTCCACCAAAGCTTTGTCCTCTCTGGCTTGTCCTCCCTGGGAGAAAGTGGAATTGCTCTGGGGTGTGAAGGGTATACTCATAAGGGCACAGGTGGGACAGATGTCAGGGCTAAGAGTACATCTGTGTGATACCTGGTGCTAGGTGTCTATCATCCAGAGCCGTGGTAGAACAGCAGATGCCAAGAGCACTCAGCTGAGAGTAGGGTGGGAACCCTGACGAATTCATTTGGAAGTTTGGGCTCAAGGTGCTGCCCAACATAGTAGTCTAAATTAGGTAACGTGCCTGGAAGATGTGGAACAAATGGATGGAGCCACATAGGCCTTGTTCCTTAATTTTTGTTTGTTTTTCATTAATGGATACTGCAGGAGAACTCATGAGACTCAATAAACTAATTTATCCACTTACTCAGCATATGCTGTGGTCCCCAAGGTCTGCCTGTGGTGGTGTCTTCATTCACTCATCAATTATTGGTACTTAACATGTGCCAGATATTGTTCTGACGCCATGGATTTACCTCGTGGGTGGAGTCAGGCAAAGATCAAGTGATGATCAATGTAAGAAGAAAGTGAGTAAAGAGAATGGTTGAGGTGGTATGCAAAACGGTGAAGGCTATTACATTAATTCAAGCAAGATGGAGACTTGAACCAAGATGGTAGTCATGTTGTTAGGTGGTAAGAAGTTCTGCATGTATTTAGAAAACGATAATTATTTTTTAAAGATTAGATATGTGGTACGACGAAAGGGAGTCAAAGGTGATGTTCAGGTTTTTTAGCCTGAGGAATTAGAAAGATGGGGCTTCTATGATGAGAAGTGAGGCTTCTATGAGAGATGCTGGTTTGGACAGAGGGGAGAGGTCTAGTCTGAGGTCAACTGAGAGTGATTCAAACATGGAAGTGATATCCCTGGCTCCTAACCTTCACCTAGGAGGAGCTAGGACATGCACATAAACCCTGCATTCCTTGAAGGAAACTAATCAACTGCACAATAATTGCAATCAGTTCTTTATTGGATAAACCATTAAGCTTCAAACATTGAAAGTGTTATTGAAATGTGTCATAGCCTAGAAGGACTGTTGGAGTCCTTTCTGCAGCTAGGTTGGGAATATCAGCAATTCCTGCCCATTCCTGAGACATTGTTGTCCAAGATTTAGACTAGGTGTGCAGTGGCCTATGTTTCTGTCTGATCAATAGCATTACCTGTTCATACAGATCAAGTTGGCTCCCTTTCAAGTGCGAATCTCCAGGGAAATCCCAGACTTAGCACAAACCTAGAAATAATAGCAGGATTACATCAAAGCTGTCTCCAGTGCTTGGAAACCTTTAAAATTCTAGCTATTGTCAGCATGAAGCTGCCTAATGGGACTTGGACCAACCTCTGGAACACCGGTCAATGTCATCACAGGCCACCCAGCCTGGGTAGGGGAGCCAGCCAGGTTCCAGAGCTGTGGCAGGGGTAGAAGGCAGATTGCTGGCCTGTTGGATTCCCCACCTCCTCCTGAGGCTTATACAAAATGGCTAGTTCTTTTTGTCCTCAGAACACTTTATTTAGAATTCTATTAGTCACAGCCACATGTGTGCTTGAAACGATTGTGGAACGAAGCTGCTAACTTAGCAATGTCTAAGTCCCTAACATGTACTCAGTAAATATTTGTTGGGTAGTGAATGAATGTTGACATATGTTTATTGAAATGTGTAAATGACTGTTTGAATGCCAATTTATTCTTTTCTTTCTTTTTTAAATTGAGGTATAATTGACATTAGTTTCTGGCATACAACCTAATTATTTGATATTTGTATATAGTCATGAGCTGTTTAACAGGAATACATTCTGAGAAACAGGTTGTTAGATGATTTCGTCATTGATGGAACATCACAGAGTGTGCACTTACACAGAGCTAGATGGTATAGCCTACTACACGCCAAGGCTGTATGGTATAGCCTACTGCTCCTAGGCCACAAACCTGTAAGGCATGTTACTGTACTGAATACTGTAGGCAATAGTAACACAATGGTAAGTATTTGTGTACCTAAACCTATCTAAACATAGAAAAAGTGCAGTAAAAATGCAGTGTAAAAGGTTTTTTAAAAGTGATACTACTTGCGTAGGACCCTTACCATGAATAGAGCTTATAGGACTGGAAGCAATTTGTTGCATCAGTGAGTGAGTGGTGATTGAATCTGGAGGCCCAGGATGTTACTGTACATGACTGTAGTCTTTATAAACACTGTACACTTGGGCTAGACTAAATTTATAATACAATATAAGGTTAAGTGAAGCATAAGAAAATGATGCAATCAAGACACTTGGTAAACATGAGATGGGCGAGGTTGCTGCCAGCATAACACAGCGTGCTGTTTCACAGCAAATTTTTTTTTTAATAAGTAGAAAGAGTACACGATGTAGTACAGTAAATGCATAAACCAGTAACATAGTTGTTTATTATTAATATCAAGTATTATGTACTGTACCTAATTGTACGTGCTATGCTTTATACAGCTGGCCATGCAGTAGGTTTGTTTATACCAGCATCACCACAAATACGTGAGAAATATGTTATGCTATGATGTCATGATGGCTTCGACATCCATCACTAGCTAATAGGAATTTTTAAGCTCCATTATAATCTTATGCTCCTGCCATCATATATGTGATCTGTCATTGACTGAAATGTCCCATGCATGACTGTACTGTAAGATGATCACCACAGTAACTGTAGTTAGCCTTCTTCTTCATAGGTAATTATAAATTTTTTTCTTGAGGTAAGATCTTTTAGCAACTTTCAAATATGTAGTATAATATTAGCAACTAGTCAGCATGCTGTATATACTACATCCCCATGACTTATTTTTTAATTAGAAGTTTGTACCTTTTGACTCCCTTTGCCCATTTTGCCTACCCTACTCCCCACCCCCCAACCCCACCCCCACCTATGGAAACTACCAATCTGTTCTCTGTATCTATGAGCTTGATGTTTTTGTTTTTTATTCTTCAGGGTCCACATATAAGCAAGATCTTATGATATTTATCTTTCTGTCTGACTTACTTCATTTAGCAAAATATCCTCAAGGACCATTCATGTTGACCCAAATGGCAAGATTTCATTCTTTTTTATGGTAGAGTAATAGTTCATTGTATATATGTACTACAGTTTCTTTATTCATTCATCTGTTGATGGAAAAAAAAGTTTTTTTCATACCTTGGTTATGTAAATAAAGAACATGGGGGTATAGATATCATTTCAATTTAATATTTTTGTTTTTTTTCTGATAAATAACCAGAAGTAGAATTGCTGGATCATATAGTAGTTCTACTTTGAATTTTTTGAGGGAACTTCATATTGTTTTTCTTAGTGGTTGCACAAATTTACATTCTCACTAATAGTGCACAAGGGTTTTCCTTTCCCCACATCCTTGCCAACACTTATGTATTGTCTTTTTGTTAACAGCCATTCTAAGAGGTATAAAGTGATAGCTCATTGTGGTTTTGATTTTAATTTCACTGATAATTAGTGATGTTGAGTATCTTTTCATGATATTCAACATATGTTGAATGTATGTCTTCTTTACAAAAGTGTCTATTTAGATCTTCTGACCATTTTTTAATCAGATTGTTTGGGGGGTTTTGCTAGTAAATTGTATGAGTTCTTTGTTTTGGGGGGATATTAACCCTTTATCAAACATATACTTTACAAATATTTTCTCCAGCTCAGTAGCCTTTTCATTTGTTGATGATTTCCTTTGCCGTGCAGAAGCTTTTTTAGTTTGATGTAGTCCCACTTGTTTATTTTTGCTTTTGTTGCCTTTACTTTTAGTATCAAATCTAAAACATCATCATAAAGATCATTGTCAAGGAACTTACTGCTTATGGTTTCCTCCAGGAGTTTTATAGTTCCAAGTCTTACATTCAAGTCTTTAATTCATTTTGAGTGAATTTTTGTGTGATGTAAGATAGGTGTCCAGCACAAACGCTGCTGGTAAGTGGCAGAATCCCATCTCATTAGAAACTCCAAGACCATTTCTTTGCAGCACTGCATAGAGAGCTGCCAGAATTGACCCAAGGTGTGCACTATAGCCGAGCAGAGTTGGAGTAAGAGCTCTGGCATTTTATCTGAGAAGTAATTAATGTCTTCTTGTCCAGCGCCCTCTCGTTTAGTTCTTGACATAATGTTGCAAATGAGTCTAAGGCACCTTGGGCAGTCACAATTATTAGGTTCTTTGTGGACAAGTATTGAATGATTCCCCTTGTTGGAGAGCCCCACACCCGCCCTTGAGACTAATTGGTACAATGAAGCAAGTCTCAGACTGAATTCTCCCACAAGTACTTCTATTAGCAGGCATAAAACAGTCATATGCCTGTTGTAGGGTTTGAGGAAGTCTCAGCAATCTACTTTCAGTCTCTGGCGAGCATCTCCCATGCAGGTAGATGACAGCATCTGGCAGTAGGCTTCAGCTAGCCTTCTAGTGGCAGACAGAATCCTGTGGGAAAGACTCATTATAGGATGAATTTCTTAGGCCTTGGCTGCCCCTGCAAAAGGCAGAGGCTGCTGGGCTGACCTGTTCATCTAGAAGTTTCCTGTACAATTGTTCTAGTCAACTCATATGTCAGCTCTATTCATTTCATGAGTGAAATATCTTTCCTAATATTCATTATGACAAACAACCCTTTGGGGTCAACTGGAGATAAATAAGGTTGAGGCTTGCCTGGAGCTTGTGGCAATAATATCCCCAGAGTGGGGGCTTCTGATTACTCATTGAAATGCTAAATAACCTCCTCTAGAATGTATAAGCCCAATTAGGGTGCTTCAAATGTTAAGCAACCACCCCTACTATATAGAATAAAATTATCTCATAGACTGAAGGTCACATTGAACACTCCATTTGAAGTCTTTGGGTTCACTCTTGCCTGAGAGATCATACTACCCTAACCCAACTTCCCAACCCACTTTCCAGAAGTCCTGACTTGCTTCCCTGGCAGCAGCTTTTCCTCAGTTATGAATCTATACTGGAGAAGCTTTTCTGCTCTTACTGAATCACCCTCTCAGGTGAAAGCCAGCTGCACCCCGCAGTTGCCTCTGTTCCCAGTAGTCCCCGGCCACAGAACTATTCCGACTATCTCAACCCTAAAAGAACCACCCTGGCTCCCAGATTTCTCAGTATCTCCCTGTCTGTCCTACTCCAGGGCTCTAAAAAACTTCCTGTCTGGTCAGCTATAGATCCATCTCCTCAGGCCAAATCAGGAGTTTCCGTAGCTCCCAACCTATTCCCTGGGGTGGTCTGTATCTATGTGAAGGGAGCTCCTTCTGAGCTGACACACAGAACTCACAGAGCCCCAGCCACTCAATAGTCTAGGCTGTAGCTGGTAGGCCCTGATTCTGCAGACTTACTGTGGACACCCTGCTTGCTCTACTTGACTGAGGCCAGGAGTATGGGGAGTCACTTATTATTCATTTATTCGTCTTCTCTTTTACCAAATAGTCACTGATGACAAACATGGTTGAAATGAGTTGAACACTTAGTCCTGCCCACCCAGATATCAGTCTTTAAGGGAGACAGACAAGTGAATAGGAAATTATAATATGATATAAGAAATGCTGTAATAGAGCTAAGGGCAGGAGGCTATAAAAGAATATATAAGGGGCAGTAACAAAGCTTGAGGAATCAGAGAAAACTTTTTGGAAACATTGACCTCTAAAATAACATGTACAAAGGCCCAAAGGGGAGCCAGACCCATGAGTACGTATGGCTGGCCTGCAGATTGGGGATGTCAAGGATGGGCAGGTCTTTGAAGGGGCTTGGTGGCAAGCTTGGGAGTCTGGACTTGGTGGTGAGAGCTGTGAGGAGCCGTGGAGTGCTCAGGTGGATACCTTTCCCCTAAATGAGCAATGCAGGCTTTGAGTTGTCTCTGAAACTAAACTTGGGCCCCAATGCAAAAAGAACACTATGACTGGACCTAACCTGATACTTCCGTTCATGGCTAGGTGATCAGGGGACCCCTGCCCACTTTTATTAGGACTTAGAGGGCCTAGTAATGAGTGTATCCATGCCACCGGCATGGAAATAAATGAGCACAACTCTACCAGACTGAGATAATCCCTTCCTGGGGTAGAAGCTAAATTGAAATTCTAAAATGACTCTATTGTCATTTTTCTGAATACAATTGATTTCTTCTTGTTCTATTAAATGAAATCCCAGACCCTGGAAACGGAAATCTAAGCGGCCATTGCCCATTCACAGAAACAATTGGTATTTTGGCCTTGTATGGAGATACACAGCTCATGTTTACAGAGCTGTTTGCATTTGATGATAGCAACATAATACAACTGAGAAAAGTCACCCTATGGAAAAATCTGTTTCCCTTCTGTTCTGAAAAGAAAAATCACACATCATCAGACAGAACAACCATGTCCGACATGCACGTACAACACAGTGGACTGAGATCCTCAGAAAAATCTTTTTCCCCACCCCCACCCCGAATTTACCTATAGGCCAACTGGGGGTTAGAAATATTTGCAGAGAAGAACTTTATACCTTACTCACTTACATTCCTATTTCCCATAATTAGGCAAGTCCTAATTATTCCCTGTATTGTCTCTGCCACATTAGTTTTGTGAGACAATGGTGTGTAAGACAATGGTGCATAACTCAAATACAGGGCCAATCTAAATGAGAAACTGGCAGAGGGCTCACGGGACAATTGCATTATTCATGAAAAGACATCAGAACAATTGGAGGATAACATTAGATTTTAAATCACAGTGGCAATTACAAGACAATTATCCAAAATGGTGTAATTGCCACAGCTACAGTGTATGTGGCAGAACCTACACAGTGTTCGTGCCATTTCCTCTGAACGCCACGATGAAAACTGGTCTGTACATTGTAAGAGGAAATTCTACAGAAGAAAACATTTGTATTCTCTCCTCCAGGACCCATACAGCTAGCAACCAGAGCCTAAGTGAAAAATGGAGGCCAAGGCCCTGTTCAAGTCTTTCAGGACCCCTCGCCTTGCTTACTCCGAAGTGTGTTGCCTTCAATCATTCAACCCTGTTCTTTTGTGAATTTCAATGCAAGCATAGAACGCGAACCCTACTTTTTCTAGATGATATTCCTCAGCTAAGGATACCCAACATAGGGCAGTGGGAAGTCACTTACTTTGGAGGTAGCAAACTCTGCTTTTACTCACTGTTCTAAAACTTACTGATAGCATAATTTAGTATCTACTGTTATAAAGGCAGCTACCATGTACTGGGTGCAAATAACATGCAAGATACTTCACATAACTCATCTTACTTTTTATGAGTTTATTTGAGCCAAATTGATGACATATGAAAGGGAGCAAGATCTCAAATTCTCCCCATAACTTGTCTTATTTAACTTAACCTCAATGAGTCTTGGTTTTCATGCATTCATTTATGCAACAAATATTTATCCAGTATCTTCTTTGTATCATGCTCTGTTCTAAGAGCTCTGGTTTTATCAATGACAAAACAGAGCCCTGTCTTCTTGGAGTTTACCTCATCAGAGTCAATCTGTACAACCCTCATGCATACAATGTAGTGTCTACTGTGCTGTACTGGCAGAGCCAAATGCAGATTGGTATCAAAATATTCTCTACTTCTTTCCTAATCTCTCTTCTTTCCCTTCCATTTCTCTCTCCTTTCATTCTCCACTGTCCTTTAGGATTCTGAGTATTTTCAAATTAATTCAACATACACTTATTAAGCACCTATTAATTTGACAACATTTAGCAATATTGAAAATGAATATATCTTTTGATCTAATAATTTTACTATTAGATCTTTATTATACAACATACTTGCACAGCATTGCTAAAATATATTCAATGATATACACTGCAGTATTGTTTGTGACAGATCCAAACTGGAGATAATGAAAAGTGTCCATCAAAAAGGGGACAATGAAGTAAGTCAGGGTGCAACCACATAGCCAGTGTTATGCAGCTGCCAAAAGAATATGCTGATGATGGGAAATGTCCAGAGACTCCCATGAAGGGAAAAGGGCAAATTTCAGAACAGTGTGTACGGTCAGATACCATATTTGCAGAACAAGTTTCACACACACATAGAAAGACTGGAAAGATATGCATCAAAATATTATCTGTGGATGTCTCTGGGAAGTAAGTTGGGAATAAGAAAGACTTTAGTTTTCTTCTTTACTTATCTTCTGATTTAAAATGTGTACAGATTACTTTTGTAGTTAAAAAGGTATAAAGAACATGGATCATCTCCCCAGGCCTGGGTGCTGGGCATCCAGAGATGACTAAGTGCACATGACTTCCTGCACTGGAGTAGCATGATGGTTAACATTATGTATAAACTTTGCTGGGCTATGGTGCCCAGCTATTTAGTCAAACATTATTTATAATGTTTGGGTAAACATTATTTTGGTCAAACATTACTTTGTGAAGGTGTGTTTTGGGGGAGATCAACATTTAAATTAGTGCACTTTGAATAAAGCAGATTACCCTCTGTAATATGGGTGAGTCTCATCTAATTAGTTAAAGGACTTAATAGAACAAAGACTGATATCCTCAGAGCAAGATGAGATTCTGTCAGCAGACCACCTTTGGATTTGAACTACAGCTCTTCCCTGAGTCTCCAGACTGCTAGCCTACCCCATCACATTTTGGATCTGCAAAGCCTCCACAGTTGCATGAGTCAATTTCGTCCCCCCCGCCCCACACCCTGTTGCTTTTGTTTCTTTGGATAAGCCTAATAACAAGAATCATGTGGGTTACTGGTCTAATGACATTCCCAGGGGAAGGGTGTTTCTTTGGGGCATGCCTTTAGGCTAAATGTGTGATCTCACCAAGTGGGCACACTAAGGGGTGTCTTGGGGAGTGCTTTGGAGCTCCATAATATCCTTCAGCCACCCCCGCACAAACATAAAACTTAAGAGTGTGTTTGCTCCGCAAATATAGCTGCAAGAAAGTCCTCATAGGACCTCATGGGGGTTACTTCTGGAGAACAAAGTATGAAGTTTGGGGAAACACCTATTCCTTGTGGCCAGCAGGGTACTGGGCCCTTGCCTCAAGTTCTCACAAGGCCTCTTGGCAGCATCCACATCTCCGGGAGCTCTCATTCTCTAACACAAGACACCCACTCCCTGATGGATGGGCCCATGATCCAGGGATGTCCCGGGAAAGGGATCCTCCTTGATGTCAGCCTCAGAAGATTAAGGATTCTTCTCATCTCCTCCTCCCCCTCAGTCTCCCAGCTTGGAAGCTCCATCTTCCATGAATTCATCCATAGCTCTCAAATATAAAGAAGGCAAATCATTAAAATTTAAAAATTATAACTTTGTAAAAGCAAGAAAAATATTTAAATATACAGCAGGAAAATATTTAAATAGACAGAGTGAAAAAATAGAATATAAAATAATGTCAATACTGTGATTACAACTGTGAAAAATTATGCAAATGAATGAAAGACTGTAAAGTAATAATAGAAAATAAAAACAGAAATTGTTAGGGTGATTAGGGTGTAGAGGTATGGTAAGTTCTCCCTCCCCCCCATCTCACAAAAGCTTATTTAATACTGCTATTATTGTTTGTCAGTCAAAATGTGTCAATCAAAATGAAAGGCTGGATGAGGTCCTTTTGCTGGAGAAGAGAGGTTTGGTAATCTCTACTGGGCTTGTTTCTTATCTCTAGGCCTCTTTGAACTAGAAACTAAAATCTTAGCACGTGCCAAGCACCTATAGTGTTTGCACCTATCAGGAGCATCTCATTAACCCTAATTCTGTAAGGTAGATATGGTTTGTTAACACCAGTTCTGGAAAACCAGGGTTGGTTCCTCCTGGAGTTTCTGAGGGAGACTCTGTTCTGAGCCTCTCGCCTAGTTTCTACTGGTTGATGATAATCCTTGGTGTTTCTTGGCTTGTATACAAGTCACTTCAATCTGTCTCTATCTTCATATGGTGTTCTCTCTTATGTGTGTGTCTGTATCTCTTTCCCTCTTCTTATAAGGACAATAGTCATATCGGATTGGGGACCACCCTAAACATGTGCGACCTCATTTTAACTTGCTTACATCTGCAGTGACCCTATTTCCAAATAAGGTCACTTTCACAGGTAGTGGGGGCTCCAACTTCAATGTATCTCTTCAGAGAATACAATTCAACCTGCAACAGAAGGCGTCAAACCCAGGTGTCTCTGAAACAAAATCTATGCTCTCGGGTGGGATCTTGGGAAATCTTGACAGCACAGTTAAAGTAGGGATTTTTTAATTACAAAATGAGGCACAGACACCAGAAAATCATTCTAATTGAAGCATTAATAAAAGCATCACTATATACCTGGAAATCAGCAATGCTGAAATATTGTGAAAAACGGATGATTCAAGCACAGTAGACTATGACACATATTCTGTGAATGCTGCATTCAGCAAAAAGTGAATATAGTTCTTAATTTTTAACTCTATGGGCATTAACTGGAGACTAAAAAGTGTTGACAGCCTCTTCCTGTTGAAGCAAGTGAGTGTAATTTCTTGGTAACTTGACATAGTCTCCATTATATATAGGAGTGATTTATTCATCCCCTTGGCCCCAGTTCAAAACATCAAGTAATGAAATAGATTTACACACTTACACACACACTCTAACAAATGGAACAACTGCAGCGGCTTTGTGTTATGGAAGACAAGATTCAATTGCAGTTTGCACATTTTTTTCTCAAGTATTTTTCAAGTCTGATAATCATTTCTACGATTTAGATTCAATCACTTGATCCTGGTTTTTGCTGGAAAATCAAAATCAAATGAAATAATTTAATTTGCTGATTTCATTGTATGAATCTTGCTCTTCACATTATCCAAATTTAAAATCTCTGCCAGAAGATGGGAAAATTAAATTTTCTTATTGTTAAAAATGATCAGAATAATTCAGTAGCATGCCTCCAGGTTACAGTTTCTCTAATTACCTTGTATCCTGAATTCTTAATTAATTATATTCTGAGACGTGGAAAAGTCCCTTTGTGCTCAGAGCCCATCCTAAGCCTTTTTCTGTGCTATGTGAATTATTTACACAGTAAATCTTATCACTGCGTTTCAGTTTTGTCCCTGAAGTTGCTGCCCTTTTGGTCATTTTAATCTCATTCCTCTCAGAGTCAATTTCCTACCATTTAGAACAAGCATCCAGACCGTTAGCCTTCCCACACACCAAGATCTTGTCACCTGCCACTGAATTCCTTTGTGACCTAGTTAAATGCCATTTCTTTCTGGGTTACAGAAATGATACAGCCTTAAAGTCTCTGCCTCAGGACGTAGCTCCTGAAATTGATTAGGGACTTAGCGTCATTAGAAGATGACTGGGTGAGAGAGATGACGAGCCTCAATATGGAATATGCAACCACATCAAAGCCCCATACCTCCTATCTGTGCAAAACACATTTAAATACGGTGATGGATAATGCTCCAAAGAGTTTTCTCAGCTAGCATGACTCCAGAGAACACCTGAACTTTAATTCAAAGAATTTTTCTTTTTTATTTATAGTTTTAATCATTATCACTGAACTGCTTCTCTAGCAGCCAGACTTGATGGGCCCCCTGGAAATGATTAAGGCTCTTTTAGCACCCTGGAACTTGAATGAAAATTAAGAAAAATGACATGTGACTATGCTTTGAGTGCTTATTATTTGTCAGACACTGTACCAAACTCTGTGCATGCATCGTGTCATCCTTTTCTTGGAACTGACCTATCTTGTAGAGGAAGCAACATAGTGATTGAGTAACTCACCGAGGTTCACACAGCTGGTCTGTATCAGAGTCCAAGTAAGAGATCCAGTGTGTTTCCCAGACTTTGAAGTATATATGAATTACCCAGAAAACTTGCTAACATGCTGATTCTGACTCAGTGGGTCTGGGATTCTGTTTTTCTAGCCAGCTCCGGGGGAGGTCAATGCTGCCTGCTGGTCCAGGGACCACAATTTGAGGACCAAATTTTACCCTCTACAGAAATATGTTATGGTTCCTTTAAATGTTCCTTTTTTCCTTTTCAACTGATGAAAGCTTATATGGAAATAATCCATGTTTAAGGATTGCTTTGTGTTTTTCTTCATCACAGAGATGAACATCCTCAAGGTTAAAGGTTATGGGCTAATAATCATTCAGACAAGGCCTGATATTAAGAGAACCTCAGCATCAAGCTCTGTGGAGTCTGGTTTTCCTTTTTTTTTTTTTTTTTTTTTTTTGGTAAAATCTGTCTTGCCTGGACCCCCCCTATCCAAATGTACAGCCTGAGAGTTGGGCATTTAGTGTTTCAGAGAAAATGGGTTTTTGGTGGTTTGCCAGTCAGCCATCTGACCCTTCTCTGTGAGCTTTGCCTTCGACAGGCAGAGAAGAGTAGCATAGATGACAATGTTTATAGAAGTGGATACTTACAGGATCAGTTTGCATTGTGACAGCAAGTTGCCATAGCAGTCTTTGACCTTGGTTCTCCTGAGAATCTAGAGCAGCAGTATGGCTTCTGAAACATAGATGGGGCCAGTTCTATGCACTTGGTAGATTGAGCTATATAGTTGTTACATTTGTGTGGAACTATTGGTGGGGTTATTATTCGATGAAACCATTTGGAAGGCAATTAAAATGGGAGAAATGCTCAGACTTAAAAATGGACATATTCTTTAATCTAAAAATTCTAGTTCCAGAAATCTGTCCTTCATAAATCTTAATGCGTGTGCACATCTGCTTGAAGATGTTCACAGGCACATTGTCTGTAACATCCAAACAGGAAAACAGTCCACCAACAAGGGCATTATTAACTACATTATGGGATAGCCATGATATGGAAGACAATGCAGTCATTAAGAAGAATACAGCACTGACCTGTGATGTCTAAGAGAGATCTCTACGGGAACATAGCACGTTTCAGGACAATATATAAATTAGGGTCTTATTGTGTGACTCCCTCCATACACAGAGAACTTTCATTATCTGAACTCAGTTAAGAGATTGAGTGGGAGAAGCAAAAGTATTCACACTAAGAAAATATTCAACAATGAATTGAAAACCTACAAAAAATTAGTTTCTACTCCAACATCTCTCCCTGCTTAGCAATGGAGTCGGTCTGTGCTGCTCCAGCTTAAACTGATTGTGGGCTTTGTAAATTTAGTGCCAGTTTGTGCAGCTGACTGCCAGATGAAAGGGCACATCTGGCAAAAGAAGAAAGCTGCGTGAGAGAGCTGTTGGAATCTCATGGAATCCTTTTGGCCAATGAGGGCTGGTAGTTCAGAAAACATGTAACAAAGGAAATTGTCACAGATCACAAAAAGGCACTTGATAGAAAAGAATCTGAATATAAAGGGTTTAAAAATTTCTCCTGCATTTAAAAAGAAACAATCATGTTTGTTTTGGAGGGAAAAGCAGTGTGGGAAGGTCAGGTGCAAAGTAAAGGGGAATCTTTCATGCTTTGCTTTGATACCTTTGTATGATTTCTACCTTTTCATGAGAAAGTGGTCAAATATTATTTGGAGTAATATTTTAAAAAATCCAAAAAAGTATATTCACAAAGATTTTCTTTTTTAAAAATAAATGTTAATACAAATCTACATAGAAAATGGCCTGGAAGGATATACTCTGATATTATGAGTGATCACTTTTGGAGACATCTATCTCTATAGGGGTTCTTTAAGACTTTACTTTGCCTGTATTCATTTCCTAATTTTTGTAATAATTTTGTGCTGCTTTGGAAAGAAAGGAAGGAAAGAAGAAAAGGAAGGAAGAAAGGAGGAAAGGAAGAGAGGAAGGGAGAAAGAGCTAGAGAGAGTGAGAAAGAAAGGAGAGAGAGAGAGAAGGAAGAGGGACAGGAGAAATAGCAGTACAAAAAAATTAAAGGAATATTTTCAAAAAAGTTTTTGAATTTTCTATTTTTAAACCACTTGTTCCTGCTCCGCTTGTTAGGCTGCTTTAATTTTTTTGCCAGTTTGTTTCAAGTTATTATGTCTTGTTAGATAGTTAGGTTGTTCCAAATCTTCTTTATTAAAAACAGTACAGAGCAGGTATAATTGGCTGAAAATTAATTAGAATTTAAAAGCAGAAGAATGAATACAAAAAAAAAAAAAAAAGAGTTTTGAGAAATAGACCAAAACGCTTCAAGATGAATACCTAGGTTGGAAAACGGCCCTGTTGTGCACCAAAACTAGCAGTTATCCAGAATTAGTGACGAAATGATCCTTTTTGCTCAAATCACTATTGAATAGCATTGTTCTATTGACCAATTTCCATTCACCCAGGAAGTTCTGGCAGAATTGTATTGGTTGGATCCTTTGCTTCCATAGAGAAGGGCAATTAACAATTTGAGGAGCAGTATTATGCAGGTCACATGGAGTGACCCATGAAAAATGGAAATTGTTAATTGCTGAAAGTTTGGGCAAATGGGAATGCCCGCTTCTGGTAGAAATTTCAGGTGGAGATTCCAGAGAGCCTATGCAGGGACTAGGAGGCCTGATGCTGTCCTGTGTGAAGCCTGCTTACAAGGTTGGCCGTTGGTTGGCGTCTGGAAATTTGAATTTCAGGAGCGTTCTTACATTTCAGTATCATTTATGCTGAATATCCGCATTCTTTCTGGGAGTCTGGAATTTTGGTACACGACAAGCGGGCCCTGCTGAGACCAGCTCCAATAAAACCCTGGATGCCTAAAGTCTAAAGAGCTTCCCTGGTTAGTAACAGCCATGAGCACAACTATAAAACCAGGTCCTGAGTCCTCCTAGGGAAATGTTGAACTTGGGAGTGGACATGGAGACCCCTGACCCAGGCACAGAAAAAGAAAGTGATCTTTCCACAGAGACTTATTTCCGAGCTTAGAGCCAGCCCTTTTATTTCAAAGAACAAGCAGAGAGTGAAGATTGATATAAAAAGTCTTTCCCCAACAGACCAATGCTGTTTCTTGACATTTCTGGGCTGTATTCCCATTTTTGAGGTATAGATGGAGATTTAAACCAATCCTATTTTTGCTAAGGGTGGCCACATTAAAGACATGAACATGAATATTCCTGGTGCTCAATCCATGAACACATCACTGCAGTATTGGGTTTGAAGGCAGGAGACATCTAGCATATTTAACCCTTGTCACTTTTGAAATTCTTGCTGTAGTTACTAGATTCACCAAAATGAGGAAGGATTTATGAGGTCAAGGGAATTTAGTTGGAGACAACATTGATTTCTTTCAATCAAAGTATTTAATGGGGGCCAGTATTGTACTGGGAACCTGGAAAACAAAGGTAGAGAAGACACGACTCAAGTACCTTAAGGTGTTGGTGGGTGGGTATGCTGGAGGTGGCTCATACCTGCTGGCAAGAGCTGACTGTTAGACCCAGGACTTTCACATGTTGGTTCACAGTACCTTGGCAGCTTGAAATCAGCCATGATAGCAGTATTTATACCACAGAAACTGGCAAATTCAACACATTGGTGCTCTCCCTCTTTTATCTGATTGTTAAGCATTTATCCGCATAGCACTGTGGGGGAGGACAAGTGACTGGAGGGTTGCAGCACACCGAACTCTGCCAGCATAGTAAGGATTTCAAGTAAGGCGATATCGAATACCTATCCAGAGGCCATTCTGCAGGGAGTGACTCCAGGATCCTGATCAGGATTGGGCAGGGGGCATTTTGCTGCCTGTGAAGACAGGTCGCACTCTGGTGGTAGCCTTTTGCTGCTGGTGCTCAGAAGGGGTTGTTCTCATGTAGGTCCTGGCCCTCCCTTGCCAAGGCAAAGGAGAGGGTGTTCTTCACCTCCTGGAGTTCTTCCTGGTCTCAAGCTAAATTCTTGCAATATCACTTCCTCTTCAAAAGATCAATTTGTCCCTCCCTTCAATTTCTCCTGTATATATTTTGACTTTCACTCTATGCAGAAAAATTTCTAGAGCTCTTTGGAGAAAAAGTCAAATGCTAACTGTGTTCCAAACTTTTGGATTTTTCTTTTCTTTTCTATTTTGAGGGAGAGGAGGACTGGAGAGGCTGCCTTGAAAGTGTGGGGTTGTGTTTAGGAGAGATTTCTGCAGAGGTGGGACTTGACTCATTCATCCCTGTCTTCAGCACTCGTTCATTTTCATCAGGGAAAAACCCCACAGGGTTTGTGCACAGTTAGAAGCTGCATAATATTCCAATGTATGTGGAAGTCTTTCTGCAGGTAAGAAGTCTCTGAAAACAAAACCACCATGCCCTGTAGAATATGACTGCCCAAATGCCATGTGAGCAATTAACTGAAGACAAAGGAAACACTTAAGAAGAGTCAACACAATTGCTAGTTTCATTTTTTCTTTTTACTTGAAAACTTATTTTAACCATCAAATTTTGTAAGTTATAAACCTGTACACTGTTGGGTTTTTGTTTTTGGCTGTCTTTTTTGTTGTTGTTTTATTTTTATTCCTTTTTTTTTTTTTTTTTTTTTTTTTAGAAAAAGAACACCAGACTGAATACTGCCAACAGCAATATATGCAGAAACAATCCATTTCTGTAAGGGAAGAGATTCACTTTAAGTGTTAACTTTCCCCTTTGCATAAGGTTTGGTGTGATGTGTGTGCAAGTTTAGATGAGTATACATGTGTGAGAAGAAATGATATACTTCATTCTGAATCTGAAATGGCATAGGTATCAGGTACTTAGTTAACTGGGCAAACCACACTCATTTAAAAAAATGTCAATAAAAACATTTTCTTGTAAACAGAGAAAGTTAAATAAAAACAGTAGAACCAAAGAAAGGTTATAGTACATTTTGCAATGATTAAAAAACACCATTTTCAAATTTAAAATTCTTTTTGTGGGTGCATATGGTTACCTCAAAAGTCTGTAGACCAACAGCATGGATGACTTAGAATTGTATTCGACTCTCCCAAATTAAAGCATCCTGATAGGCATCAAATACAATATCTACAAAAGCTTGGAAAAATTGAAACCATTATATACAATTTTATAAACATTTTAAACACCAAAACATACATCTTTTACAAACCAGCCTGTTTGCAACAGGTAAATTTACAAGACAATCTCTCTGATACAGTGCTTAAAAAGAACTGCTTCCATTTCCGAACACATTTGTAACTTCCCAAAATGCAGTAGTATGGGCTCCTAAAATTGGTAAATAGTAGCAATTCAGGTATTTGTTTGCTCGAAGGGTACTATAGTACATACTAATGGGTCCAAATATGCTCCAAATGACTATATGATTCTCTAGTGCATCCTAAACAGTGGAAGAGACTTATTATGGCCTTTGTGTAATATTACATACTTGTAATTATTGCTTTTCACTGTTACATAAGGAAAGAAAATCTTATTCTTTTCCTATCTCTTAGCCAGTTGGCTAAGTATTAACTGATGCCAAACCCACAAATGGTGACTTTAAACCCTAGATTATATAACCAGAAGCTTAAAGACATTGTGGATTTTGTCCAAAATAATGTGCAGTTGAACATTGCATGACCAAAACAAGGAAAAACACATAACTACCTTCTCACAGACCACACAAAATGATGCTGCTAAAGAAATGCCTTTTAAAATCCCATTTCCCATGGTTTGAAACTAAAACATAGAACATAAAAGCCTAATCACTTTGTCAATATCTGTGTACTGGGAGGGCAACAGAGCAAATAAAAGAGACAATTATCTGGGTCACCCATGCAAAATGAACACTAGATCTCCCTGAAAATTACCTCACATGACAGTGTTTTCTGGATGTTATATGATTTATCTTGCTATCTTTTTTCTCAAGTCCCCCATCTTTGATTATCTAGACACAGCCATTAGTGAGGGCAGTGGGTGGGTGGGTGTGGGAAGTAAGTAAGACTTGGCTGGTGGTGAAATGTCTTACTTGTTTTTTTTTTCCAGGCTGTGCTAGTGATTCTTAAGGTAAGTCCCAGGGAAGCACCAGGAAAGCATCATTAAGTTCCCTGCCACGCCTTCACACTGATTCTGACAGGGCAAACCTCAAATGCATGGACTTGATCACATCACTAAGTCTTCTATAATGGCATTTCATGGATGATCAGGACATGAGTACATGGAAAGCTGGCGTGAAATGGAACTCAGCAGCAAAATGCTTGTACAAGAAATTGAATAAACACCTACTTTATTCATCTTTTACAGTCCCAGAGTTTCTGCTTACTATATGACAAACATTAACAGTCCAGCTACTCTAAACTTAACCAGAATGTGTGCAATAGAAGTAAAGTGCCTACAACAGGCTATAGAAAATGGGTTCCGAGAAGTGGCACATACATGTTAGAAAAAAGAGAAAGACACTAATTGGTTTAAATATTTTCCATGTGGTTCAATACAGTGGAGGGGTAGGAACAAATGCCAGCACTAGTAGAGGGGGAAAAAAAAAAAAATGCACCCAGCAGGTAATATGATAAACAAAGTTTCACCATAATTGATGGCTGGCCTGAAATTATCACCCCATTCTCATTTTAGAAAACATTCATTTGACAAAAGCAGCATTTTGATAAATGCCCAAAGAAATGTGTGAATTTTATAGCTGCCCCCTTCCTAGGGGGGCTGCTAGAAAATGTGAGATCATGAGGCTTCCAGAGAAATAATCTTCATTATTTCTAGCATATTCCAAAGCAGGAATGGTCGAAAGTCAGAAGGTCCAGCAGGAGCTGGCACACACCATTCCTCAAGCAGTTCATTGGTGAACAATGTTATCCAGAAAGAATATTGGCCAAATGGATGAATTTGAATTCCTGTTCAGCTACTTAACTTCCTGTGTGAGCTTGGGCAAGTGCCTCCCCCTCTCTGGGCATGTTTCCTCTTTTTATAAAATAAGAGGGTTGGACAAATAGGTCTTAAGGACCTTTCCAGCTCTTCGAATCAGCAGTCATCCCACTTAGTTTCACCTTAGCCTGACTGAAAACCATTTAATAATGTACAGGGAAGTCTAATTTTCCCAAAAGTGAAAAGATATGTGTTTAAAGGTAATGAATCAAAACACAATTCATGCTTGACTGGTATACATTTAGCTGCAGAGTTATTCTGCAGAAAATCAGGGGAAGCTATCCTGAAGAAAGAGGCATTTTATATAGGTCAGAGCAAAGGGTGGGCACAGTTTTCTTGGGTGACTTCACAACTGCATTAGGATCTATTTATTCCTTCATTACTGTGTCAGTCAGGCATTCTCTCTGGAGGAGATGCTGTGTAAGCAATAGTGACTCACTGGCATTAATCTCATTCTAATATTTCCTGGGGGCAAGAAATGGATTGTTGGTTTTACTTTGATGGTTTTTATGTCATTGCATTATTAAAAGTGTAGCAGTGATTCTACTCTAGACCATTAGTTCGTCATTTCCTCCATGATTCTTGCAAATGTGCTTCTTACGTTAGAAATATACCAAAGATTTTATTCTCAAAAGGAGCCTTAGTGAAATTCATGTATTTCAAGACCACAGTGCAGATAATGCTTCGAAGAGTAGGTCCAACCAAGAGACAATAAGAGGAGAAAAGCTGAAAAATCTGTGAAGTGTATCCATGAACTCAAGAAGCTTGAGAATGAAAAGAAAATTTGTTTTACAATAAACTTCGGAAATACTGACTCCAACAAACAAGTGGATTAAACACAACTGAGGCAACTAAAATATGTCTGAATGGATGATACAAAGACTCTGGACAGCACAATTACACACCAATGCCATACCTCAAAGGAAACTGTGGACACAGATTTGCTCATTAAGCAGATAGTGCAAATATGCATTTATTTACCATGGCCACCGCACACGTGGCCATAACCTGACTGAAGCAAAAGAGGAAAGTCTCTCAACTTGCCAATTTAAGCTTCAAGTATTGAGTTATTGTATTTCCAGTGGAATAATTCCCTTTTCAATTTTGGAAACTCATGGCCAAAGTCCACATGTCAGATGGGAGGAGAAACCTAGGGTGTAATTAAACATTACACATTTTTCAAATAAGAGTTTAGTTCTGAAAAATTATAACAAAATTCTGTTTTTTAAAAAGCATAGTTTTGCTTTAATATAAATGGCAGTACCAAAATAAAGTTAACTGAACCAGAGTAAAATATGGCATTTGGTGTTTCTCTAACATCATAGAGATTAGAGAAATTCAAAGGCCTGCCTTACTGGCAGGATTTTCAAAACAGTCCACATCCTTAAACCTTCATGTTAGCTTTCCTCAAGAGCAGCCTTATTGAGTGCAAGCACATATTTGTACATAGGCCCAGACATACAAACTATTATAATTTATACACAAGAACTAATCTACTTTCTTCTTTTTAAAAACATAATTGCATTTATAGTGACGATGATACTGATTTAGAACAACACTCAAATTTTATCTGCATTATCAAGAATGGTGATTATCTGGCTGAAAACTTTGAAAGCATTATATTTTCTTTTATGCTCTTCTAAATTTGTGAATTCTGCTCAAATCGCTAAATATCTCTTATTCTAGAGAACAGAGTACTACTTTTTTTTTCTTTTTATTTCCTGATTCTAAGAACAAAGGCCAATTTCTGCAGTAATGTTAAAATTATAGTTACAGTCAGGAATGTTTACTGGAAAACACTAAAACAGATAATCACATTCTTCTTAATGTTTGAACCATGTTAACCTCCCCAACCCACAAAATGGAACCCAAATATCCTCATATTCCTCTACATTATACCTTTCTCAAAGATCATAAAACCCAACTATATTATATTGGATGCTTAACACAAACAAACAAAAATAACTAAGCATACTAAACATGTTACCTAAACCTAATTTTATAGCTGAAAATTGGGCAGCTTATAAAAAAAATAGAGTTGATTTTTAAAGGCTTCAGCCCATTTTCTTGTTTAATAATATTTGTTTCTCTTTTCTTTTGCCTAAGAGACTAACTTTTCCAACAATCATAACTAGTATTTTCATTTAGTCCCCCCCACCACTGGCTTAAAATTACATGCCTCTTTGCTTATTGCCAGTTATTAATACTGCAAAGACTGATGCTGTAACATTTTCCAGGGCAGAATACTGCACAAAGCCATACAAGATCGACTGTGTAACTTACTGGGTGAAATTTATTCCCCCTTTAAAAACTCGGTGTGCATTCCTGGTCATGAATACAAGTACATAGTGCAAGGGCCATCAGTCACCTCTCAGAAACAGTTTCCGAGCCTTTCCTTTTCACCCAGCTGTAGTCAAGCTTGCTGGAAACAGTGTGACTTGTGATGAAGTTCCTAGTGGAAAATACCGCATTTCCTTCTCCCATAACACACTACTCTTCATGGAGACACAAGCCCAGCCAGTCTCCTTCCGCTCTCCGTAACAAACAGTGCAAAGCACCCGAGGTGCATCCTTTACACTTGGGTCTGGTGCTGAGTCTCGATAAAGGGAATGTGAAGGCTGGCGAGGCTGAGTTCTCCCACACTCTCGTAGTCACTCATGGCTACTTCGGAATCGTCAAAGCCACAGTTGGCTGACACATCCGAGGATGAGGTGCCTCTGGAATTGTGCAAGGATTGAGACACACTGTCTGCTGGGCCTGCTGTCTCTGTGCCCTGGTTCATGTTCACGGCAAAAGTACTAAATTCGCAGCCTGCAGGAGGGCCAACCAAATCTGTTTCATTGGGGAATGGGTGAGGAGGGAGGTACTGGCTGGGATGGAACTGAGGCCTTCTCCTGCAGTCTGGGCTCAGTGTGCTGGCCAGTGAGACAGGCTGGGAGGGCGGCAGGGCTTCATACTGGTCCGGGAAATCCTCCGGCAGGGGAGGGGGCAGCTGGTCCTGACTCAAGAACTCCTCTTCATGAGGCGGTGGGTACTCGCTGTCGATGTCATAGCCGCCTAGGTAGTAATCGCTCTCCAGCTCCCGTGTGCTGCCCTGGTGTGCAGACCCTCCCTCCTGGTTCTCGTAGTTGGGCACTTCCTCTATGTCTGACAGGCGGGCCCCTGGCATCCAGTCAGAGGTGTCCCAGTGATAGGCTGTAGGAGAAAAGCCGTGACAGTTAATTTCCTCCAGGCTGGAGGTTGGGGTAGGGTTTGGAAGGGAACAGATAAAGGGCCTGGCATGCAATTAATATCCAAAGGACCCTAAGAAGCCAAGTCATGTGCATGCTCCTTACAAGGGTCCATCAGGGCCCAGCCATGCTCTGGCCCTGGGAGGACAAGGCGATGGCACATCTGAGAGATGGTGCCTGGGTGCTGTACAGCCTTATGCCCAGCCATGCCATAAGAGACAACCAGCAAGGGCATGATGAGGAAACATAGTTCTAGGATCCCCTTTCTCCATTCTCTCTTCCTAACCATACACTAAGTGCAGAGCCAGGCTGGCAACATGCTCACAGAGAGAGATGCATCAGTCATACTGTGGATCACAGAAGGCAGGGAAATGTGCACGCAAATGGATGACTTGCACACGTAGGGGAGTGGCTGGGGGAGGGATGCGGGCAGGGCTTTCACCTCCAACACCAAGCTCACAAGACACCTGGAACATGCAAAATTCGGATTAAAGAAACTCAGAACAGATAGAGGAATAGGGACAGGGTAAGAACAAACTCAGCAATTCAAAACACATAAGTAAAATGTTATGCTGGGGTCGTGGCAGAGTCACCTCGGTTGTAGTTCTGTCCTTGATCCATGACAGACACTGTTTAAATACAAAGTAAGAAGTAAAACTGACAATCCAAACCATCTGAAGAGGGTAAGAGAACATTTTAGATGATGAAAACATGCTGCTATTTCTCTCCATTATTATTTAGAAAATAAAAAGATAATCCCATCTATACCAGATCTTAACTGTTTTAAGTCACTAATATAAGTTACCTGATTGAAATCAATCCCCATTATATTGTAGCTTTGAATGATTTCTTAAGTTTTCCTAGGTCATGGTAGGTTTCAGTGAATATAAGTTGAATATAAGAATGTAATTTAGTGTTAATCTGGATTTCAACTAATTAGGTACTCTTCTCTTGAAAGAAATTTTGTAAAAAGAATACTCCACATAATTAAAAAATATGAACTAGATATTTTTCTCAAAATTTTAAAATTCTCACTAATTCCTGGAGAAACATCCAATGTCTCCTCTGAAACCACCTATTTACTGCCCCCTCTGTTGCCAGCTAATTAAAATCACCCCTAGTCCAAAGTAACAAGGAAGCAATATTCCCAAAAGGATAATATTTCCAAAAGGATAACTCTTTACACAAAGAAATGCTATGGAAGAAAAAAGTAAATACCTTCATTCTCTATAGTGTCAACTACATTGTTGACAAGCTGAATGACAGTCACTATGGATGCTTGTGGCCAGGAAAAGAAGACAGGAGAGAGAAGGACAGCTTCAGGTTAGTTATATATTTTAAACACACAGCAATAACAGTGACGACAAAAAGGTGCAGCATGCAAACACCCAAAGCCTTCCCATAGTCCGTCCATTACGCAGTGCTCCAGTGGCCACTTTTGTCTCCAAGGATCTCAAAATTCTTGGAAGGGAAGGGAAGGGAAATGGCAGCACACCCAGGGCTCAGTCTTCCTGAAAGGCATGATCGGCAAGGATTGCTGGATCATAAATTCACATCTCCTGATCCAGTGAAAACAATCCAGGAAGGCAATGGCTCATCAAGCTCATGCTAATTTCTCATTAGTAACTCCCAAACGCTCTATAGGAAGACCTCACTATTCCCAAAGGTAATAGTTTTTTTGTTGGTCAGCCATGCTGCTCTAAACCAAATGCCATAATGGAGGATGACCTCTGCAGGACTGATGGCTTCACTCTCGCAAGATGCCACCGATAGCCTAGAGCAATCCAAGGCCCAGCTTTCACTGGTGAAGTGTAGATAGACATCAGCATTTGGCTTCTGAAATAGTTAAAACCTGGGAAGGAGATTTCTGTGCTCTGTATGAGTTGACTTAGCAACAACAGTGTGTGGAGAGGTGATCAGGTTTAAAACTAACTTGCTGAAAATTCCTAACACTGCCTGCTTTAGTCAAGACCAACCCCGAATATTAAGCGTGTAAGGTCTAGTATGTGACCTTAAGGGCAGACACAGCAGAGGCCTTGAGAGTAGTCAACCAGGCATCACTGTCAGAGCTGCTGCCTAGGGTCTGGAAACAATCTGTTCTCCGCTACTTCTCTCCAAAACGCAAACCAGCAACAGCTTTCCTACCGGTTGTGGATGAGGAAAAGAGTGCGCACTGAGGCAAACAAATCTGGAGGCGTGCCCCTGCCCTTCTGAGAATGGTCAGAAGAAATCCACTGTTACATGGTTTGCCATCCCAGCAGTCAGACACGCTGAAGCTTCTGTACCTCTCAAGGGTGCCAGGTATTGTAGTAAAAGAGATTTGGGGGGTAGTGGTGGTGAAAGTAGACTATTTCACTTTCGTGATTGCTTCTACGGTTTTAGAGTTCATTTGTTTCTATATTTACCTAGGGGGCAAAGACTTATGTTGTTTTCATTTTGTACTTCTGGGCACAAAACGTCCAGCATAGGTTTTAGTTCACAAGAGAAACTCAGCAAGGATTTATGGGTTGAATGATTACATAAATGATTACATAAATGATTACATAAACAAACATAAATATTCAATTTTGTCACTTGCTTATAAATGTGAAAATGATATAAGGTAAGACTAACTATCTCTGTGGGCGACTACTGGAAATTATTCTTGGTTCACCACTATATAGTAAGGTATTGCTGTTTTATGACCATTTCTGTTACCTCCTCTGCCCTAAGGAGACCAACCCATCCTCCAAAGCCGGTTCCTCTGGAAACCCAGCCCAGTATCCTTTTCATTAGCAGAAGTTCACAAGAGGTAGAGGTAGCAGCTTTGGCATGTCAACGAGGTCCATGAACCACACAGAATTGCATGCAATGTTTTGGGAGCATGTGCATTTTCCTAAGGAGCTGATCCAAAGTATTCAATAGATTCTCCAAAAGTCCATGACCCCAAAGAATAATAAGTGGGATTCAAATGAATGAAGATGCCATTCCTACGGGAAAGAGATTCTATGTGGGGCGGGGAGGTCTTGCCTCTGAACTAATTTCTAAAGATAAGGAGGTTGAATGTATGGTGAGGAGATAATTATTAATAAAATAAAAAAAAAGAAAGAAATCACATTGGTTGCTAGAGAGTATCATTTGGGAGGAGGTAGTTCCATTATGAACCAAATCAAAGAGGACGCATTACAGGGGGTCCAGGGGAACCGCGTCAGCCTCTGACACAGAGCTGTGGGCCTGCTCACAGCTGCAGCACAATAGGTGCTCCTTCGGCAATGACATCCAATAACGGAGTCAACACAAAAGCCGGTGAACACGCTCAAAAGCCCACGATCAGGTCAAGAAACAAAACCAGTCATATCATCTTCCTCTCAACCACTGACGGGAAGCAGAACCCACCCTGGGGGAACAAGTCCATGACTTCTTACCATTGTCATCACCAGAGTCCGACTGGAAGGAGCTCAGAGACTGAACTTCAGAGTTGCTGCCTTTATTACTGCCTGCAAAGCAGGTCACTTCTCCCGGGTCATCAACTCCTTTGTCTTCGTGGATAGCCAGAGAACACACATAAATGACACTGGTTACCTGGTGCATATTTCTAGCCCTGACACCCCCAGAGTTCATTTCTCACCGCTCTTTCATTTGCTCAGGGAAAATAATTTAGCTCCACAATAGAGAATTGATTGTGCCACTGGGGGCAAAGGTCTGTCTGTCAATCAAATGATTTACATTATGGATTCAAAACCCTTAACCTGTGGTAAATGAGCTTCCAAATAGCTGACAGCCGAAGTAGCTGCTCCCTCCTCAAAGTAAGCCTAAGTGAAGAGTGAAATGAGGATGAAGTGGCTGGGTTGCTCTTTGCCATTCAGAGTTAATTTAAATCATTTACATGAACCGATGTGGTGTCAACACCAGGTTAAATGAGATTACTTTTAAAATAGGGGTATACATATTTTATAGGCAAGAATGCCATTACATTTATCCTAACTTCCATCTCTGGGGAGCGAGTGGAGTTCTCAGCATTGCCTTCTAGAGGGCAGCGTCACATCATCTTTGACAATGACAGTGTTCCATATTCTAAGAGGGCAGTCAGTGGTGTAGACATGCTCTTATCCACATACTTCCTTCCCCTTCACCATTCACAGAGGGCCTGAACAAGTCTAACACACTCCCTCTCCCCTCCCCCACCCCCAAGGCTGCTAACTCACTATTTAATGGACTAAAGGAAGCAGTAAAAACAACCCATCTCCTGAAATTAGCAAGTGAAAAATGGATTAGTCGCCTACAGATTGTCTTGCCAGCTAACTGTCTTGCTTAACAAAGAAGGAAATGTATTCAATAAAAACCCAATAATACTTTGGGGGAAAATGCGAGTTTTGGCCTGGGGTAGATTTTGGAAATAAAGCTGTCACATTATGAAGTGGGTGGAGGGAAATGATCACCAGGAAAAGCTTCACATCATCATGTAACGTGATGATACAAAGAGATGGTGACTTGTGATTAAGGGAAAAGTTGTTTCTGTTCGCGGCTAGAGAAATTACTGTTTCTTCCACAAAGGGCGATGTCAGTAGCAGGCACTGCAGCTCTGAATCTGCTGTCAGATGCTGAAGCCACAGCAAAATGATGAGTTCAGTGAACAACTGACATAAGTGGAGAAGAGACACCAGGGAAAAATTCACCTCCCAACAGCCACATCACAGAAATATGAAGATATGCCTTGGAAAAGCATGATGTGGGCACCAGGCTTAGTCCTGAACACGAGGAGGAAAGTGACAAATGATCTACCCTGGTGAATATAGTGCTGTGTATAAAACTTCTTTTTCCAGGCCTCATTTATTAAAACTCCCTTTTTTTTCACTGTTAAATAAAAAAAAAAAAAAGAGCCTTTCCTTTAGCTAATGGCAGGGCTTTAGTAAAGTCTAACTCTATAAATGATTTGAGAGGGAATATATTTATGGTTAAAGTCCAAAGGTATTGACTTAAAATATAAATGTGTCTCCAGAAAGACAAAGTCAGCAAATAGAATAGTTGGGGCAGCACTATAATGGAGCGGAGGCCCTTCTCTACTGAGAGATCCTTTCCCTCTTGCATCCTTCCCCTTCCTTCCTGCTCAAGGTTCTAAGGGGAGTGTTGGTTAGTGCACAGGCTTCCAACTCTGAGGTACTAGGTTTGAATCCTTATCCCACTTCTTACTAGTTACTTGCCCGTAGGCAAGTTGTTTGAATTTAAGAGGATCCCCACACTGTAGGGATGGCTTCTTCTGTTTATTTGATGCCTCTGTTTTCTTACCAAATAAATCTCTTTGTCCTAAACCCTTGCCTTCTGTACTCTGTCTTGGTAACTCAGTGAAACACTCTTGGGATCGCTAAGAATCTTCTAGACATCAAGCACAATACCCATTTTAGCCCGTGTCCTCCTTGACAGTTTTACAGTTCTTAACCCTGTTGATCTTATTCATAGTGTTGGCTTCTACACACAACCCTTTCCTCTTTCTCTGCTCTCGTTTGTTATCTCCTAGCCTGGCCTCTCCCCTCTGCCTACCTCCCACATGTAGGTATCTTCAAGATTCTTTAGGAGGCCCAGTTTGACCATCCTCTCTCTGCACCTGCTCCCCTGGTGAGCTCACCCTCCTAGAGATTCAACTATGCCGCATGCAGGTATCCAAACTTTCACCTTTAGTCTCATTTTTTTTTTCCTGAATACCCCTCAGAGCCAGACATCCCCTCATCCAATGATGCAGATACACCCTGCTTCTAGAAGGCTCTCTCCAATAGTTTCCTATCAAAATCTTACTCATGCTTAAAGACACTAGTAGGAACTCCTCCTTTTCTATGAAGATCCCCTTTATTTCCACATCTGCATATGCTCCCCAGCTTCATTTGAAACCTGCCTCTCCCCTGTACCCTCTACCCCAACATATATCATAGTACTATAACCCCAGCCTTTAGAAACTCCTGCTATCCAGGGTGTCTCTGCTGCTTAAATATAAAGCCATTTGACCTGATGAAAAGTCACAGGTTAAATTAGAGTTTGCCTTCATTTCGTCCTGACTGATGTTAGGGTGGGGAAAATAATCACCATCTCTCACCTAGATGTTCATAGAGGCCATCTAACTAGTCTCTCTGTTTTCTTTCCTCTTTGGTCCTGTTTGGTCTCTTCTCCAAGGAACAGAGCCATTTTTAGATTATGGTACTCATCTGCTTAAAAACCTGCTTAAAAGTTTTCCTGTTAAATAAAATGCACTCATTCCCCTCTGGTGCTCTTCATGCCCCAACTACACTGACTTCCTTCATGTTCTTCATGTTCTTCTGCCAAAGTCTCTCTCACCCCAGGGCCTTTGCACCTGCGGCTCTTGACAGCCTAAAATATTGCTGCAAAGGATTGGGGAACACCACCATCTGGCCCAGACTACTTTTCCTGCTGGTGGTTCACCCTCTGGTTTCATGGACCTTGCATTCCAGATAAACAGAATAACTTGCTTTTCTTCTGATCATGTGGGTGCCTCTGCATGGATTGCCCTCCTTTCCCCAGACCTTTAATCCACCATGCTCCAACTCAAATGTCCCTTTACTCCACTCAAGCCTTCACTCTATAATCCTGGGGATATGCTCTTCTTCTGACCTTCCAGAGCACACTTTATATCACTTATGCAGCCACCACCAATGATGTGCTTTTGTGAGAAGAGCTGGGTTTTAGAGTCTGCCAACCCTCGTCCCTGACTAGAGTACCTCTTACAGGCTTTTACTAATGACTCTTACTATTCTTACTAGCCGTGTGACCGTGGGCAGCTTATGATGTTCTTTGAGTCTCATCTGTAAATGGGAATAAGAACCAGAGCAATTTATCAGGGCTGAAATGTAAACACTCAACGCCAGAACATGTCACAGTGAGGGCTCTGTCCTGCGGGTGCTCTCTCCCTTCCCTAACTCCCTTCTACAGTGGCCGCACACCGGCAGCTTCCGCGTGAACACCAGTGGAATAAATACGATGCACTACTACTTCCTACTCACTTTCAGTTCCTGCATCCCAGCCATTTTTCCGGATGGAATCGCAGTCGGAGCGGCAGGGCGACACCGCGGGGAGGTTGGGGGCCACACTGCACACGACCACACCCCGCCGGGCTGTGAGGATGCGCGGCGACTCAGGGTGAAAGGTGGTCATCTCCTGGTGCTCGCCCGCCAGCCCATCCACAATCTTATCCAGGTTGCTCCTGGAGTCGCTCTGGAAGCACGGGGTGTAGGCCATGGGGCGCACGGGGACCTGCGGGGGCCCCACCTCCTGGTAGACGTTGCGGCCGTCCCCGCCGCCCCGCAGGTTCCGGAACGGGATGCCGTTGCTCTTGTTGAGCAGGGCCGCGGTGGCGGGGTCCTGCACCAGCGTGATGTTGTTGCGGGAGTAGTTCTTGCGGAAGACCTTCTTGCGAAAGACGACGAAGAGGACCACCAGGATGAAGATGACGAAGAGGACCACGGCGATGCCGATGAGCTCCTCCTTCCCCACGTAGGAGTGGCCGGCCTGGATGTTGGGCACCACCACGGGGCGCAGCCCGCAGAACTGGCCCACGAAGCCGGGTGTGCAGTTACACAGGAAGGAGCCAAACATGTTGACGCAGGAGCCCCCGTTCTCGCACTCCTCTCGCTCGCACTCGTTGATGTCCTCCTCGCACCTTCGGAACAACACACACACAAGCCCCTCTCAAACGTCAGGCCGGCCGACGCAAGCTTGTGTGCTGCAGCTCGAATTAAAACTGATTTCTTTAAAGGAAAATAAAGCCCCTGAAGGGCACACGAAGCACCACAGAAATGGTGTGCTGGTGTGGGGGTGTGTGTGTGTGTGTGCGCGCGCGCGCGCGCGCGTGGGAGAGGTGGCCTGCGTCATCAGCATGAGTTAAGGTGTCTCTCCCACCCAATCTTTCCCAGCTAGTCTGACCCTACCGGGGTGGGGCAGAGAAAAGGCAGAAGAGGAGTAGAAAGAGGAAGAACAGGTGCTGTTGAAAAGGTACCGGTCTCCAAATCCTTGGGTCTAGATATATACATTTTAGAATTTAAAATGCTGCAATTTTAGAAATGACATATAGTATATATCTTTCATATTATGTAAAATACCACCCTCCCAACCCCAAGAACTGGTGCTGGCCTAGTGACCCATAATCAAATATACCAGTGTTCTGATAGTAATACATATGGATAGGAACTCTAATTGAGAGAAATAAAGACTAGACATAGCCTCAGAGTGGTTTTGGCTGTTTTTGTCACCAAATTAGTTTGTCACTAATTTATCTTCAATCCTGTTAATTCTCAGAGCTCTTGGGATTGTAGAATTGAGGATAAAATGCTGTGAAACTATACACATTATAGTTTCCTGAGACGAGAAAGTTTTTGGTTCTGACATATTCCTATAATCGTTACAGTAATTTTTGGTCCCTCTGGGAAATTGGGGTAACAGGGTGTATGTATGTAGGAGGGTAGGTGGAGGTCTATATATTTATGAATCTTTCAGATGTTATGCTGATGTTAAAGGCTAATGCTAATGCAGATTACTAGAAAAAAACTAACGCATTCTAGTGAGAAATAATTAAATTAATTGTACTCTCTTTAAAGCAATCCATGACTTGCTTTGAGTATGACTGTAAGGCAAACATTGAAGTCTTACTCCTTCTTAGTTTAAAATTATTTGAGAACACAGACTTTTTATCCATCACTTTTCTCTGCTTCAGCAAGTGTTCTGCAATGTTCATTCAAAAGGCCCCATCACCTATATTTTTGGTAATCCACTTTAAAAATGTAGTCAAAGTTCCCTAATTTGAACAGATAGAGGCCAGGTCAGTTAGAAATTGGTCAGAATCACAGAGTGTTTAAAAATAAATGCAGCTTTGTTACTTTAAATTACATCCAACGATTTGAAGTCAGATAAGTATTTCCTGGTAAAGTCCTCAGGAGATTTGCTTTAATGAATACATGAGACTGATCTGTAATTAGAATATCACTTGCTTAAGATTATATATATATATTTCTAAAACCACCAAGGATGGTTGAAAGAGGCATTTTACTAAGACTTTAAAATATTTCCTTTCCGTTTGGCTAACACTTTAATTTCACCATTGCTTGGGGGGGAGGGTGAAGGGAGGGGGAAAGTTTGCCAAGGTAAGGTAAGCTTTAGTCTCTCAGAATGATCAGAAAACGCTAAAGCAGTAGAGTCTTGTTCATGAGTTCTGGGGAAATGGACAGTATGTCTCAGAAATATTGGGGGTCAGAGATGGCTTTCTTTAAAAGAATTGTTTTCATGGTTACAGGATATGCAGTAATTACGTAAAAATTTGAAAATTAGAGAAGTATAAAGTAAAACATGTAAGTTATCTATAACTCTGTTAGCCAGAGATAATCCCCATTAATATTTAGTCACTTGTAAGCACTCTTTATATAAAGACATTAACCCTTTGCTGGTCTCTTAGTGGTAAATATTTTACCCCACTTAGTTATTTACTGTTTTGTTTTCTTAGCAAAAAGCAGCAGCATAAAGACTTGCACAATCTGACTTACGTGACTCCAGTGAGCCCAGCTTTGCAATTGCAGATGAAGGTGTTTCCTATTGGGTCACAAGAGCCTCCATTCCGGCAGGGATTTGGGAAGCAGGCTGTGATCTCGGATTCACAGTTTCTCCCAGTGAACTGTGAGAGACAGGTACACTGATAGCCTGTGGAAACAGAGGACCTGATGAGCCACTAGTAATGCTCAGGGTGCATGGACTTGGTCATAATGCGTTCTCCTAATTCCTTCTGAACCAAATCGAAGGCAGGTCCCAAATTCCAAAGATGATTAGTAGCAAATTGGTTATTTTGAACTTGGAACACAGCTTGCCATAAAAATGCCAAGTAATGGTTTAGATCCCTTGCCTGACCACAAAAATTCACCTAATAACCTCATGTATAAATGCTAGTGAGAATAGTTAAGAGACACCCAAGGAGCAGATTGTAAGAGCAGAGACCAGGATGCAGAGGAAGATGCTTTCCCCAACCCACTACTACTGTAAAAGACAGGACATTTCCAGATAGGAGTTTATCACTGGTACAATACTCATGTCATTAGAACACATGCTACAGTAGCTTCCTGAGAAGGGGTTTGTTTGTAAGAGGTAAATGTATTGAGACCTTGCATAGCTGAACATGTCTCTACTCCATTCTTAGATCTCTTTGATAGTTAGGTTGTGTATGGAAATCTAAGCATTTCCCTCCATGTTACTTTGGAGAAATCCAAAGTTGTTTTGGTTCCTTAAGTTTATATGTGACCTGATTTTTTTTTCCTAACAGCTTGGAGTATCTTCTCTTGCCTCCTGTTTTCTGAGATTTCACAATGATATACTTTAATGTGAGTTTATTGCAATCAATACTGGGTACTCATTGGTCCCTTGCAATCTGGAAATTCTTGTTCTTTAACTTTGGGAAAATTTCTTTAATTATTTCATTGATGATTTTCTTTCCTTCATTTTCTCTGTTCTGTCTTTATGGAAATTTTACGGTTTGGATCTCAGATCTTTTGGCTCTTCCTTTAATTTCTTTCTTATATTACATCTTCATGAGTTTTTGCTTTACTTTCTGAGTTTCTCAACTTTTGAAACTTTTTTTGAGATTTTCATTTATTTTATAATTTCCAAGGGCTGTTTATATATTGGCTGAGGGTTTTTTTGTTTTTGTTTTTTTTGTTGTTTTAAACACATATTTCTCTGCTCCTGTTTTGTAGAAATAATATTTTCTCTTATCTCTCTGAGGATATTAATATTTTTATAAAGTTTTCTCCATGCATAATTTCCTCCACGTTGCTTTTCTTTGTTTTTGTGTTTTAGTCTCTGTGATGATAAATTTTGTGTCAGACTGACTAGGCTATGGTGCCATCGTTGGTCAAATACTAGTCTAGGTGTTGTGAGGGTATCTGTGGATGTGATTAATATTTACAATCAGTTGACATTAAGTAAAGCAGATTATCCTCCATAGTATGGGTAGATCTTATCCACTTAGTTGAAGGCTTAAGAAGAAATTCTGCCTCAAGATTGCAACATAGAAATCTTTCCTGAGTTTCTAGCTTTGAGGATTCAAAATCAAGACTGCCAAATTAACTCTACTTGAATTTCTAGCCTGTTAGCCTTCTCTATAGATTTCTGACTTGCCAGCCCCCACAATCCTGTGAGCCAGTTTCTTAAAATCCATCCATCTATCCATCCATCCATCCATCCATCCACCCACCCTACTGGTTCTGTTTCTCTATTTCTGTAGAGAACCTTAATACATTATCTTTGAAATTACAGGATTTTCTTCCTTGTCTGGTAATCCTGGCTTATCAGCTCATATTGAAGAGTGGGGTGGTACAAAATTAGAAATCTGATGGGGAAGCACATGCCTGTTAACTACCTTGTGTCAGTACTTTTTCGTTGGTCAATTTCCCCAGTAATGACCCTTGTCATCTGCTCAGAGGGATGGCAAAGTCCTGGTTTCTAGCATTTGGCAATTGGGTAGCGGTAGAGGAAGGGTGGTTGTAGATCTCAGCATTCAGTTAGCACATCATATTTATTTTACTCCATAAATACCGTGCATAGCCATCCTCACTCTTATTTGAAGGGCTCTTAGGCTAATCTCTGCTCCCCAAATGGCTGGTGACTGATGTTGGGATTTTGTAGATTGATCTCTATAGGTATGAGATAGTTAATAATCTATAGATTGAAATGGTGTATGCTCTCATTGATGTTTTATGCCACACTATAGAGAACTCTCGTGTATAGGAGGACATTATGCTTGTGTGTGGATGCTCACAGGTTCAGAGACAGAAAGACTCATCTTCAGGAGGCAGGTGCAGGAGAGAATTCTTTACTTTCCCAAGAGGAGACAACTGTGTGATCCCACCCTTTCTAGCACCAAGAAATACAGAGGGCCAGAGATTGAGGCTCAGAGAGAGACATAATACACTTAAATGCAACACTAAGTTATAAGGAAAGACCATTATTGATGCAAACTGTGTCCAAAGACTACCAGCCCGAAATCTGTGGTTAGAATGCAGTAGTCTGAGATTTGCTTGCTTCAAATTATGTTGATTTGGGATTATTCTTTTCCAATTTGGAAGTTGCTCACTTAAATGGAATTGAGGATTGCTGGAAGCAGTTGGGATGGGAAAAATGCTACTTTGTGTCACCTGGCTAGTTCCTGGCCAGGATGGCATGCCATTTAGAATAAACTGTGAGGATGAATTAGATTACTTTTCAGAGTCAAGGGAGGGGTGGGATGGCTGCAATACAGGACTTAGGAATGCATGTCAGTGATGAGGAGGGAGGGAAGTCAAGAAGGAGGAATCTAAGGCAAGGCAGATCAGCTCAGGTACACCTTCTACCTCTCCAGCTCCTGGTTGGCATGATTTTGGCAACTGCTCAAATAAAATTATAGCAGAAGTAGTAGAAGGAGGGGCAAGTAGAGACTGTCTGGAAATAAGGGACATTTGAATCACTACCATGGAAACTGGATTTTAACAAGGGTTGTGGCTTGATTTCTTTGATTTGATATCTCTATGCCTTGGAAAATTGGAATTTAAAACAAGGTACTACCTCTAGTACACTATTTGACTCCCATACATTTCCTTTCACATTTTGTCATTTCCATCATCTTTTGTGGATATCCAGTGCTACTTGGTAGCAGCCAGCCTGACTGATTAACCTATTCACTGAGCGCCTAAGCAATAGGCAGTGGTGTACTGGAGCCAGCTCAGACAGGGTTGCAAGAGCTGACTGTTAAACATTTGGAAATTTGGTAGGCCAGTTATTAAACCACTGGCACCCTGACATCAGCCATGGTGGGAGTATTTATGCCACAGAAATCAGTAAATGCCAGAAATCCAGGCTTTTATTTTTAGAGAGCTGGTTTACCAGCACACTCCTGGAATAGGGACTATGGCAGGCACTGGGGATACAAAGACTGACAAGCTACAGACACTATAAGCACAATGATAGCTACAAAACTGCCATGATAGTAGGCACAGGGTGCAATAGGAGCACAGAATAGGAGCATTGGACCGGAGCTGGAGACAACCATACACAATTGAGGAGCTCTGTTCTACATCTGAGACAACTTGCTGTCCACTTTGAAGATGATGATCGCTAACATTTATATGGTATTTATTATGTGCTAAGAACAATTCTAAGCACTTTACATATATTCACAATTATTTAATTCTCCAAACAAGCCTATGACAAAAGGACTATATTATCATTCCTATTTTATAGATGAGGAAACTGAGGTACAGAGAAGTTGATTACTTATTCACAGTCATGGACCTAGTCTGGATTTGATCCCCAGCAGTCTGGCACCAGATTCCTGAATGGTTTAGTATTATCCTGAACTATATTTTCAACAATCTTACTTCATCACACTCTCTATCTGGATTTCTCTGTTTATCAAAAAGCAAACTGTGTAGGATTGGCTCTAATGATCTCAAACCCCTGGGGCAAAGGAGGAGGACCCTTTGGAAGAAACTTTGCTTTTAGAATTTTAAATTTAGAGTTTTTATGTTAACATGATGAGAGGAAAAAGCAGTTGAATTTTTTAAAATACCGTTGGATTTTTTTTTTTAAAGAAGAGTGATATCTATTGTTTGGCTCTGTGAAAGAGGCTTGTTGATCAAAATTAACCTGTTCTCACAAAGCATTATTATTTATGATTTCATTATCTGAGCCTGGGCCCTATTATTAATCATTTTTATACTATCAGTAAGTCTGCAATAATGATACTAAGTGATCTAATGCTTTAGTGGTTTAAAATCACTCTCATTCTATGGAAAATCATAATAATCCTAAGAAGGAAAAATAAGAGGCCCATTAACACCCCAACTCCATAGGTTGTTGGAGAGGTTAGTGGCTTATTCAAAGACATACAGCTAGTAAATGATTGAATTTGAACTTGAATCCAGGCTTTTAGATTCTCAAATCTTTCTACAAGACTGTATTGGCACTGGAACTTGTCAGTGAGCCAGAACTCATTACTTGCTAGGACTAAGAAGGAGGGGCTCATAGTTACTTCCCACAACTCTCCAGGTAGCTGATATGAACAGTATCAGATACCCTTTCTGGAAGCCAAAAAAATCATTAAATAATAGAGCTAATAGCATAATAAAGTTTCTTGTTTTCCCAAGCATTGTCATATGTTGACATGAAAAATAAAAGGAACAGAATTTCAAGAGATATCAGACATTATTTGATTACACATAATATTTTAATTTTTATAAATGTAAAATAAAATTTAGAGGATAATCTCAAAGTCTGATTAAAAAGAGTAGATTTTTTTTTTTTCTGGTTTGGGGGATAATGTCAAATAAGGAAATCATTAGCAAGACTAACAGCTTATTAGGTGCTAGGAAAAATGCTAAGAACTTCCTATGTGTTATTGTCATTTAATTCTTGATAATAACTTTATGGTATAAGTACTCTTATTATAGTTATTTTATAAATGAGAGAACTGAGGCTTAAATAAGTGGGTTTGCCTAAAGTTATAGTCAATAAATGGCAGATGCCACTTTATACCAGTTCCCAGATTTAAAAAAGACAACTGTCCTACTTGTATTGGGATACAGGTTAAAAAACAAAACATAACATCCTCTCCCTCCCCCTCAAAAAAAAAAAAAAAAACACCAAAAAAACAAATCCAGCCAAAACAATGCCATAGCTTCTCTGCTTTCAAATCTGGCAGAATGAGAAGTGTATTTTCAAGCCTTGCCTGAAAGCTGCGCTCTTGTTTACAATCCTTCTAGTTATAGTGGATGCAGATGGTTTTGAAATCTGCACTCAGACAAACGTAAAAGGCTCCCTCCTTTCTTGCTCAAAGAAGAACATTGCAAAACCTATTAAATGCAAAAATAGAAATGGCTTGAGCAATTTTAGAGTGAATTTGGGCTGTGTAGGCAAATAATCAAGATAATTCCTATCTTACTCCTTTGACTTATTAGTCGTTTTTTGACCTGATTCCTCCAGGTAATGGCCTCAACCCTCGGCCCTGCCTGCCAGTGTTGTGGACATCATTCCGATCGGGTTCGGCTGCCTTGATAAGAAAACATCTGCCTGCTGCACAAAGGTGGCAATAATGGCAAATGTGAAACTAGCACTTGGGATCTGAAGTCAGCATCAACCACTATGCTTGCTGAGTTACGGATTTTATTTAGAAACTCCAAGAACTTACATGACTTGGGGAGGCAGCTGTGAGGTGGTGGCGAGGCCCTGGGTACAAGTGTACATTCTGGCTGTTACCCAGCAGCCGGCTGTGATCATGGCAGAGCCCACTGACCTCTAGGAACCTCCTGATTTTTATCTGATAATTGAGCCTCACTAATATCCACTTCATAGAGGATAATAAGGTTTCCGGATTCATCAACCACAATACAGCACGCTAACATTAGGTGCTTTATTGTTATCATTATTGTAATTACTATGGATTCTAAAATGAGCTTAATTTCTGTGTTGCTCATAAACCAAATGACTGAAAGCCGTGGGAATTTTTGACTCTGACTTTTAGGCTGAAAGTTGGGAAATACTAAAACTTCTAGTCTGTGAATTTCAGTTAATGTGAGAGAATTAAAGAATGCATTATCACATGAGACGCTAAACCTAAGCGGGGTGAGCTTTAACCCTGTAAAATAAACAACTCTGAAGGTAAGACTTGTAACTTTCCCTAGGAAAATAGGTCACATTTCATATATTGTATATTGGGTCAACCTCTAATATTTTCTTAGAGGATCTGGAAACGTTTAATGTGTTAACAAAATTAGGTACACAGTAAATTCTCACCTTCTGGCATGTTCTTTTGTGTTTGCACATAACCTGACTGCTTTAGGATTTTGAGTTTCTGTATTAGTAATTTATGTTATATTACTAATGCTGTTACCATGAGATTTTTTGAAAGCATGAAAAAGTTTAACTCAGTATTTAGAAGAAAGCCACCCAGAAATTTTTTTTTTTCCCTCATGAGCTTCAAAGCTCAAATTATGTCCTCAGCATATCCACTGGGAGACTGGCTTCTCCCTTCTCTGCCCTCTGTGCTCCATGGGCCAGTGGACTGAGCACATACAGGGTACCCTGTTCAATCTCCTTAAGCCAACTGTGAAGGGAGGGAGGCCATACAGTGGGTCCATTGGTCACAGAAACAGCAATGGGATCCCGGAATTTAATACAGAGCTCAGCACAAATCAGGCACTTAATTAAAGTGTGATGGACGGAATTTACCTAGATCCTTACAAGTTAGGGCACAATAAACTCAGCAAAACATCACTCATAGTAGCGTGGATAGCTTTGTTCCGAAAACACCTCTATGCCCAAATATTTGTAACAGCTAGGAACTTTTTGTTTCATGAAACTTGCTTAGAGAGAGTAGGCAGACATTACTACTTATATCTTTGAAGGCAAGCTCAGGGTGACCCCAAACTTCTGACTATCTGGGGAACAAAGTTTAAGCTTTATACAAAAACAATTATAAAAATGTAGGATGGACATCTGATATTCAATTCCTGAATGCTCTATGCCTGCTTAGCTCTTCTGGAATTCACTGACTCATGTTCTTGCAAATTCAGAATTTACTGAGATTCCCAAATGTCAGTGGTTCTCAAACTCAGATGTGCATAGTGCTTTGGAGGCTTGTTAAAAACAGAAATGCATGAATTCTACCCTTGCAGATTCTGGGATTCTGTTTCGTAGGTTTGGGTCTCTCCTTATTTTCCTTCATACTTTTCACTGAGAAATTTTTCTTGGTCTGAAGTTCAGGAATTTGCGAATATGATTCAGTTACCTAGCAGAAATTTCCTCTGACCTGGACAGCAAATGATGGAGGTAAGTAAACAGATTCCCCTTTTCCCTTAACAGTCAAGAGACTCTTCTATAACAAAGTCTTATTTTAATAAGGTCCTCAGGTGATGCAGATGCACCTCAGAGTCTGGGAACCATTATGTACATTCATGAAAACAAAAAAGAACTAGTTTTCTTAGGTTTTAGGGCAGTTAAGAGACAGAGAGAGAAATCAGGTCATCACCTAGGGATCTTGTTAAAATACAGATTTTGATTCAGTGAGTTTGGGGTGAGATCTGAGATGCTGCATTTCTAACATTCCCAGGGATGCTGATGCTGTTGGTCCCTGGAACGTGCTTTGAGTGATGAGGGTTGACAACATAGGCTGGGAGGTGCCACAAACCTGGATCAAGTCCTGGCTTCCCCATTTTACTAGCTTTGTGATGCTGGGGTAGTTACTTAACCTCTCTGGCCTGTTTCTTTATCTGTGAAATGTGGGTGGGTGAGGAGAATAATACTGATCCCAGAGTATTATTGTGAGATTTAAGTGTCACAATGCATAAACATTTGCAGGGTAAGCACTTAATAAACACAGCACCAACCACATAGTAGGAGTCTAACAAACAACAGCTTTTCATTTAAGATTTAGACTTCCTGTCTCATGCAAAGTTGTCTGAATGACTATTTTTGGTCTGGTGACTGCCTGGTTTGCTGATTGCTTTGCCAAATTATGGCTTAGTTTCAATTAGGTTTCCCTATAATGGGCTTAAGCTTAGCAAGAGAAGGCACAGAGGACTGAGGATTCCTTATTCAGATGGTGGGTTCTCACTGGACTGTTTCCTACCCACTGGGTCTGGAAATGTTGGGGTCAGAATGGGACCAGGCCATTTCTTCTCCACAGTGGTTACTATTTCCAGTTCGTGTTTATGAAATACATATAATTTTAAGGCTTTACCAAGAGAGAGCCTTCCCTCTGTGGTCGATTTACAGAGTCATATTTACACTCTTATTACAAGTCAGCACTCTGGGCTCTGACTCCCTTGGTGTCCCCATGGCTTGCTCCTGGGACAGCCAGAGTCATAAGTCTGGTCAAACCTGCTGACCATGTCATTCCAAGCTAGTATATGTGGCTTCCTTGCCCTTCGTGCCAAGGGTTTGATTAAGTTTGGAGGTGGTTAAAGTAGAATCCTCTTTTTCTGAAAGAAAATGCTTCTTGCTGTGGGTTGTCTCCTTTATAAACTCTGAATGGTCTGGAATAATGTGCTAGGAGAGTGGGCCTGTCATCAGGAGAGCTAATGACCAATATTCCAGCATTCTTCAGTGGTGAAGAGAATATGCTAAAATATGTATCTTGGAATTTTAGACTAACATATAGCACAGGGTACCAACAACAGGTAGATGTTTGAACAATTAACTTTTGTTAGCAACTTTCTCATGTGCATGGAGTCACATTTTAAGTACCTTACTTTACTTTCTCTAGCCCAAATTTCCTTTTTGAATACTGCATGCATTCTAGCCTTTGATCTGGGGAAGCAAGACTTTCTCCCTGTGATTAGACACTACTGGCAGCCAGAGGGAATTCTTCAAGGCATGAATATTCTTTCATTAATGACTCAGTCTTATTGTTCTTTTTAAACTATCACTCATAACTAAGATGCCTTTCCCCTTATTTTAAAGAACCTTATAATTAACAACATAGTTTCATAGATATGAGTTAAAGGCCAAATTATTGGTTCTTTCTTTTCTTCCCCTCCCGACCTCGCTCCTTTCCACTATTTGATGCCAATTTAGGGTGCAGGAATCTAACGAAAATTCCTCTAATAGGAACAGATAATGGGAGTGAGAAAATGGATTCTCTCTCCTCTTTTCTTAGAAGCCAAGGCCCCATTGTTGGAGCCAGGAAACAGGTAGATATCTCCTCACACACCAGAAGAGGAATCCTGTGCCTTCAATTCCTCAGGGAAGCAACAAAAGCCCTCTTATTAGATTTCCTGTTGAGTGTGAGCAGTTTGCTGGCCTTGAGCTCAGTACTCCTGTGCCTGAGAGCCCCTGATTGCCCATCTGGACCATGCCCTGGGGGCTGCTGAGATAAGGCCTACTGCATTCCCTCAATTAAACAAAGGCAGCAGGCTTGAGAGAAGGGAGTTGCTAGATGGAGGTGAGGAAAGATACTTTGTTTTAGTAAAATATAAGCCCCCAGGTACAAAGGAGAGACTTGAACACATAAGAGGCTCTATCACTTTGGAAGAAAGAATACCTCTGGTGGAAACCCAGTCCCAATCATAGGCGGGAGTGTGGTGCAGGGTGACAAAGAGGAGTATGAGAGTGCATGTGCATGTAGGCAAGGTTGGGCCCCTGGGGAGAGGAAAGCAAGTTCCTTAGGTCATGTGAAAAGTATACTACAGGTGGGTCCTCAATGACAGAATCTGGTTAAATCAGGTGAGATTAAAAAACATAGGAATATTGCTGTTTCTGATGTGGGTCATAGTCATTGTATTAACATATCTGCACTGAATACTTCACTCGAGGATTTAATGGCAATTAAAAAAAATTGAGGCACACTGAGGAGCAAGATTCCATAGTCCTGTTCCTTAATACAGTGCTTATCATTGTTGTTTTAAAGATAACCTATGTGGAAGCCCATAGCTTTGCCAGAAAAACAATGTTCTGCTATGGTTAAAAGTATGTGACAATTTGTGGCTGTGTACCCAGCATTTGACATGGAGTGGTGTTCTATTTCAACCCAATTTAATTATATGCTCCTTTTATATATCGTAGATGGCTCACACTAGCAGAATTGTTTTGCCTGGTGAAAAACTGGCCATGACTTGTCATAATGGGCTGGTTTATAGAACCACTGAAGTATAGTTACTGCCCATCATTCGGGAATTATGGCACCATAACCACCCTTTATTTACATATACTGCTGAGACAGTAAAAAGAGCAAATAGATTTCTTAAATCCAGACGGCAGAAATTTCCCCCCAGGGCACTTGGCCCTCATTGTGGCAGTAACATATGCAAGTCTAAATAACTTTGGTGTCTGTATTTCGGCAGTGCATCATTTCACGGACAGTTTATAACATTCTAATAATAAAATGGACTCTAAATTTGGAGTTGGGCTCCACGAACATTAGATGGTAATGTGCACAGCAGAATCTTTAAGTGATTTGTGAGGAAGGTTTAAATTTGCTAATCACACTGCTGCTGAGAGACTCCGCAAAAGGGCTGGAGTGGAACCAGTGGTTGGGCTGCTGGGAGGTGACGAAGCCTTCAACCAGGAGAGCGCCTGACGAGTTTGCATCAACAAAGACACTGCATCTGGGTAAAGTCAGGGATTCTTTTACAGTCAGACTCCTAGGACTTAAATAAAAATAATTTTGGCTTTCCTCCCAAACAATAGAAACTCTTTACAAGTCCCTCCTTTTTGGGGGGCACCCTGTTCTTTCTTTCATCTTCATGATATAACTTTGAGGAAAAATTTTATTGGGGTAAAGCATCATACCCTCATTGACTGTTTATCTGTCCTGAGATTTCATGTAAATTGTCCTCTCCTTATTCTTGACTTTCCACTCCTGTACAGAGTTGTCACTCGACTTATTTTTAATACACACATTTGAGAAGCATGCTTCCAAGCATCTCTCCACTCTATTTCTATTCTTGGGGTGGTGAGTTCACACCCCACCTTTTAGCTTCTAGTAAAGTTACATGGCTACATGTGAAAGGATTGTGTGTGGTCGTCAGACTGCTATCAATCATTCTGCACTGGCATGCAGGTGACTCAAGGACAAACACTTAAAAGGGGTCCTATCCCTCCATGCTGCAGAGGCCTGGAAGGGTGTGGGGTGGACAGGGGACAGGGCAGCTGCGATAGCATCTCGGGGCTCCTGCAGTCCCCGCGCTGCACCTGTGGAGTTGGGTAAACCAGAAGCCGCTGGAATTGCCAAGCTCTGCAACTGAGAAAAGGGGAGTAAGGAAGCTCTGCTGGCATCTTGGGTGAATACTCCTCCTCTCTGGGAGAACACTTGGGTCGGTCATGCATGTGACAGCAAGGCCCCTGCAGGTCCTCCACCCACCGCCTGCCCTGGTACGATGGTGCCCGGGGCGCAGCGCACTCACCCCCGGAGGGCAGGCCGGTGCAGCTGCCCCCGTGCTGGCAGGGGCTGCGCTCACACGCGTCAGGGTAGAGCACGCAGCCCAGCTTCAGCTCGGTCAGGCCCACCACCTCGGCGAAGCTGCTGCGCTTGTTCTGCAGGGGCAGCTCGTTGTTATTCAGCACCACCGAGTCCAGGCAGCCTTGGAAACCGCTCAGCACCTGTGTGACCCGTGTGTCAGTCAGGCTGCGGATGTTATCGGCCTGCACCAGGGCCCCGAAGTAGATGGTACTCTCGGTGCTCAGCTTCTGGAAGTAGAGCGGTGCTCTGCGTCGCTCCACATAGCTGTCGTCCAGGGACAGGCTCGTGAAATTGCGATTGAGCTCCAGGAAGACCGAGTGCCAGCTCCCGTCATTGACCGCGCGGCCCGAGATGCCCAAGATTCCCGGGCCACTGCCACAGTCCAACTGGAACCACAGCTTGCCGTCCACGATCTGTGGGGGAAGGACATCAAAGTGCTGTTTAATATGCACCTGGCAGTTCGTTCCTGGACACCCTGCTCCCAAACAGGAGGAGGGGAAGGGACAGGGAGACAGACCTTCCAGGGCACTAAGTGCTAAGGAGGTATAACTGTCTCATGAATTTATAGAAACGTACTGAACCAGTCTTTCCAAAATACGTTTGATTCATGACAGACCTGTTAGAGACTATCGCAGCATCACTCATTCTCACAAATGGAGTCGTTCTCTATGCTTCAGTAAGTTCCAGAGACAACTTGCTCTTAGGTGTTCTCATTTCTGCCTCTGTGGCTCATGGATTCTCTGGCACCATCTCTTTCTGCATAAAGTTCACAGGTTCATGCCACATAAACATGTATATATGGAAGGCAGAGGGCTTTGTGGACCAGGCAGAACCCTGGGAATTTAGGAACGAGGAATATAATTGGGGCTTTGCCTTGTATCACGCAGGTCATATAAGTCCTTGGTTGGCCTCTCTGTGTTTGGGATCCCTACAGAGATAACTGCTGTCGCTTATTTTACGAGGAGACTGGGCCCATTACAGAATGGTTAGCCACACCACACACAGTTAGTGCATACATATTCTGCTCTCTAATGCAAATGTATGAATGTAAAAGACTGGAGACAAATATTTATTTCTTTTCACAGAGCTTTCATGTGTAATCCATGCTGTTGCCTTTCCCATTTTTTTGGTTCAATAAAATGGACTGAATGGAGATTGTAAATCATACCAGAATACTTGCTCAGTGACAACTCCTGGATAATATCCATATTTTTATTTCAATACGAGTAATAAAATGATCAAATGCGACTTTGGGGACTGCCTTCTTCTACACAGTCCGTCTGCTGCTATGCTCTGTGGCCACAAAGTGCAGTCCCCAGTCTATCAAGGATTATCTGGTGGTGAGGGTGCAATTCATCTAAGGTTTCAATGACTATATTACTTGGTTCATTCTCCTCCTCATTCCTACCCCATACCCCTTGGGATAATAACCAAGTTACAAATTCACCCAGGAGAACTGATGTGGCTCTGATGTACTCACATACATTAAAGTTCTGTAACTAAGAAACACAAAATTATCCCATACTAACACTGAGCACAGTTAAGTTTCCTTTTTTTTTTCTGTTTAAAAAAATAGCAGCAACACTACCGAATGAATAGGAAGCTAGAGGTCTACATAATCCTCAGCTTTCTGAAAATGAAACTCATTTGTATCTTCAAAATTCTAGGAGTTTGGAATTATAAGCCTTGTTTAGATGACAAACTAGAATGCTGATGACAAAAGCTGCCTTTACATTAACAAAAGTTAATCTCTTGCTATTTCACACTATATTATGCCAGGGAGAGAAAAGAATACTTTCATATCCTCTTATGCTGGAAAATTATGCTCTGATCATATTTAGTTTTTCTATCTTCAGAATAGGGTTTACTCAGTGTTAAAAAGATCTTTTAAGAGGACAAAGCTTTCTCAAATGAGAGGGAGAGCTATTTTTATAGAAATTGGGGTATGCATGAAACTGTAAGAAAAGTCTATCGCAATAATCTGAAATGATGTACTATGGTGGGAGAGATAGGCAATTTGTTCAATGAAATGGATAATTTGAAGAGCGTGGCCCTAATGTTACAAAATATTTAGGTCCTCGGGGTTGTTTCAAATCAGTGATGTCCTTTAACTCAGATATTCAGTGGCTTGGGGCTTGGGAGACAACAAAGGCAAGCTGTAAAAAGTCATCTTATAGAAAAGTAGGACTTTGAGTAAAAAAATTTAAATTATTCCACAAAGTCTTACTGCTTCAGATCCTTGGTGTGTGGCTCTAGGAAATGCACCATAATCATAAAACCCGTAAGGGGGTTATTACATATTCTCTAAAAGGGGTACTTTTTATAAACCCATTTTTAAGGCTTCCATTAATAGCTATCTGGCACACAGTAAATGCTCAAAAATACATTTTGAATGAATAAGTGAACAAATAAATTATCTCAGTCCTTCAAAATCTCTTCTTTTGATAAACACTTGTAGTACTCCCAACCCATTTGCCTCTGTCACAGGCCCAGATCCACTACTAGCTATCACTTTGGGCAAGTCACTGAATCTCTTTGAGCCTCAGTTTCCTCACAGGCAAAATGTAGCCACTCATATCTATGCACGGGAGTGTGAGAATGAAAAATGTATGTATGTGAAAATACTTTGTTAACTTTTAGGTATTTTATTATTATAATGTTAATAATAATAATGTTAACTCAGTTATCAGTGATACTCTTATACAGATCTTTGAAACTCTGGAATCTTGTGAAGAGCTTCCTTGTTACTCTTCTGATCTATGTTAGAAAGATAGATCTAAGTGGATATTCTAAGTGGACTGTTTTAAAAACCAAATGACCTTCAGCAGCTTCCCTCAGCAGCTTCCTTTCAGCCTTGAGGTCTTAAGCTAGCCTTGTTTGAGAATGAAGCAATGTATTGTCTATAACTTCCCCAAAAGATAAAATATGTGATATTTCTAGACTAACAACCAAGGATATGTGCTTTTACTATACTATTGAAGCTGAAAGACTGACATAGGGAAAAAGTTACTTGTGTTTGGCAAATCTCTCCCTGCAATCTGACATGCTTCTATTATAGGTTCGAGGAGAGCCACAGGACCAAATCCCACCATTTTCATTCTTGCTTTGGCTGCCAGGCAACTCAGAGTTATGCTCTGTGTTTAACTGAAGTAGCAACCCTTGGTCTAGATTTTTTAATGATGATATTCTCCCCTTTCCCACTTCATGGACTGGCTCTTTGATTTTATTGCATTTGGTTGCTTATGGTCAACTTGGAAACTCTTTTGGAAGTAAAGAAGGCATCAGTGGTAAACAGAAGAATGAGCACCTTTATTGCTGCCAAGAGGCAGAAGTGCTCCCTGTTCATGAGCTCTGTGGCCACTTCTTGAGGTCTCCATACAATTCTTTAACTGTCTTCAAGGGGTGCCCTTCATCACACTGATTGTCTTAAGTACTTTTTAGGCTCTGCTCTAATTGGGAAAATACAAACAACCAAGAGTGCAACTTAAACAAAGCATTTCAGCATAGTCGTTGAACCAAAGTATAAGGCACATACTGTACCTAAAGCCAATAAAATTACATCTTGCATGAGGCTGAAAATGTTAAGCAAACAGATTCAAATCCCCTAAGTGGATATTCCTGGCGACTACGGGAGAATATCTGCAATAGTTCCGTACAGCTGCGTCCTGCTTTGGGCAAGCCCAACGTATAAAAAGCAAACTTACAGAACAGACAGATTAGGGGTGATTATTCACATCACAAAGGGATTAATGGGAGGCTCTCTTCAATTTACACAACTTTCAGAAACACACTTGTTTCATGAACTACAATCTACCTTAGGAGCTAGAGTTGCCTAAAAAGGTTTAAGTATTCTTCCCCCACCCCCACTCCCATCCCAGAGATCTGTACATTTTAGACATTTGCCAGTGAAGTGTCAAATGACAAGCTCCATTTTAGGGTCAAGCCATTCAGGTCCAATATATATTTTTCCTCACTCAAATTTAATGCTGTACAAGAGATTTGCTAATAGAGAGTGTTTACCTCATAAGGATGTTCTGCAACCACTGGCCCTGTTAGAGTCTAAAGGAGGAAAAAGAAAGGCCAGTGACACCCAAGCAGAGCCCTGAAGAGCTGGTACCTCTGAAAGGACAGAGCATTTTCCAAGCAATTATACCAACTCCCACCTCTCAGGGCTGTTTAGAAAGTGATCTCCTGACTGAAGAAGGTAGGGTACTTTGGAGCCAGGAGGAAATAAAGACAGGACTTAGGTCTTTGAGATTCTCTTCTTTCACCATGAATATTTGATCTGAGTTAACTATTCTCTAAAATTACACACCCAGAGTGTATCTCTTATTTTCTTTTAAAAATACTGTTTTCTTTTCCAGAGCTTAAATTATTTCGAGTTGAATGAGTAAGGAGAGTAGGAGATTCCCCACAAAAGTAGTCAACTTTTAACCTCCAACTCCCTGATCACTCACTCTTGGCAACCAAGTAATATCTGGCAATACCAGAAGTGGGCTGAAGTAAAAGTCCAGGTGATAGGGGAAGGCACTGGCATTCAATGTTATACTTTTCTCCCTCCAGGATTAAAGTCTGAACCACTTAATTGACTTGGATGTGACCTATCAAACAAAAGACAGAAGCTAGAAAGGTCCACCATCATCCCAGTTAAGCCTAGTGATAGAATCCTAGGAAGGAAACACTGCCAGCCAATTCTATTTAGATGGACATTTCCCGCTGGACAGATGCAGTATGTCTCTAAACACACTTAAAATGTGCTAGTATAGTAACTTGGTAAGAATAGCATTAGATTAAATATATCTCCCTCCTCCTTCTCCTTTTTTCTCCTAATACTGGAGGGCTTAATCTGGCCTATAGACACTAAGAGTGTGATTTTTTTTTTTTTTTTTGATGAAATGAACTGTACTGGCAAGACTGATAGCTGTGGAGAGCATGGAGATTAATAGCACAGAGTGAGAAAAACTGGAGCGCAGATCCAGGCCTTACCACTTACTAGCTGTGCAACCGTAGGTAAATAACTTAACCGCTCTGTGCCTCTATCCTCTGCTTCACTGAATGAGGATGGTCATATATAACAAATTTATTCTGTTAACTTTATAATAAAAATCAAATGATATGTGTAAAGCCATCAGAATTGTTGTTGTTTTCATGAAGGCACCAGAAGTTCAGAGCAGAATACAAATGCCAGACTTGCTCTATAGGAAATCTGGCTGCTTTTGGAAGGTTTCGGAGGCTGGGAATGATTTTAAAAAATTGGGCTACTTGGGTCATGATGGGACATATGGAATCTTCTATGCTTCAGATCTCCAGCTTCCTCCCTGAGCAAGAACAGAAGTTGCTTTGAGAGGTCAGTGGGGATAGACCCATGTGGTAGAAGAGTATACAGCCAATCTTTCTAAAGGACCACCCCTGCTGTGGAATTGATTAGGAGATACATTCTAATGAACTGAGTGATTACAGCTCAAAAGAAGTCAGCCCTTGAACCCACTCTAGAGAGAGATGCCCCAATTTACCAAGAGCCAATTTTGAAGTTGAATGTACAAAAAAGTAAATGGGGTGTTGGCACACTTCCCAGTTCTGCTGCTGCTCCCCTTTGCCCTATAGTCGGCTTCTGGTTCTCTGAATTTAAAAGACAGAATGATTTCAGCAGTCCCCAACCCAGGAGCCAAAATACTAACATGAGAACTGACTGCAGGAAAAGATAACCCATTTTAATTACCTTCAGAATTATGCAGGGATTTGCTCTGGTGTACATTATAATCCCGTTGCTTTGCAGCGTTCGCAGACGCAGAGCTAGCTTAAAGTCCTCTTCTTTGCTATTTTCAGAAAGCCGGTATTTGATGTAACTGTTTCCAGCAAAGCTGAGAGAAGTGTGTCCTGAAAAGACCATTATGAGAAGACACATATGCTTTTAACTTCCAGAAATGAGCAGGGACATATGAAATCACCCGACAACTACCCAGCAAGTTGATTAAAGACCATGGGAAGTTAATGAAGGCATTGAGGAGAAACCATTTTTGATTAGAAACTGGTTCTCCTTTCAGGTCGCACTCTAGTTTCGAAGTGAGAAAAATATTAACTAGTTGGATGCCAAAAAATCTTAGTTGTTTAATGCCAAGGACAACTTGGTAAATTCTATAACCTGAATTTTCTTCATGTCACTAAATTCCCAGTTCCCACTTTCTAAAATTAGCACTATTAAAGGATACCCTTCATGTCCACCCCATCACTTAGGCACTCAAGAACCTTCAATGCCATGGAACAAAGGAAAGATATACCATATTCCCCACATATTCTAATGCAAAAGAGACGACTATGACATTCGCACTAATGTTAAAAAAAAAAGGCACCCGATGTAAAGGAAGTCCATGTCATGGCAGTCACAATTCTACCTTCAGGTAGAATTTTTATCCCTACTCACATTGCCCAATTCAGAGTTCACCCTGTTTTATTTATTTATTTGTTTGTTTATTTTTTATTGCTTCCAACTTTTATGTTTTATCAAGTAAAGCAATGATTGAAAAGCTGTCTTGCTGGGATAAAAGGTGGAAAGTGTGGAAATATACCAAATGGACAATTATTATGAACAATTAAGAGTTTGCTATATAGAAAGGAGAAAGTAGATGGGCAGAAAGTGACACCCTGGAGTTTGGAGACTTGGCTTTATTGTCATCCTGCACACCCGTCTGCTGTGTGCACAGTGTGTATGTTGGGGTGGGGACAGCATAAATATCTTTTAAGTCTAGCCTTAGATAACTTCAAAAGCAAGTATGCTGGTGATACCTTCACTTCACGGGCAGCTCCATTCTTGAAACCAACTATAAAAGAGTTTTGGCTTCCATTTTCAAGAAACGCAGTTCTCTTTGCAGAGGCTGAATTTCTAGAATCCAGTGCTTATTAGCAAAGTGCCTCGCACGTACTAGTCATAATTATTTTTTATTCCCACTGTAATTACTATCATAATCATTACTCGATAAATATTTCTTGGATTCCAAAATTGGTATAAGTGTACCTATATTTTAAATATATCCTCTACCAAAAAGAGGATTTTATTGGTACCCAAAATGAACAATACTCTTTTTAGAAGAAAAAAACGGTAGAAAATACATCAATTAAACAAAGTATTAAAACTGAGAGAGGATCATTTGGACTGAAATAACATACATGATCATTATTTTTCTTTCTTTAAGACACAGAGATGAGTACCTCTCCTTTGGGGAATGTACACTTAGACATTTCCAGTGGAGAGTCTGCTTATTTGGTGCTCTAGGCTGGGCTTACCCTATGGAAGGCACACAGACTGGCTCAGCCCTACCTTCTGTAGATCTCTATTTTGTAGCTATGGGTTTGTGCAGCCCTCTGAACATCAAAGGTTATGCCACAGACACCCCAACTCCTCTGCTAACCAATAGCCTTCTGTGTTCCATAATTTCGTACCCTTACCACCCATGTGACACAACTGAAAACACATGTTGTGGTGTCCCCATTATATAAGGAGTCCACAGTCAGTGCATGTATCCTTAGCATAGGCTGCAGCTGCAGTAAACCCCAAGTATATTTGAGGGTGGATGTTAACTGTCATCCATTCTGAAGGAGAGTATTGATGCAGACAGAAGTGTCTTCTGGAAGGGCTAGAGCAGTGTAATTTACTACAGGAAAAATACTTTAGGAATATGAATTTATATCCTCATCATTCCACCCCACTCTGCACCTGAGCACTCTCCAAGCTTTCCCGGTGGACACTGGCAGAGGAATGGTCTCCTGCTGGCTTCGTAACCGACACACTGCATGTCCTCTGGACATGGCTTCTCCACGCAAGGATCGTTGGACCCCGGGCACAGTCCTCCTGTGACAAAGGGGGAACACGCATGATCAGTACAAAGGGAATCACCCTACACCCCAGGGAGTAGAGGAATGGTTCGAGAGCTGGACTCTGCAGACTCCAAGTGGAGAGACAGAGGCTGCGCAGAAGCCAGAGGGTCTGAATGGGCTTCGACAGGTATGGGTGCCCTTCGAACGTCTCTGCACCTGCCAAAAGCTTACTACCAGACTGAAGTCAGTTGTGTGCAAAGAGTAAACAGAGCTCCTCCTTTTAGGCTAGAACATGCTAAGGTTGTGACTGGACCTTCAACTTTAGCTGAAAAAAGATCACACTACACGGGCTCTGGTTATAGTTCTCAGAGTGAGGTTCCTGTATACTGGGGCTGTCTGAATGTATCACTTGAATTTAGATTTCTTCTATACTTCTCTCCTGCCCTGAAAAAACTAGGGGTAGGCATCCAAAGATGTTAGCTGTTGTTCCCAGAGTGGGGAAAAAAAGACTTCTTTGAAGAAAAGTATGACTAATTCCAAATTGTGAAAGCACAACTCACATTGTTTCCTAATCCCTCCTGCTACATGCTATTGTATTGATTAGCTGTAAATGTGCCCTACTGCTATCAAAAATAGTAGAATTATCCTCGGGGAAGGAAGGCTTCCTTTCTACTTGTTGGATGTTCACAGCACAGTAAGATTAAAGGTTAATCCCTCACAGAGGAAATCCTGGAAAGCAGATTAACTGATTAAGGCAGAATTCAGGACTCAAGTGAGTTATTTCAGAACAACAGGGATGGCAAATATGGGTCCGCTGAAGGGAGTGCTCTTTTCAAAGTTCTTGGATACTTCAAATGTAATTAGGCCACTTTCAGCCTGGTGAGAGTCTAAGTGGTAAAAGGACTACAGAAAAGGAGACACGAATTAAAAATAACCCACCACAAGGTTAGCAGTGGCCTGAAGGAGCGCCTCTTCTCTGTGAACCCAGAACTTGCCAAACATCAGTAGTTTCTTCCTGAGCAAGATCTGGCCCAGTATCATACTTCTTTCCAACCAAACTCATTCCCATTCATTAAGCATACTGCCACATAATACAGTCATTTCTTTGTCCAGGAGAAAGCAAAATTTTACTGCTAACTCCATATAGACATTTTAAGAACTGTGATCCTTGAGAGGAACAATATAAGTAGCACCAGCAAACTCAAAATTGATAAATCCTATTTTCCACTTGTTTAGAGCTCGGCCAAAGAAGATACTCTTGGCAATGGCCCAGCTTACAAAGTGAGAAGATGAAGGGATTTTTAACTGAAAATTTAGAATGATTTCCACAAACGGTTCTAAGAGACATTAAGTGCCATGAAACACATCTTTCGATTTTCATCCTAAGAAATCTTTATTCCTGACACTTATTTGTCAGTATTTATGGAACTTATAAAAGCTGTTTAACCACTTCATAATCTGTTGCAAGAGGCTTGTGATAACCAGTTTTTAGATAACTTTTGGTGCATTCATTCAACAAGTAATTTTTTAGGGCCAATGAGGTGGTAGGCCTGGACATACAAAGATGAAAGAAAATGATCCTGCCACTTCCTTCCCCAGGAAACAACATGCAAACACACAATTACAATACATTAGGGTAACAGCTTTTATAGAGATATGTGAGTGCAGTGGAAGTACCCGAGAAAGAATGATTGTGTTTCCAGGGAGAATGTCAGAAATTCTCTTAAAGGAAGGGAATATTTTAAACTCAGGCTTGGAAGATGAGATCCTTTGAGTAACAAGGAACTGTGTTTCATGGGAATGAACCAACCATAGTTAGTGGCTTAAATACATTCATGTGTTTGTGTTTTTGTTTCTTTATTGGTATGTTCACAAGTCTACCAGCTGACACTTTGCTGTTTCTGAGTGGTTTCCTTTCTGTTTCTTATGGCCTGCACACTTCTAGGTTGCTCCTAAATGTTGACTAGTTAGTATAAGCTCAAAAATGCAAATGGAGCACTTGGAGGTAGCAGTGTGCATTTAAAAAATCACAAAATGCCTCACAGCTAATAGATGTAACTCTGGATTACCTGGACATTTCCTTCCAATTGGACACAGAAACAGTAATTCATGTATTTAAGAAATCAGTTACTTCCCATTCCATGGGCATGCCTCTTTCTATGACCTATTTTAACCAGCCTAAGGATATCCATTCTATGAATTTCTACTACTCTGAGATATAGCTACATATATTACATTCATAGTCTTTTCTGCTCTAATGCAATGGCTATGTGGCTAAAAAACATTGCAGTATCAAAAATCCAGTTTAAAAGCCACTGTTTTAAAGGGGAGAAAAGGGTTAGATAATTTCAGATCCATGATAGCAAAGCAATTTTTGCCAACAGGAATTATGGTAACATTTTTTTTAAAGAGCTATAAGTGTATATTATATATAAAACCTAAACACTGTATTTCAGAATAAATAAATATTTGAATACTTTTCCCTTATATCCACATGTTTTGACCTCTCCTTTTACCATTAGTCCTGCCTGGTAATTAGCACAGGACTTTTCATTTTATTGCCCATATCCCTTATAGTGGGTTAAAGCACAAAGCCACTTAGACTCACAAGTAGAGTTCAAACTCACAGCTCTTTTTCTTCTTTATGTCATAACCATAGAACCCATATAATTAAATCCATTAAGTTAATGCATTATATTAGATCCAATCCTTATTATAAAAACTCTAGCTGGAGGATATATAAAAAAATATTAACATAAATATAATATGTGCATTCTAAAATTAATAATACAAATATCAGATATATAATAATATGTATTTCTATTTGTTCTAGCAGCCATTGGCTCTGATAGGTTTTTTTTTATTTTTCTTTTTTAATAAGTTTTCTTTAAGGTAAAGGGGACAGTTCTTGGCAGTTTTTTTGCTTTAAAAACCCTCTGAGGCCTCTTCCCCAGTCCTGTCCGAGATGGGAGGAGCCAAAAACATCCAGTATCCAGCTGCTGCTGTCAGCTGGCTCTGCTCACAGTCCACTCTCCTGTGGCTCAAGGAAGTACGAAGGCAGAGTAAAGTCTGGAGGTCAGTGTACATGTGACAGCCTCCTTAGCTGGGGACAGAGATGAGCATGTATATGCACAAAATGAAGTCTATTCTGAGAAAAGCTTCTAGTTACTAAAAAACAGATTTCACAAAATTAAATATTTCTCATATACAATATTGTTGTTGTTCTCTCTCGATCAACTATGATAAGAAATTAGGGCCTTTCTGAAATATATATTGTTAGAGGGACTTGATCTTTGCATGCCAACCCTGAACAATGTCGTGTATCCCACATCCTCAGATATACTAAGGTCTAGGTCCTGGGGACACATTCCTGGGGATAATGACCATCTTTCTGGCCAAAGCCTTAAATTCTCTAGCAACATAAAATCCAGTATGCTTTAAATGGATGCTGAGGGGTTAACTCGTTTTTCAAAATCACATGTTTATGTCATCCTCTTTTCAGAGAAGTATATATAACTACCATTGTATAGAGCTTTACAGACCTTCTCTCTGGTGGCAGAAAGTTCTTCATCAGCTCTGGAGTACCAGAGAAGAGACAACAGTGTCAGTTCCCATTGGCTTTTGGGAGGAACTTTATCTTATTAACTATCATTAAATAATCTAGATTTAATTAACTTGTGCTGTGATCAGTGACAGATTGGCGGGTGGGGGCTCCAGACCTACATGCTCTGCATCTCCAGGCATCCATTACTCTGGTGCCAGAACGAGCATGAAGGGAGAAGGGTCGCACTTTATCAAACCAACTGATGCCATTTGTTGTATGTCAGGGCAGGGCAGAAGGAGCAGACATTTTTAGCAACTGTCAGAACATAAAGCAGGCAGAGAAAGCTCTGTTCCTCATTCCCAGGTCCCCTCTGGAGGCGTGGCAGTGTAATAGAGAATGGTGCTGCATTGACAAGCAGCAGACCAAGATTTTGGCCCTGACTAGTTATTAAATTTATTTACTGTACGGCTCCAAACAAGTTGCTTGACGTCTCTGGGTCTCGATTTCTTTTTCTGAAAAATGAGGATGATTCTTCATAGAGTTGTAAGAATCAAATAGGCTAATGTATGTCAAAGGAACTTGCAAAGAAAAAAAACTTATAGTAAAAACAAATTACTTACAAGGTCTCCAAGCTGAAGATACTAGCTTGACTCTGAGGCATGGCAGAGACCTGAAAGCAAGTATAATCTTTTTCTTGTTGTTCTTTATGGATCCAATTCATGATTTGTAAATTGATAGACAATATAAAATACTATGTGCATGGGAGGCATAAAATAAGACCTGGAGCTTTTAACTAATCAGCATCACAGGCCACACGCAGCTGTAGGAGCACCTTTACCATTCTGTCTTGGGTGAAGGTTTTCTTTTCTTAGTCTCTCCATGAGAAGAAATGTGCACACGATGTGGCCATTCTCTGAAAGGTTTTCTACCTTCAGAAGTTTTGCTCAAATGGAAATTTAGGTCACTCTCTACAGAGTTAACAACATACCATTCACTTGAGCAGAAGCTTCAGAGCTTTAGAAACTGCAGGGAGGAGAGTTAATCCTCTTGAGGTTTTAGAAGTTTCTCACCACCACAGTTAATGACTCGTTCCCTTCATGTTCCCAGAATTCCCACAACCCCCTGAATTAAGTCTATGCCTTTAGGTAACACATCAGTATCTAGTTTTGATTATTATTGCTTCCACTTTTAGCTGATTTAATCTCTTGATTTATGTCTCTGCTTCATTATACTGGGAATCCAATAACTAATGGTAAACACTCTGAATTCACACGCTTTGCCAAGATGTCATGTCTTGGCAAATGCCACTTAAGAAACTTCCCTCTTAATTCCTGGCCTGCATGAAATTTTAAAACACATTCTCCCAAGGTCTTTTGGTTTTGAAGTGGTCTCTTGTGGTTCTTCCGAAAGCACAGAATCATCTGTAATGGTGTTTGCTTGGCACAACCATACTTTCTGGATGATTTTGCTAAAGTGCAGTTTCATTAAAGATGACCTCTCTGGGGTAGCTGTGTGTGGGTAAAATACATGAGGGAATATCCACATACTGAGAAGCTGGTATCACCACCAGGGTGATCATCTGCACTGCAAAACTCTTCTGGCACTTTAGGACTCATGTGTGCTGGAGATGAGGGATCTGCAGAGACATATCTGCTATGAATCAAAAATGGAAACCTAGTTTTCAGAAGGAACCCAATTAAGATTCAGAGACAAGATTGACAGTTATTTGAAACCGCTGGGATTGGGACTGTTGACTCTCCTGTAGGATTCAGCATTAACAAGCCCCAGCACAAGTGCAAATCTAATCTCAGATTTTCCTCTGCTTTTTAAAAATCATTAAGTGTCTTACTGCCTCAGAGAAGATGTCATCATTTTATTTTATTGTGCTTATTAGGAGCACATTACCATGGCTGTCATTACAGGCTCTGTTTACCGATCTGACTGCATTCCTCCCCAGGAGTGTCCTGACTCTCCACCATCCAGTCCAACTGAGCTTTTTGTCATTTGCTCATTGCTGGCTTATGTTCCATGAGGATGGAGACCATGTCAGCCTCACCACCATATCTCTCCAGCACCCCAGACAGGGCATGGCATAGTAATCAATTCACTTCTGAGTGAATGAACAAATTAAAGAGTGCCCAAATCCCTGAGCCTTTCTCTTCATTGCTTCCTCTGCTTAAAATGCATTCCCTGCTTGGCAAAGACCCAATAGGCCCAGCTGCATTGCTTCTAATGCCTTCTGTGGACTCCTATAAGTAGGACTGAGGACACCCCCTTTATGCCTATTCTTTGACTCACTTATTAGTTCCTATTTGTTTACAGCCAAGGGGCAAAGGAACTTCTACTGTTGTCTAGGAAAGGAGGATTCAAGGGGTCATAATAACTATCCTTAAATGTCTGGTAGAGGAGGACTTAGGCAGGTCAGGTTCTGTGTGGTTCTACAGGATGGAGTTGGGCGACATTACAAGGATACAGACTTTGGTGCACTGTAGGGGAGAAGGTTGTCCCAGGTCCATCTTGTGAGGTAGTGAGTGCCTGGCACTGCTGTTCAAATGTTGGCTGAATTGCTGGGCCAAGAGTATAGTAAACAGGATGTCTATCTATAGTAGGCGGGGGGTTGGATTAGGTGACTTTCAAGTTCCTTCTAAATCTGTGCAGATGTGGTAGGTATAATGGTTAAGAATCCCGGCTTGGCCATTTACCAGCTCTGTGAACCTGAGCAAATCAGTTGACCTTTCCAAATCTTAGTTTCCTTAACTTTTGAAGAAAGTTAATGATACCTACCCTTTGGGGTTATTGTAAGGGTTAAATGCAATTATATGTGTTTTTAAAAAGAGCATAGTAACTGGCTGTGGCTCAATATATGTTAGTCGCTACATTTGTCCCTGCCTTCATCTATGCACTGAATTGCACCATTTCTTAACCTCCATTCCTTTGCTCTAATGCTCTTCAGCCTGGAATCCTCTCTCCCCATCATCTGCCTAATTCTAGGCATCTTTCAGATCTAGCGCAGGTGGCATCACCCTCATTGATGTGCTTCAGTACTCTCCCTACCTCCTCAAGCAGATCCTTTTGACCTGTACCCCATGGTTGAAGGCATGACTGCTGCTGCATCACCTCTGCCTGGTATCAGTGCTTCACGTGGCAAACTCTCCATTTATTTTATCTGGAGTTCTAGGTTCCATTCTGTGTTCCATATCTGAATCAGGACTTCACAAATCAGGCATCTACTCCTACCATCACTCATAAACACACTGGTCTTAAACTCTGATGGTCTCATGGGGAGTCCATTCTCCTGGACATGTCTACTTTTTGATATATTTCTATATCAGACTTTTGGAAAATCAGTGAAAATTTTCCAGAATGGACAATCAGCCCAGCCCCACGGACTGCCCCTGATGATCTGTCTGCATGCTTTCCCTGTAGGGGTTCAAGTACATTAATCATATCCTATTCATTTAAGTTGGTGTCAGATTTCTTGGCAAAATGCCAGTGTTCATTGAACATCTAAAGTTTACCAGGCGCTATCTCACGATATCAGAACTTTGTATCTCTTGCACTTCAGTTCAAACATAATGCTCGAGAGTGGCTGGAATTTAATAAGCCTATTTGGCACTAAAATTTAAGTTTGTTCTCATTTTGTCAAAGCAGCTCAGCATTTTGGTTCAAGATGCTAATGATGTTAACTGGACTCAAAAAAATGCATGAGAAAAAGCTGGTAGGATGAAAAGACGTTGAGGCCAAGTCTGTATAAATATTAGTATAGAGCTCAGAATGGGTAGCTACATCTATTTATCATCCTAATTATTCTACCACGTGGTGGAAAAGTCCATTTATTGAATCTGCTGATTTTCCAGGGTAAACCAATGAGTGGCCAGTATTAGTTGTGTGTGTGTGTGTGTGTGTGTGTGTGTGTGTGTGTGTGTTGGGTGGGTGGGGGGGCATTTACTGAATCCAATTATCTCTCTTTTCCAATAAATGAGAAGATGCCTAAAATGCCTTATGCTTTCTTTAATAGTTCTTTCATGTATTTTTATTTAAGATGACACTTTACAAGAAGTGAGAGAGTTGTTACTATTATAACTAAAAGCTTGCCCCCTTGAACCTGAGAGAAATTTATTCTACTTTATCTTGCTGTGAGACTTCTCAAAGTTTGATTTCCTGACAACTAGCATTAGAATCACCCAGGCTACATATGTTGATCCCAGGCTCCACCCAGAACCTCCTGTTATATCTGAGCTATATAAACAGTGAGCATTTCTAGTAAATGCACACTGGAGTTTGAGAGACCTTTTGCTATCCTGAGATGGTATTGTGAGGCTAGAGATCATCTGATGGGGAAAATGAGGTTATTTGAGTATTCCTACAGAGTATGTAGCACTGAGGTTATGATTCACATAAAAAATGGAAGAGTCCCTGTTCTTAAGAGGCTGATAGTAGAATAGGGGCCAAAGATGAACCTTTATTGAATCAGCATGATATTCTCACCAGCTGTGTGGCCCTGGGCAAGGCACCGAGCTACCATATTTATAAAAAGGAGGTTATATATCACCTGCTGAGAGAACTGGATGGGCCAGATGACCTTTTGGAGTCTTTTTAGCATTAAAACCCAGGATTTTATTTTATAGCTCAATTATAAGAGTGACTTGAAGGTGAGAAGAGGCTCTGAGGCAGATTTGAGTGCACAGAGCTCTCACTGAGGAAATGTTTGCTTTTCAGACCAAGCCTCCTCATGGGATGTCTGGGGGCTGAATTACAAAAAATTCCACCATTCTGGGTTTACTGGGGGCAGAAAGGTTTATGGGGACTAGAGAACAGGAGTTTTAGGCAAGAACATCACCTTGAAACTTACTGAATTTAAAATATTAGTGTCTCTTACAAAATGCAGAGCAAGCGCCCCTCTCCAGCAAAAGCCAACTCTCTAAATCTCTCCTTTAAAGAAATTCCGCCAAGTCTGCCCTCCCTCTGTCTCTTCTTGATGAACTCATACTCATTCCTCAGACCCAGCACCTGGGTGGTCTCTGGTTCACAAATGTAATGGAGAGCTTCCCCCTGGCCACAGCAGGGACTCTGTCCTTTCTACTTCCTAGCATTTATTAAATAACACTATTCTTGAAAACAGGTACTTACAAGCTGACTTCACGACAGCCAGCTCCTGAGGGTAGGGACTGTGTCTTTTTACTTTGAATCTTCAGTGCCTAGGACATTGCTCTCTCCACAGATTTTTGCTGAATGAAGCAAGTTTACAGAGCACAAGGATTCATTAGCTGGGTTAGTTTCTCCTGCAGGGTCTGCTCTGTCCTGTGGTGAACATCTTTTGAACCCTGCTGTGAATCACCACAGAAGGTCCTAGCAGAGCTTTGGTGCATAAATCAGTTTGCCTATAGAGGAAATCTAGGTAAGGCCTGGACAGCTGGCATTCATAAATCCTGCATGTTGGTGGCATCTGTCAGAAAGGCACTGCACCTAGCACGCATTCTTTGAGTTACTCTGGAACTAATTTACATATTCAACAGGTCAGACATCACTGCATCTACCTGATGAAAACACAAACAGAATTCACTTGGTACTGCAGAGTGAGTGGCTGGCACTCTTCTAAGCTGCTTGGAGCCTGTCAAAATGTCTCTTAAAGAGAGCTGTGATCTCTGTGGTCTTCCTCTGATAAGCTTATTTTCCAACCTGCAACCAAGAACTTTATATAAGGGAAGAGGCCAGAGGCCCCGCCTGTCCCTGATTACCTAAAGAGATGTTTTACAAATCGCCTCTCTTCTGGCCAGAGTTCCTTTGGGACAAGTTCACATTGGCTAGAAAGACTCCGGGTGTAGTTGTCTTAGAAGAGGGCAGGGAATTTATGGCTCCACATGTCAGAGAGAGAAAAAGAGGGGGAGAACAATGCTTCTCGCTGACTGCTGTGGGCATGTGACTCTGTGCAGTTATGGCCTCTGACCAGAAAAGGTCAAGGTTCAGTAACTCTAGTTACATCAACAAACATGAAGCATTCCATCTCTGCTGTTCCGAGGGCGAATCCATCCCTTGACCATGCTCCCAGACATCGGGCCCCTGTTTTTCACTGAAGTAAATTTAACTGCCCTTGCCCTATGCAATAGCTTCCTAACTCATTTCCCTGCCTCTGGCCTGGCCCAGTCTAATCCAAGCCTTTTTTCAGCCAGCATGCTTCTTGCAAAAGACAGAGATGATCCTGTCACTTCTTCACTTCAAATCAGCCAATGGTTTCCACTGCCCTGGGATCATTTCTAAAGTCTTTATCCTGGCTAACCCTTGTGTGGTCCCTGGGCCTGTTCACAAGTCTGGTTTGTCATTACTCCCTGTTCCTCCCAGCAACAGGAAATCTCTTTTAATCCCCTCTGTGTAGATTGCTCTCTTGCCCTTAAGCCTTCCTCATGCCCTTAAGCTACCCCTCTGCCTGGAATCCTCTCACTCTATTACTTGTTTTCACACATCTAATTCCTATTTAACCTTTATCTCATTTAGAGATATTCCTTTGGATGATCTTCCCTCTGGACTGGGTCCTCCCACAGGACTTTGTACTTTCCCTAACAATACTTACCAATTGCATGGGCTCAAGTAAGTCTGTTTTGTTTGTCTCTGTTACTCATAAGCCAGGGGAGCAAGGGCTGAGCTTGTCACTTTTACCCCTGTATCCGCCCCGACCCCAGCATCTCTCATGGTGACTAGACACATATCAGGTGGTCAGTAAACATTTTGTTGAGTCAGTGAATGAACAAATGCATGTTTACCAGGAATGATAACCCGGCTTATGAAATCTCAGGAGGTGGGGTGGGAGGGAGCTCTGAAGTGCACTCACCGTTACAGGTGCAGCGTACGTTCCTGTAGAAACGTGGACACACAAAGCTGATGCGAGCTGTGCTGTAGGTCATGAGTGCGTGAGAATCCAGCGACAGGCCCTGCTCGCAGTGCTGCTCCTGACAGTCCAGCCCTGAGCAGTTCTTCTCCAGGATGGCCGAGATGCGCATGACGTTCTCCAGGTGTCTCCTGGCGTTGGACAACTTCTGGATCAGGTAGGCTGGCTTGTAGAACTCACTGCTGTGCATCTCCACTGCGAAGAGCATGTCCAGCTGGCTGGTGCCCGCCACGGGCTGGATGCTGATGATGCGCAGGCTGTCCTGCTTCTGGGTGAGGACCGCGTTCCGCAGGGTGCGCCTGAACCCGTGCATGTGCAGCCCCACGAAGTCCTCGGGGGACACGTTCTCAAAGCGGATAGTGACGGTGTTCTGCAGCATCTCGTGCACCAGCTGCTCCACATGCACGACCACATCGATGGGCACCTGGAAGCGGCCGTCACTCACTGACACATTCAGGACGTACTTGCCGCTGTCCAGGCCTCCCAGGGCAATGATCTTCCCATCGTGACTGTTCACTTTGAACAAGCTTTTCTGCTGTGATTTCAGGGCAAACGTGAGCACATCATACATGTCCTGATCTGTGGCATGGATCTTCCCAATGACCCCACCGGGAAAGTCGTCCTCCATGGTGACAATGAAAATTTCCAGAGGGATGGCTGTGGGCTTGTGAATACTTTCCTCAATGACCCGCACACGGATGTAGGAGTGAGAAACTTGCTGGGGTCTGCCAGAGTCTTTTGCCTAAAACAACCAAGAAGGGGAAAGGCAAAGAACTAAACAAAAAAATCATAATCATTTTTAAAAAAAAAACAATAAAACTCGAAAGACATCTGCTCCTTTAACCACATTCGCTTCTTCCTCTATCCCCTGCCACTAGTCTGCAAAATGCTGAAGACATACATTTAAGTAAGAGAAGTGATTTATCATCTTTAGTCCATATATGTACACTCTGTTATGGACAATAAAATGTGTAAACACAATAAAGCCGGTGGTGGGGAATTGAGAGAGAGGCTAGAGGGTGCTACATGCCCAACACAGGCTGGTCTTCTTTTAATTTTGGACAGAAGCCACAAGGGAACCTTATAAAGTGTCACTGTCACTTCCAGAAAAAAATTTGGTTCTATTTAGATTCTTTCCTTTTGACTGGACCAGATGGCACCTTTCTGCACACTTAAGACACATTATTTAAGTGGGAATTACACAATATTAAGGTTTAGGATAAACAATGGTACACTGAAGGGAAAAAGAGGTAGCCAAATAAAACTTTTTTGTCTTCCTTCTTTATATCTGAATAATAGAACAACCAAACTGACAACAGATCTTTATTGAACCCCTGTCAGTGCTGTAGGGCTTCAGTGAAAGGCAGATTACCATGGGCTGGGTCCCCAGGGCAGGTGTCTGAGGATGTGGGCCTGCAGTGGATCTTGTAGGCTGGATGGGTTCTGAGGAGGTATGTCCTTGTACGTGAAAGGCAGTGTAAAAAGCAGGGGCTTGGGCATCCCATAAATCTGAGTTCAAATCTTAGCTCCGATGCTCACTACATGTCTATCTTTGAGTAAGTTACTTAATTTCTCTGAGCTTTAGTTTTTATATTTTTAATATGAGTCATATAGTAGTGTCTACCTCACAGGAGACTTTTAAGGATTAGAAGACACAGTGACTGCAAAGTACTTAGCATAGGCCTGACCTATGTACTGAGTACATGGGAGTTAATTTGATTTTTGTTGTTATTATTACCATTGCCACATGCTTTATTTGATGGACTATGTGAGTCAGAGATGCTGACGTGGAAAATTCATGTAAGAAAAGATACACTTAGCAAATTCAGTTAAACTTGAAATCAAATGGTGGAGGGCCTCAAAGGATAGTGATGAGTTTGGACTTTATAGGCCAGAGTTTGTTCACTCAAATGTCAGAGGCCAGAAAGATGACAGAAGGCATAAAGCTTATTGGTGTAAGGTGACAGACTAGTGTACCTCTGGCCTGAGAGGGACTGGAGAGTCCTGTCTACTTAAAGACCCTGAAATTCAAAATCTGAAAGAGTCTGGGCCAGAATTTAGCCTGTAGGCCACAAATTTTTAGGTACTGAGCAGCCACAGAGTGTTTTAATTTAGGACAGGGGTTGATACACCTTTTCTGTAAAGGGCAAGATAAGAAACAGTTTAGACTTTAGTAGTTATATGATTTTTATTGACTACTCAGTTATAATTCTAGCTTGGAGCGAGCCACACAGTGCACAGGTAAGTGAATGGGTGAGGTTCTGTTCCAATAAAACTTTAATTATAAAAACTGGCTAAGGACATGATATGGTCTAGTGGCTGTAGTTTGTTGACCTTTGGTTTAGGGGAATGATATAATCAAAGTGAAATGATTAATCTGGGAAGGGTATAGGGATGGATCAGAAAAGAATGAGGCTGAACGCAGAGGAATCACCTGCGAGGCTTCTTCAGTAGTATAAGAGGGGACCATATAGAATAAGGTGGGGCATGACAAAGACAATGTAACTGACATATTCAGGGGCCTTATGAAGGCAGAAACATGGGACTTGGTAGTAGCTTAATATAAGGGTCTAGGAGGAGAAAGCTCTCTATACTTTTTCTAAAGTCTGAGATGTGAAATCTGTTTTCTAACAACCAGAAAGGGTATTCAAAGAACTGTACTAGCTTCAGTGAGAAGGCACTAAAATTTTCTCCTTGCACTTCAGTACCTTTATTGTGACATAAAATTATTTACATAATATTGTTGGAGAGTAGGTAGCAACTGAAGTGTTCATTAACATCTCAGGGCCAGAAGTCATTAATTTGGAAGGTTTCATGAAATAGAGTAAGTCTTAACTTATCAAAAAAATGTATCTAATCAAATGCTATCCAAATGAAGAATTACTATTGTTATTACTTCCACCATTAATAATGACTTTAGTTTGCCTTTTATGGCAGTTGTGGGAAAAAAAAGTTACTTGGTTTCACTAATGGGACACAAACCTTGGTACTGGTGAAATTCATACACAAGAATTTTTGGTGCTCTCTAGATTCCTGTTCCTATCTACACCCTTTCCATATCTGTTACTTTTGTCCCCATCCCGTTTCATTTTAAACAGCCCAGTGACATTGAGGGAGTAGAAATGTTGCGAGATCATTGCCTTCTGAGAGCCTGACCCCCCTCCTGCCTCGCCAGGAAAACTTACCAAGCAGAGGTCTCTTCAGAAGCAGAGGCCGTGACATGGTTCAGTCACATTAGGACTAAGACTGGTAGCTTCCCCAAGTGGGGTGATGTGATAAATATTACTCAGTACAAAGCAGAAAGCCTCAACTAGTTAGTTGTCCTTGGGGGTCAATTAGAACCCCAGGAATTTTCAGAATTCAGATTTAAACCTGTTGATTGTCTTCCTGGCACACCCTACAGGAAAGTTCTTCCTGAACAATGATACTTCTCTTCCTTCCTGTTCAATTTCACACACAGAGGCCGCTTTTATTGGTGTGAAATTGAATTTGAGATTAAAAGGGGAATGTTCCTGCATGATAATGAATTATGTTGACTCGCTCGACAAAGAAAACCAACTAGTGGGCACAGACACAAGCACGAGAAGAAGCCAGCCTGACGTGGACAGAGAACAAGGCCATACCTGGACACACAGCACAAATTCTGGAGACTCGGTGTGTTGGAAGACCACAGCTGACCGCAGGATCCCATGTGGGTCCAACACGAACTCCTTTTCCTCATTTCCCGACAAAATAGAGAATGAGAAGGGAGGCCCATTGTGAAAGGAGTCTCTGTCTGTCACCACCAGCTGCAAAATGCTGGTGCCTACTGGCTTATTTTCCTGCATAAAAGAGTATATTAAAAAGGAAGATAAAATTATACCTCTCTTCACATTTTAAGAAACCCCATCATTATTGGCTGAGAGTGCTGTGCTAGAAAACAGGGCTTTAGAGAAAGGGATTCCCTGTGATATTATCTTGTCTTCTGAAAATACGCTGGCATCTGTAAGCATCATGCTTCCCATCCTTGGCTGCCTCCCCGCAACTGCCCCATGAGACAATGAGCTGTGGGTAAGAACACAGGACTCTGCCTTGAATAGATTTATAGGTTCTATGGATGGTACTCCTTGTCCTCAGATAGGCTGGGAATTCCCTGAGTTCCTGCACAGCTCTGGGAATACATGGTGCTCACCAGGCTTCATGACTATGTTACAAATCCTCAGGCCAAGAAAACATGAACCTTTCGGGATGGGAAGGCACTTCCTTACACTTGTCACAACACGATTATGCTGAGGTCCAATACTGTGACACAATGTCACAACATTGGACTTTTTGGGGGGACATTCTGGGAACTTCCCAGCAAATACACAAAGGCATATGCCAGGTGAAAAGTGGGGCTTTACACCCTACCCCTCAGAACACAGTTTTGCCATGTTTCTCCAGGAAAGAGAAAGGGATAGACTATTTCTCAACTTGAAAATGAAGAGAAAGGAAATCCCTAACTTCATCAGAATTTTTGGAAGCTCTGATGTTATTATGCAAGCATTATTTTGCAAAACCTCTTTGCCTTTTCCCCCAAAATGGAAACACAAAGGCTCTTTATCTCTCCTACTTGGGTCATAGGTTATATCTTCAGTTTGAAAATGCCAAATTAAATTCTTCTGTGTTTCAGGCATTGGTTCCCTGGCCCACTCTGTTTAGACTTTAGCATTACCACGGCTTGGGCATGAAGTCAGTTTCATTAGTTCGAGCCTTCTGATGACATTGATTTAAGATTAAATGAGTTTGGGTCACAGAGATGAGGACAATGATACACTGCATTTTGGAGGGGAGTCATGCATGGGGCAGACACACTCAGGTTTTATGGGCTGAATTAGCTTTATGAAAACCATGTGTTGGAATAAGAAAATTATTCCGGGTCGGAAAAAGGGAGAAACACTTTTTAAAGGAAAAAGAGAAAAGGGCCTCAAAGACCTCTTATTTTGCTCCTTAGGTGGCTTTTTGGTCATCAAGAACTAGACATGGTCTCCCTCTAAAATCGGTCATAGAACAGCCTCTGCCCTGCAGAGATTTACTATTTCACACCGACAGCATACTCAGCACTACACAATATAGAAGATTTATTGATTTGTCTGCTCAGTCTATAAAGGCTATTTCTTTCATAGGGGAGAAAGAGAGAGGGAGAGAAGGAGAGAGGGAGAGAGAAAGAGAGAGAGAGGAGAGAGAAAGAGAGAGAATGTATGCCCTAGGGTCACCATCTGAGAAAAAAGGGTGAAATATAACGCAGACAGGCCCTGGCACTGCAGATATGAGCCACGGTCACTGCTCACGGGCTGAGATTCTCAATTCTTTTACTGCTGACTTCCTGTTGTGCATGTGAAAACAGTCTGTCAAGCTGATGGATGTGTGTCATAAAACTGAATGTTGAGTAGGCAAAGCCCATTCTGTTTCGGGGTGAGCACACAGAGGCACTGAGAGGCAGAGAATGCCACTGTGGGCGGCAGCCATGGAGAAAAACAGTCTTCAAGAAAAGAAATGGAGGGAGGTACAGACCCTGCGTGAAGCTGTGTAGAAGCAGGAGAGGGATAAGAATGCACAGCTGCTGGAAAAAGCATCAGAAGGAAGAGGAAACCAAAATACCACTGGTAAAGAAATCAGGTTTCGCTGACAAAGGGGTAGGAATGAAGCAGAGAGATGCTAGCTTTGTGAACACTTCTCAGCCTAATCCCCAGATAACTCAGTGGTGCAGCGGGGAGCCAGCTATGCACAGCCAGACTCAGAGTCTTGAATGTTATTCCATAGGGGCCCCTCCTCGAGACCTGGCTTACTCTCATCTTACCTTCCACCCACAAAGCCCTGGGAACACTTGGGGGTTTCCAAGGCCAAATTGGATCAGGCAAAAGCTGATTCTCTAGAATATCTGTGCATGCCCTGCCCCCTCTCGGCCACTATATCAATCCCTGTCCCCCCTAAGCCTTTCACATTGACAGTCTAGGAAATCCTGGACTGGATTTCCCTGGCCTCATGAAGTTGGCTTTGAGCTTCCAGAGATACTGAAAGTGGAGGTGGCTTGGTACCTAGTGCTATGCTCATGGAACATCTTCTAAATAAGAAAAAAAACAGATGGCAAGAAGAGTCATTCCCTCTGATTGCAGATTACTAGCAGTAAGTTATTCTATCCTGCAGTCTAATTTTAAAGAGCAAGTAGATTTAAAGTGCTAAACGAATTACTTATGGAAAAGTGATTTAATGAATAGTGACTCTATCTCGATGCCCAATCTCCCTTTGACTGATGGTATGGTTTGTATCAATTTCCCTTACATTTCAGAATAGCATAAAGTGGCTTAAAGGCAACCTGTCATTGTAGAAAGAGAATAGGTTTTATGGAAGACAGACCTGAATTCAAATCCTGATTCTACCACTTAACAGCTGCATGATCATAGGGGAGCTACTTAACCCCTCAGAACATTAGCTCCTTCACTATAAAGTGAGGGCTGATCTACCATCCCACTTCATAGGGCTGTGTGGGGACAGACCATGTATATAACACTCCTGATACCTGAAAGAACCCCACTGGTGATAGTGTTTATCAAAGCTTAATAATTAGTTGTAATAGAAGAATTCAAGCTCTTTTTGTACCAGCTATATGACAGGATGAGTTGACAAGAGGTAAAAATAATAATAAACCATGATGAGTAAACCACAGGAGAGGAGGCAGGCCTAAGGCATAAGAACAAGTGCCTGGTAGCAACATTTGCTCACCTGAATCACAGCAGTATAGTTAGCAGGGGTAAAGACTGGGCTGTTGTCGTTCACATCAGAGATGTCAATGTTGACAGTGGCAGTTGATGACATCAGAGGAATGCCACTGTCTACTGCCTGGACCAGCAGGGAGTATCCAGACACCTGTCAAAGCACAAAGGGCTGACAGTGAAGAAGTGCAGCACCTCTTCCCTTCTGTGCACACTCTGAGATGCTGCAGGCTCTGCTCTGCTTCGTTGAGGATCAGCCATCTTCACTTTGATCTAAACCAAGCTTTCTCAATCTCCACACCAGTGACATTCGGGTTCAGATAATTCCCTGTTGTTGGGGGCTGACCTGTGTATTGTAGAATGTTTAGCGGCATCCCTGGTCTGTAACTACTAGAAGCCAGTATCACCTCCTGACAATCTGTGACAACTGAAAATGTCTCCAAACATTGCCATATGTTCCTTGGGGGGCAAAACCATCCCTGGTTAGAACTACAGCTCTCGGCCTTTGTTCAAACACAACCATTGTCAACACCAATTTGTCTTACTTATCAGTTTTAATACTTTGGGAGTTATGGAACTGTATCATCCCATGAGGTCTTTCTGCTTCTTCTCCAGTACTAGAACACCTTTTTCCATATTTAAAATTTCTTTCTGAAGACACATTTTTGGTCAAAACAGACAGTGTTTAGAAACTTAAGTTTCACCTTGGACAGAGGCATTTTCTGAATCATCCTTTTTGACCTAGAATACCTTCAGATGATCGTTTTGGGTCTGTTCACCTATGGCTGAAGCTGCTTATGAAACCAGGGCCATAGGATCTCAATGCTGAAGATACTTTCTGTCTCCTTGGTCTAGGAAGGACCAAAAGTCAAATAATCCTGAAAATACATATTTGCTTTCTTCTTTAAAGCACCCATAAATAAGAAACTGCCAGCATCTATGGGCAGAACATGCTTTCAAAGGTCTAACCCAAGCACACCTTGCTGCATCTCAGCCCCTCCCTATTTACTGTCACTATTTAGAATGGAGAATCTTCCTATTGGAAGCTCATGGAGCTTGTCCCTGATTCTGTAAAGAGATGGGTGAAGATGGGAAGGGAGCTGGCCTAAACTATCTTACCCGTTCTCGGTCCAATTTCTTCTTAACTTTCACAATTCCCAAGACAGGATCCACAGAAAATTCATTGTCCCGATCTCCATTCACAATGGAAAAATGAATTTGTCCATTGGGCTGGCTGTCTGCATCTTCTGCTATTAGCTTCATGGGACACAAGCAAAACAATTAACATGACACAAGAGAAAAGGTTTATTCTTAGGGTGCCAGGTCTGCACAGATGAGCACAGCTCTAACATTTTTCTTGGGCATTGTGCGCACCGGTGACAGTGATCATGCACTCAACGGAAGAGACAGTTGGTTGGCTCAAGGAGGGAAGCAACAGTTGCCAGAGCCACCGTTTTATTTCTGTTCAGTTTTGTCCGACTACAGCCTGATTCTTGTTAGACCTGATTTTCCTCAGGCCTTAAGCTAGTAAAGCCAAAGTGAACTGACAGGGATACTTTCCTAATTCTTTCCCAATTCTACAAAAACGACTAGTCTTTGCCACTGAGCTGGGCATTCTCTAAACCTATGCATTTCCATGTTCAGAAAGCCCAAGAAAAATCCCGTTCCCACATGGCCAACAAATCCCCACTGTCTGCTGCTGATGTTGGAATTTATGTGTATGGAAATAGTTTCATAATGTCCATGAAGCAGAGAGGGCCTGGGAGATCCACGTGTGATGTATAAAGAATGTATACCTACAATCTAGTGCTGCGGGAGCTGGAGATAAGGATGGAGAGTAGGGTCTTGTCCAACCCAGGGATGGTGAGGATGGCAAAGATGGGACTCACTGCTTCCAAAATGTAATTTGTAAGTCTAAGAGAGCCTGTGTTCTCACCCACACATGGCTCACTCTTACTGGTATTAGAAAATGTTCCTTCTGGAAAGAGTTCCTTTAAGAGCAGCTTATCTGTCTTAAACTTGCTCCCATTTGTAGCTGCCCTACTGTGTGTGTGTGTGTGTGTGTGTGTGTGTGTGTGTGTGTGTGTGTAGCAAGGCAGGGAGGAATTTTATTTTATCCTTAGCCACCTAATAACTTATCATCTAAGGTCACAAAGCATTAGGAGCCATCATTAAAAATTCATTTCATGATGTGTTTTGTTTTCTCAAAAAAATCACTCCTGGGAGGAAAGTGATTATTAGTCACTTGTACCTTTACATAAATGAATTTATCAGACCCTTTCTAATAGACAAACTAGAGAAGAAGCAGTTGAAAGACTAGTGCCTGACTAGAGTTCTTGGGGACAGAAAGGACACTGAAAGGAGAAAATGTAAAGAGAATTCAAGACAGACTTTGCTCACTTTTTCACTCTATTGAGGATTATTACTCCCAGACATCTGGATCTCCCACCGGCACATACCAAAATGACAGAGTCCCCAACTGAGGCATCTTCACTTATGACAGCACTGTAGACATCTTGGCTGAACTTGGGAGGGTTGTCATTCACATCTGTGAGGTTGATGTTGACAGTGGCCACAGCACTGAGAGCTGGGGTGCCCCCATCTTTGGCTTCCACCACCAGGTAATACCTTTTGCATAATTCATAGTCTAGGACTTCAGAGACAGAAATACCCCCTTTGAAGAAAAAAAGGGAGCTTTAAATTTGATTAAGAAAAAACATGGGTCAGCAGTTCCATAATTATGGAAATATTTATGACGCTATCTCAAGCCAAAAATTTTAGATATTCAGGAATTTGTTTATTTAATGCCCTGCTGAAAGCATCCAGAGTCTGAATGATGCTGTCAGTTAAAATAAAGCTATCCATCAGACACAACACTGAAGAAAATAAGTCTTTGCATGTTTCTGAATAGTTTTTGAATTTCTCTCAAGCAGCCCAAAAGTCTCTGGCATTATTTACCCTCACGCAACTAGAGAATAGGGAGAGGAACAACATACTTGATAAGTGTCTTTCGATGAGTCTTCAAGTGGACTCAGGCTGACCAAGGGTGAGGTGAGTGAGATTTGTGGGTACAAGTATATGACCCCATTCATTGTCAGTAAGTAAATACCTGCAGGCTACACTGAACTGAATAATCACTAAGGTGTCTTGCTAAGTTACAATGTACTTATCTAAAACTATTATGGCACAAAGAGGGCAAAGACCTCAGAAATCTCAAAGTCTAGTGACATAATGGAAAAGAAAATACCTGAGAATCAGTGGCTGAATAGTAAGTGTGAGTTCGGTGTCCACAACTACAGAACAGAGATAATCCTGTGTCACGGAGATCTTTAAATTAAGCAAGTAGAACAGGCGAAAGCAGCTAGCTGGGTGCCAGCCCTAGGAGAAGCTCCAGGAGTGCTATCTCCTCTCCCACCACCCCCATCCTAACCCTTTCTGATGAGGACCCAATCCTTCATTCTGCAACTGGTCAGTGGTCACTGTATCGCCCGCAGAGCAGTTCTCAAAAGCACTGACCTTTCTCTCATCAGAAAAACAATCATTAGGACCAAGGTATGTCACATCCATTCACATTTAAAGGCAGGCAATTTCTCTAGGAGCTAAGGCTGCCCTTCTATCTAAGGTGAGAAACAAGTCATACCTATAACAAGAGCCCTTTTCTCCCCATAATTAAGTTTTCTTAGCAATTATCATCCTTAGTGCTTTAAGTTACACCTTAGTCTCATTATCCAGTGCCAAATTTAAACAGTACTTAACCATTTCTCCATGGTGTTCATCCACAAGGGCCATAATGAGACAGGCTAAAGCTAACACATATTTAAGTGAAGAAAAACCCCATACATTTTAATTTGAAGTAATGACCTTAATAAACCGAGTTACTGCTGGGAGAAGCTGCTAATGTAATTCCCTCATCAATATTTTCACCTCCCTATAGTTAAGGCAGGGACTGTATCTCCTTCATTTTTTGCACCCCCCACAGCATAGCAGTGTAATTTAGAGGTTAAGCGTGCATTCTAAAGTCAGAAAGTTCAAGTCCTGGATCCCTCACTTACTCACAATGAACAATGGGGAAATTATTTAACCTCACTGAAGTTGTTTTTCTCATATGGAAAATGTGAGAAATAACTAATGATTTAATAGAAATTGCATATTCACCGTGTTAAATAAGCATTGCTAATTATGCTAGTTTCTTCTTCGTATTTACTGGACTATCCAAAGGAGGATGGACTTCCTTTGTCAAGTTGGAATTATGTCCAACGGCTAGAGGTGTAGGACTCACCTTTCTTATTTGCAAAGCAGGAGACTGCCTTGCCTATTCTATGAAAGTGCTTTGGAAATATTAATACATTCTATGTAAGTACAAAGGTGACTATGTTTATTTACTTTTCAAAGAACATCCAAACTTGTATTCTGAATGACCACCTTTAGTCACCCAGATTAGCCATTAATAACTCCCTTATGAAGAGAGGTTGAAAAGCACGTGATGAGAAATGACACTGTTCTGACCAGGAGCAGCGAACAGGCCTCAAAAACAGCGCCAATTCCAGCTGACTGGGGTGCTGATTGAGAAGGCCTGTAGGTCATCGTCAGATCACTTATCAGTGTTTGCCTTGGTAGGTGACTAGAAAGAGTGGCAGCCTGAGTGCGGACAGTGGCAAGTGTACACTAATCTCTGGGAGCACTTAAACATGTAAACATATGATCCAAGTTAAAAAAGAAAGAAAGAAAAAAAATGAAAGAGAGAGAGCTAACAAACAAACCCTAGTGCTTAGTTGTACAAATAACACTTCCTCTTCCCCTCTAGGAACTACATTATTGCTCCCCAGCTTTCCCATGGGAAATCTGGGAGCCAACCTGCAGATTAAGGATCTGCCAAGTGAGCCCACAGCTGGGAGCTTCAAACTCAGTGGGGGGCATCCTTAGAAGCAGGTTCAAGAAAGCACTCCGGGGTCTGCCTACAGGCCCCGCTATGAGAAGACTTTTCTGCTACAAGAAAAATGGTTGGAGGGTTAGGAGGAGACGCAGGGTCGAATGAAGCTTTGCATTCTAAGTAGGCTGCTGTTTACTCACCCGTCTTTGGGTTGATCCTAAATTTCCCTTGTTCATTCCCAGACCTGATGAGATACGTAATCTCAGCGTTTGTGCCAATATCTTTGCTGGTGGCAAAAACGGCAAGGACTTGGGTGCCAGGGGAGGTATCCTCAGGCACTGCCACCAGGTAGTCCCTCCTTTCGAACACAGGAGGATTGTCGTTAATGTCCAGGACAGTGATGGTGACAGTGGTGAGTGAGGAAAGGGCCTGTCCTGGGCTCTGGTCAGTGGCCCGCACGCTGATGTTGTAGGAGGGCTGCTGCTCCCGATCCAGTGGATGCTCCAGAATGATAATGCCAGAGGAGCTGTCAATGGAGAAGAATCCGCTGGCCGAGTCAGCCAGGGAGTACACGACCTTCCTGTTGATGCCTGCGGGAGACGTGAGAAAGTGAGTGCCAAAGAATGCAGCCCCACCCTCTGCACTAGAATATTAAGGCTGTGCTGACTTTCGAAGGGCCACACAGAGAAAAACAGCAATTACGGAAACCCACAGCTTTGATCTTACAAAGATGTACACTTCAGTTTATAAAATATTTACGACTATGTTAAATGGTAAAGAAATAAACAATGTTGGCAACGAATATCAGAAATAGTTGGATATTTGTAATATACTAGAGAAAAACTTTTAAGATACCAATAGATATGGATAAAGAGATGTGCCACAGGAAGAGAAAGCCAAATTAATTAATTACTTCAACAAATATTTATCTATAATTTATCAGGCACTATCTAGATGCTAGAGATTCTAGCAATGAACAAGAGTTGAACATTTCCTGAGGAAATTCTTACATCCTAGTGGGAATCAATAAGGAACTTAGGAAAAACAAAGAACCAAAAAACATGGCATGCTAGGTAGAAAGAGGAAAATAAAGCCATAAGGAGGGGTTGGGAGTGTTGAGGGGAGCAGGAGTTTAGGAGATGGACGGAAGGGTGGTAATTTTATATAAGGGGAGGCCTCGACATTTGAGTAAACACCTGAAGGAGAGGAGGGGGTGGATGGTGCCTCTATCTGGGGGAAGAACACTCCAGGTGCAGGAACCCACAGTGCAGGAGTCCTGAAGTGGATCCAATCTGGCGGGTTTGGGAAGCACTGCTGAGACCATGGTGATCGGAGTCAAGAAGAGAAAGGGTGATAACGGGGTAGGCAGCAGGTTGCATGGGCTTGTTGTGCTGAGGTGGGAGCCACTGGAAGGCTCAGGAGAGGAGCCAGGTGATGTGACTTAGAGGTGAACAGGATCACTCATGATGATGGTTGGGAACAGAATGAAGAGCATTTAAGAGAGGAAACAGGGAGATCAGCTGGCAGACTCCCGTGGGAATATAGACAGGTGGTAATGGTAGCTTGAACATGCTGGTGGTGGTTAAAGCAGTGAGAAGGGAGAAGTGGTTGGGTTCCAGATCTATTCTGAATATGTAGGTGGTGAAAAGTGAGGAGGTCCTGGATTTACTCTGAACTTGGAGGTGGTGAGAAAAGATTGTGGAGTTGGCAAGATACGGGATGAGAGTAAAAGAAGATTCCAGGATGACTCTTAGGTTTTGGCCTGAGCAAGTGAAAAGAGTGTTACCATCAGCTGAGATGGAGAGGATGTAATAGGACCAGGATTTGGATGAAAGATAAGGAGCCCCATTTTGGACAGATTAGGCTTGAGATAGGCATTTTATATTTAAGTGGAGATTCTAGCAGGAAGTTAGTACAGGAGGCTGCAGATCAGAGAGGTCAAGCTGGAGCTGTAAATTTGAGGGTCATCAGCATTTAGATGGCCTACAGAGCCATAAGAATGGATGAGGTCATAAGGGAATATAAAGAGAAAAAATTCAATGGCCAGTGAGCCTGGAACACTCCATCAAAGAAGAGAGAAGATCTAGTCAGAGGGTGATCTCCAGCTCAGTGATTTAAAGCTAAAACATATCAACTGGGAAATGTCCATTAACAATCGGCAAATCAGCGCCTAATGACTGGGTTTACTTCTGGTTCTGGAGACTGACTTAACGGTTTCATCAGAGGATCTCAGCACTTCAAATAGTTTCTAAACCTCAAATTCGCTAGGAGTTAAGATTTGTAAGAAACAAAATTTAACAGGTTCGTAGACTGATCCCAAACGCTCTTAATGAGGGCAGTCATTAGTCATGTCTAGCTGTGGCAACCACCTAAAATGTCTTTTGTGAATCATGGACTGCCTAGAATATAAGCTCTTAGAGGGGAAGGCCTGCGCCTGTGTTGTTTGCTATCATAACACCTCACCACAGGGACAGACATTTGGCAGTAACTCTGCCAATGTACAATTTCCCTTAAGCCAAAATTCCCAGCAAACCAATAAAACAATATGTCTAAAGGGGATGACATAAATTGCATTATGTGGCTTTAACCAAAAGGTCAATACTAAGAGCTTGTTCTTGGTTCCATTCCAGAGAGTCCATTTTTTCCAAAGTTTCATCATTTACTTTAATTTATCTCTCAAAACAACCACCCTGTGATATATAAACATCAACTGCTGATTTTATTGGTGGTGGGATTAAAAAAAAGAAGGCTTTCCTCTTCTCTTAGGGCCCCTAGAAATACAGTCCCAGAGCAGAGGTTTATAGGGATGCTTTCTGGCTATTTTTAGAGTGTCTGCAAGATTAAATTCTTTAACATAAATTCCTGGAGTGAATACATAGAGGGTTACAGAGGTGATCAAGCTCGCACCTGAAAAACAATAACCTGCCTGGGTGTCAGAGCTGGTGGTATGCCCCAGAAGCTGTCTTGACTAATTGGATGGTCTCAGGATACTTCTCGAAGTCACGAAAATGCATTTACGGAAACCACTGACCATATAGGTTTTCAGGTTTTTGAATCACACATATTCCCTGCAGATTCGACTTCTACCCCCAGCATATGGAACACCACCCTTATCAACAATAAATTGGGGCAGAAAATTCATGCAGGGGCTTTCATCTGAGCATCTGCTGACAACTACTAAGCCCACTTCACTGATTCATAAACCAAGGATTTGCCTGGTGCCACTAGCATTTTTCGTTAAGCACCAGGGACAAACCAGAGTCTGTTTTTTTTCCCAAGGCTCCTTGATCAATCCCTTTAAGGATTAAGATCTGCTCTTGGATATGCTTCCTCTTCAGACCCAGAGATCATTTAGGAAGAAAGTGATTTTGGACTCATTGTCCTGAAAGCCATGGTGCTCCAAGCATCTGAATTAGGAGAGATGGGAGTTGGATTTGCACACTGCTACTCTCTGTACTAGCAAGGCCTAAAGGGAAGGTGCTTTTAATGGCTGCCTGTTTCCTTCACTGGGACAGACAGCTGAAATCTAATTAGGAATACCACCTGTATTTCTGGTCTGCAGCCCTATTCAGGGACACTGTGCTCTGCTCGGATCCCCAAGCCCGAGATGCTGTGTTCTTCCAGCCAGCGTCCTGCTCCATGGGGTAGCCCTGTTGTTGGATCACTGCATTTACAAGGCTGACATTAATCAGCCACACAAAGACCACGACTCCCCTCTGGGCAGATTTTGTTAATTTAAACTCCATGACAGGGTTTTTCTGCTTTACCACAGCAGAAAACCTTCCCCTCACCCCAAGTTGCTGACCGAAAATTACCAACCCCCTCCCCCCGCCCCACCTTCCCATATATTTTGCTCTGACAGTATCTTGGACATTCACATCAGAAAGAACTGTGAGATTTGTTATTTACCTCTCCTCTGTTACCAATCAGACTGGTAAGGAAGCAAGATGAGAAAAGGTAGAGGGAGTGGGGGAACCCAAACTAACGAACCTAAATGGTATTTTTTTATAATTTGGTAGCTCTCAGGAAAAGAGCAGAATATATTTTTGGAACATATTAACTCCAACTGAGACACAACTGTAATGGATTTCAATGATTTCTAGAATAAAGTCAGATGTATAAATGTCACTTTGGAGGCAGTATTTTCTTTCAGTGTAGCACTTTCTTTGCTGTGTTTCCAGGCAATGGGGTACTGACTTTGTAAAGGAACGCAGGTCCTACACTAAAGCTGAAGCTTTCTATCCAAGGGTATTTGATAAATACCATCCTTCAAATCACCATCCCTTTGCTACACACCCAGCAGAAAAGATGAACCCAAGCAGAAGACTCGCTTGCTAATTGGTCTAATGCTCTTACTGCATGTCACGATGTTACATTAAGGTATAACATTAATCCATCATTTTGCATCTGTGTTTTAAAGTATGTAATTCTCTTTTCCAATTTGAGACTAATTTAATGAGGACAGAGCTACTTAGCTCCTTAAAATGCTGAAATGCCAGGCTACCAAGAGAAGTATGACTTTCATTGCAAGTGAAGTTTCTGCACGTTAACTATGGCAAATGGAGCAAGAGGCCTTCAGAGGATTAAAATCAAGTAAAAAAAGAATGATTAAAATCCCTATTTGCTCAAAGGAAGTAATAGGTAGTGGCATTTTGTGGAGTAGGGCTGGAGGACAGAAATAGCACATAAAAATTCCCAGTAGAGAAGGCTGTGAAATCCTAGGGTGGCTCACCAAGGGCATTTACATCTCTCCCTTGAAAGGCTTCTAAATGCAGGCTAGGCTCCTCTCAATTTGGCCAGTTGGAAAGATGGACATTTGGAGCATGGGACTATTAATGTGGTCCAGTCCTGGAAGACAGGAGATCTTGCTTCTGGGCCATGGTCTGCCCAAACTACACAAGTGGACTTGGGCAAGTCACTTAACTTCCCTGGGTCTCAGGTCTCTTCATTTTTAAAATGACAGAACCCAGCTTAGTTGAGGTCTAAGATGATCTTCCAGCACTATGATTCGTTTTCAAGTTAAACTAATGGTATTGGTTTCATTTTAATTTCCAAAGTACTGTCCTCCTCACCCAACTGCTCATTGAGTTGCTAGACCTGTGTGTAAGTGAACCTTGTCAACAAGGGAAAAGTCCACAGTAAGCTTGATTGTGACGAGCTACTGGATTTTCTGGATGGAAAGAGAACTTAGTACAGTAGATTTATACGATTCAGTTAAATGTTCAGGGTTCACACATATAGCTTACAGCAAGGTTCATAAACCTCAGTGAGAAATAACACCCACAGCTATATCATCCTCAAGGATCTAATCCAGTGTCTGAATAACTCAGCTTTATATTTGAGATAGCTAAAGGTTTGGAATCAGCACCAAAACCAAATGACGAGAGTGGCCAACATAGCAAGTACACTCAGACTTTTTTCAGCCTGGTTTTAAAAAGTGCTTTTATATCCTCCGAAGATCAAGCTCCCTAAGCTTAAGGAACTTAGAAAAAGCTCTGTTATGCTTACTTTGAAGTCTTCTGCCAGCAGCTGCTTTGACTCTGTCAGGGCAGGTCCTTGTCTGTGACATTCACCACTATACCCTCAAGTGACTGTACGGGATCTGGCCCATAGGTAGCACACACTAAATTGCTGCAAATTGACTTTTATAAAAGAGTTTGAATATATATAGAATAGATATAAGGGGAAGAAATAATTTGAAATATTTTCAATAGTCAGACTCTAGCAACACTTAAATTTTGGTTCTAATCTTTTTTTATATCGACTTCATTGACATGTCATAATTTACATATAATAACATGAACACGGTTTAAGTGTCTTACCTAGCTCATAAATTCTGACAAATGTGTACCTCCATGAAACCATGGTCCTCACTGAGACACAGAACATTTTAATCACTCTTTGAAATTATTCATGTCCTTCATGTCCCATTGCAGTCGCTCACCCGATCCCATTCCCCAGGCAATTTAATGACTTATTTTTGAACCAATATTTTCTCCTGCTTTCATTAATGCCTATTCATCAGTGCTTAAAATCCCACAAGCATATTTAGATTTCAGTCTTTATGACCCAGGCATGGTGATGAAGGCACACTCTTATTTAAATTATAAGGATTATCCTTGGAAGAAAAATGATAAACAAAGCTTTGGTTCTTGAGTATGTCATTGCATTCTTTTGCTTAGGCCTTATCCTTAAAAGATAGTAGTTACTTTTAAGAAATGCAAGGGTTCTGTCTTTCTCACAGGAGACACTGGCCATGACCCTTCCACTTAATAAGAATTTGCCAAGTGCCACCCGTCTGATTATACTGGGCACTGCACTGAGGCGAGGTGGAGCCCAAAAGACATCATCCCTAACTCTAGTAGCTTAGCAACTTGATGAGGAATTACTTAAATTAGATAGTTGAGAATATCTTGCATGTCTTCCCCCAACTTCCCTCTCCCATCTGAATCAGGATGCTGGGTTCTTTTGATTTTACCAGTGAGATGTCTCTTGGATGTCTTTTGCCTTGTGTGAGGCACTCATCCTCTCTCACCTATACTGCTGCAAGGCTCCTGATTACAAACTAACTCAGACTCTATCCTGCCTGGCCAAACTTAACCAGAGTTAAGTTCCTAAAACTAGATCCAGTCTTGCCCCAGGGGCTCAAGATAATGACTTGCTTCTCACTTTTCACAGCTAGAAATAAAAACCTTTGAGAAAGGCTTTCCAGGCCTTTGCAGCCTGGTCCCCACCTACTCTTTCAGTGTTATCTCCTGCTCCACATCCATCATGCACTGTCTACTCCACTTACTCCTGAAGACATCATGAAGATTTATTCCTCCAGGCCTTTGCCTGTGCTCTCCCTTCTACTCAGAACATTCTCTTTCCCTCCTTTCCTTGTCAAAGTCCTACATAGTCTTTGTGGGGTCTTCTCTGGCACAGTTTCCTTGATTTCCCCAGTTACTTTCTTCTCTTTGTTCCCTTGACATTATTTTTGCATTATTGTTAGTTATATTTATGTCTTTTCTCCTACTAGATTAGGTATCTTTTAGGCAGAGGGACTGTATCTTATTATATTTGTACTCCAGTACTGACAGCAGGGCCTTGGACATAATAAGACAGCAATGCATGTTGAACTGCAGAAGAAACAATCAGGGGACCAAAGCAAGTATATAAGCATGTTAATGCAATGAGTGTTGATGATATGCATACTGCACATACATGCTTACTCAAGTGCATGTGTTAAAAGAACTGAAGAAACTCAAAAGAGTCAACTCTGGGAAGTCAGGAATATTTAATATTAAAAATGTACATAAAACCTTCACAGATACATGAAAAGTTATTGCCAAATAGATGACTGTATTTGTGAAAAAACCTGATAACCACCTAATTTTCTAAGAATGAGGACTATTTAGATAAATTATAGTACATTCATATCACAGAATACTGCATATGTCATCATATAAAAGTATAAAAGAATATATAGTGACATGAGAATATGCTGCAAGCCAGTGAAAAAAAGCAGGTTACAAAGCAATATCTAGTTTATGAGCTCATTTTTTATAGAGAAAAGATAAAGAAAGGACTTCTATCAAAATGGCAACAGTGGTTAGAATTGACTTGTTTTTCTTTTTTCCTGTCCTCAGTTTTACATAGTGGACAAAGATCATGTTTGTAATAAGTAAAAGAACTATTATACAAATCATGAACATGGAAAATAATTCTGTAATTTCAATTTTTGGAGAGAACTCAAATTTTCAAGTTATTTTCCAGGCTAGTCTGATTCTCAACACATATATCATCTGAAATAGTTGTAGACAAAGATACTTATATATTGTACATGAATTCTTTTTCTGGATTATTGTACTCCTCATCTTAGTTTATACTCAGAAAGACACTGACTTTACTTAGAAAACCACTTCTGTTAAAGGGCTCATTATAAAGTTATTTCAAAGGATACATTTTTTAAACAAGTTTTTTATACTTTAATTAAGTTGTAGAAGAAAATGGCTAGCCTAAAATTCTTCTCTTACTGTCTGTGGGAGGCAAGTAAAATCCCATTACAGTGAAAGAGCTCAAACCGACTGCTCTTTCCTATTTTTAAAATATGCTTGCAGATGATATGAAATAAAACAGAAAGTTGCCATGAGGAAATTCATGGAATTGCTATTACATTTCAAGTCAGAAATGACTTTTAAATAGACTAATTATTTCAGTTTTAAGTGTCTTTTAAAAGTTTTTCAATGGATATGATTAACCCTGGCACATTCCCATGGGCAAAGTACCAACTCAGGGGTCAGTATTTGCCTCTAAATAGTTAAAAAAAAAAAAGAAGAAGAAGAAGGAAGCATCAATCACAGAGCAGAGTTAGGGAGATCCTGACAATACTGTAACTTCCTGTGGACTCACCAGGTGGGTTGACTCCAGCTCTGCTAGGTAGGACTAGTGACATGATTGTGAGATCTCATTCAACGTAAAATGCAGTGGCCCTTGTTTACAACATGTTAAGTTTGATATAGACACAGCAGAGCATGAAACCAAGCATGGGGCCCTTCTAAGCATGGGACCTTGTAAAACTGCAAAGGCTACACACACATGAAGCTGGTTCTATTGCTAAGACTACCTTCTGTGATACCTCAAAGGCTGTAGCTCACCTGGATATAAAGTTTTTCATCCTAATGTCTTGGTACTTTGCTAGGCCTGGGCTAGTTGAGTGTAAGTAAATTAGCTCATTGACTAAGTACTCAAAACTCTAATTCTATTGGTGCAAAGAACTTGCTACCCAACTGTGATACTCAAAATGTTTCCTAAGTAAGTCACTAAGTGTGACCACTAGATCGATTCATTCACACATCCAATAAAGACTTGCAGAACTTTGGCTATGACAGGCATTGCAAAGAAGAATGGGTCACTCCTTGACCCTCAAATAGCTCTCATTTCTCAGGAGACAAACATGTATATAGTTGATTTTTGGAGAGGGGTAGTCAAGGGAAGCTTCCCAGAGAAGAAATCAACTGAACTGAGTCATGAAGGAAAGATGGGAGCTTTCAGGAGTACCAAAGTGGAAAAGTGACAAAAGAGAAGGAGCATTCAAGTGATATGAACACATGTGGAGGTAAGAGTGATGAAAATGTAAGGCATACTCAGGGAAGGTTAAAGGGTTCAGTATTGCTAAACTATAAGTTTAGAATGGCAGGAGCTGAAGCTGTCTATTTTCAGAGCCAATAGCAAACTATTGGAGCTGTAATAAACAATTACAGGTAATCTAAAAACTGGGCATAAGTTAAAGGATAAATTAGTAGAGAGAGACGAAGGAAGATTGGAAGGAGCAAGCTGGAGAGGATGTGTGGGTGGGAAGCATTTTGTAACATGTGAGAAGTTATTCATGGAGCTCCCCAGCAGATGATGGACAACATAATTGCACCTGTCAAGGAGGCTTCACAAGGTGAAATGAGAGCGTATATCCTGCGGCAAAGCTGATAAGCACACTCCACTGAGCTTCAACATACCCTGCGGAGGCAGGAAGCCAAAGCTGGGGGTCCTTGGATTCTGCACAAAATGCCCAGGGGTAGGTGGAAATTCCACCCCCTCCAAACACCCTAGCACTCCCTTAAATCCATCTTCTGTTCTACTGCATGTTAGATCGGAATTGATCCAATTGCACACCTCAGAGGCGTCACCAACCAGTGGTATCTGTGGATGAGGCTGAAGGTGAATGGGGGAGCTCATGGGAATGAATCACTGTGATCATCTGTTAGAAATCATAATTTCCTCCCCATGGGTGACTGCTAAAATGCTTAATTGAAAGGAAGGAGCTGTTTCATTTGACAACTACAGTAGTTCCACCTTATCTTCGAGGGATATGTTCCAATACCCCCAGTGGATGCCTGACACCATGGATAGTACCAAACCCTATATGCACTATGCTTTTTTCTATATTTACATACCTATGATAGTTTAATTTATAAATTAGGCATAGTAAGAGATAAACAACAAATACTCATAATAAGATAGGATCATTATAATAGATTGTAATAAAAGTCATGTCAATGTGGCCTTAGTAAGTAAAATAAGGGTTACTTGAACACGAGCACTGAGATACCACGATGGTTGATCTGATAGCTGAGATGGTTACTGACTAATGGTTGGGAAGTGTAGACAGCCTGGATATGAAGGACAAAGGGATAATTCATGTCCTGTGTGGGGCAGAGAGGGACAGTGAGAAATTTCATCATGCTGCTCAGAATGGCATGCAATTTAAAATGTGTGAATCGTTTATTTCTGGAATTTTCTGTTTAATATGTTTGGACCTAGGTTGACCGCAAGTAACTGAAACCGCAGAAAGCGAAACCACAGATAAAGGGGCAGGACTGCAGTGTTTTTACCCTCTGCTTGAAAGTCATTCAATTTTAAGAAAAGTAATAGTACCAACAACTTATATGTGTCAGATGCAAAGACTCCTAAACCGTACAAGGCATCAGAGTCAACTAGAGAAAAAAAATGTATGTCGAGCCCTTTCCCAGACTTTCTGAATCAGATTTTGGAGATGGAGATTTTTGTCTGTTTATTTTTAAAAGCTTCGAGGGGATTCTTCTGATGCACAACCAGGACTGATAACCAATGTCTGATTTTTGTGCATTATTTTAACTGCTGCTGGACTCTGGAATTTGGGAGGTGGTTCGGAGGGCCCTAATCAACTGAAGGGATACTGTTTTCTTGCACATTGGGGGTCGCTTTGTATTCCCAAATTAAGCCCTGTGTGACAGAAGACATTCACATTATCTCTAATGAAATCATAGAGGGGGATTCCCAGCCTTTGAGGCTTGCTGCAGGAGGGAGCCCAGCTCTGTGTGTGCAAGCCCCTGGACGAAGGAATTCACATATACACTAGATATGGTGTTATGGAATTTAGGTGGCCTAATTCAGTTCTCCCAACAACTTGGCAGTTCAACAGATGTGTACTGAGCATGTATTGGGTGGCTGGTGCCATGCCAGTGCTGGCAACACACAGGTTATAAGGATGGTATCTTAGCTTTCTAGGAGCTCATGGTCTGGTGGGGAAACAAAAAAAAATTAACATCTCCATTTTTCCAGAGAAGAGGAGTGGAGTTCAGAAGGGTTGGGAACTTATTTAGGATCATACAAATAGTAAAGGTGAGAACTGGGATATTTAATGAAGTCTCTTCTCAAAGCCGCTATGATGTGGCTTCCCAAAGTGACAGGCACATGTGATGCAGAGGTGATGGGGTGCCATGGTCTCACCATTTAGCTGCATGCACTGCTGAAGGTGTCCTGATGCTAGTGGGAGGTAAAGCATTTAGGGAAGGGTTTAGAGGGCCCCAGAGCCCTTTACTTAGGACCATTTTCCATTTAACAGATGCCTTGGGAGAAACCACTTAACCTTTTTGAACCTCCGTTTCTCCACCTGCAGGTGGGAGTGTCAAGATCTACTCTCGCCATAGTAAGATAACAAGTATAAGTGTTTGGATCTCTCTGGAGAAAGGCTTCAAGTGTAAGATTATATTTTTTGACATCTACGACAAAGGGCTTTGACTACAATGTACTTGAGAGAATGGCTCATGTATTTTAGTTTGTAGGGGAATTATTTAATTTTTATGGATATTTTATTAGTCTCTCAACCACCTTCAAAGATTTAATACTTCAGAGAGTAACAGCTTTGGGGAAGAAAAAACAACATCTTAAATTACTGGCAACAATTTCAAAGGTGTTAGGAAAGACATATAACATATGATACTTAAGAGCAGATGGGCTGAAATCAGAATTGAATCTTTCTTGAGACATCTTCTGGTAGAAATTACTAGAGTATAGGAAAGAGCATTGGATCAAATGTCAGGATACTCTCCTTTTCGATCTGGCTCTGCCACTAACAAAGTAACTTAGGGTAAGCTTCTTTGTCCCTGGGCCTCAGTTTCTTTTTCAGAAAAAGAAAGATTTTGACTGGATTTGGCCTCAGGGTCTTTGTAGTAGTAATGTTCTAATATCTGCGAGAACTATGACTTCCAGAGGAAGTGAGCCTACTGCCCAGGGAGAATCCGTGAATCCATGAGAGCATTAACAGGGAGTAGCCAACAGCTAATATATCATCACTCACCCCCCGCCATGGCAAAGAAGCTGTGACTCCGACTTGGTCGAACCACTGTTTTTTCAGGATGGGCCCTGTTTTGGTTGCCACTGACCTGCATGAGAGCACTTTTTCTTCAGAGAGTGGAGCCTGTGGAAGTATAATTGCTATGATAGGGGATCCCTAAGATATGTGAATAGAATTCATGAATACCAAGAGGTGGGGACTATTGGGGGCATTTTAGAGGCTGCCTACCACGGAAGGGGAAAACTTTACATTGTTATTTTCATTAACCTCTAACTGGATTTAGCATCACATTCAGTTATAAACTAGGGCAAAAGATCACTCTAGTACAAGCAGCACCTGTGATTTTGTAGCCAAAAGAAATCACAGCTATTTTCATATTATTTTACAGTTGTTGCACATACCTCTGCTTACCACTATACTCCATAATATGGAAGTTATTAGAGCTACTGTGCTAGATCATATATTTAATATTGAGAGCAGAAATTCATATTACTTTATAACAACTTTAAAAGAATATTTAGACACATTATTTCATTTGTAACCTTTTGTATTTTATTTTAGGAATTGTAAAATATCACCCTGAAAAGCGATTTGTAGGTGTCCCCAAACTGTCAAAATATTCCTGGCACAAAAAGATTAAGAATTGCTAAGCAAGACCTAGGAAGGCAGCATTAATATCCCCTGGGAATTATTCTGAAATGCAAATGGTCAGGTCTCCTCCCAGATCCAATGAATCAGAATCCAGTTTGTAGCTCAGGGCATGTTAATCCCTCAGAGTTTATTCATATGTTAAATAGAACAGCAACCAAAATACATGCCAACTTGAAGGGTTGTTGTGAGCGGTCGAAGTAAGGAATCTGCAGTACTTGGCACAGTACGTGGCATGTAGTAGAAGCTCGAGAAGTAAACATTATTAGCCATATTACGATGATTATCATTTAAAATTCTTATTCAGCATAGTCTTGCAGTGCGGGAGACATGCAAGCATTTCCATGAAAAGGTTATCTTGAAGTGCTGGGGGAGCTAAGAGCAGGGAGACCTAATTGCAGGGAGGGAAAATGTGGCCTCATGTGGTTCTTTCCATCCACTCTTGGGTGAGCTTCACACTGACCCTTTGAGGTTGGCAAAGCAAGCATTACTACTGTCATTCTAACATTATAGAAGGGGAAACAGTCTGAGGAAGGCCAATGACTAGCCCGAGATCACACAGCTTGCGCATGGCACAGGGCACTAATCATCCAGGGCTTGCTTGCTTGGTTACTAGGAAATGTGTCACCCAGGGACATGTGGGGATGTCCCCATGGTCTGATTAGCAGGGTCCAGAGGAGGCCAGGGTTATTGGCTCAGCTAGGGTATGAGGAATTGTCTACTTGGGAAGTCCTAAAAGGGAAAAGAGGTAGGTCCTCTGCATGCCTGCATTGTGTGATACATGGATATAGCCAACTTCCTCCTGATTCCACAGGCTGGCCATCCTCCTCACCCCACATACCCAGGGATGCTTGGTATTCATGAATTCACCTCCTCTGTCAGCTGTGCTTTTTTTCTTTTGGTTATGGGGCCGGTGCATAGGAAACGTATTCAGCTAGATCCTTCAAAGAGTACATGTTGAACATATATTTGTTTTCCTCTATGAGACCAGAAGGTGATGATGAAAGATTGAAAATCAAACACCCTTACACGAACCTCTATGAGACCAGAAGGGTGACGAGGAAAGATTGAAAACCTAACATCATCACAGGAGTTGGAACTTTGTTTTGGCCATCAAATTTGAAGTTAAATGAGAGCTCCAGGTGTAGATGAGTGTTTCTGACTCTTGTTTTTTTCTTCTTCTTGGTTCTGATTCTTATTGATTGGTATGAATGACATTTTCTCAGACTTCACCCCAGGAAAGATGTAGAAAACTGCTAACCCATAGCATCTAGCCTTTGCTGTGGATTTATCCCATCTCTTAGCTTTTCTTCCCAAGTCTCTTTTCATGGCTCTCAATAAGTGGCAGACACAGAGGCCAGGACAAGTCAGAAGAGGCAAGAAACAACTGGATAGATTCATTTAAAGTGGTTTGGTCAGAAAGACCTCCATTTAACAACCTTCAGCGGTTTTTTTCATGAGCATTCCTTTCAGATAAATAATTTCCTGCTCCTTCATATGGAGCTATGCTCCCAGAGCAAATGATGTTCAAAAATATTGGGCCAGCACTTCACTTCCTGCGACAAGATCTGTGCTTTGGAAAACCAAGTTCATTTCAGCTTCTGGTCCATAAGAGCACGGCGCAGGGGTCGTGACACCATCTCCCTCATGAAATATGCAGAAAACAAATTGCCAACCTGGACAGAGAGTGTATGTTATTACAGTGAATGATTGCTAAATTAAGGATCCCGATGCTGCTGAAAAACAAACACTTGGGTTAAAAAAAGGAAGTTTTGTCAAGAGAGCAGTTTTCCATCTCTTTCCTATTCTCTGTTAATATGAAGATTTAACTATTGACTTTAGAAAGAAAAGCATCATTTTGGAAGACTGAGAGAGAACTTCTCATATTTCCTGTTAATGTCACTCGCTCTGTCGATTGGGTCTACTCTTTGATGTATGCCAGCACCTACAGAGCTGTTGGTGGATGAGGCATTTCCCTCCCTCATGTCTTGGTGATGCTCTCTCACACTTCCCCTAGCCTCCGAAACAGACTCCCAGCTCTCTCCTCAGAGTGCCCGGCCCAGCTGCTGCCACGTTAGTCTTCTGAGATGATAGAACCTCTCACCATATGGAAATGTCTGAGGGCAGATATGTGTCTTTCACTGGGTTATCCTCAGCATCTCCTTCATAGTCTTCGAATTCTGAGTTTCAGGTTTTTTCTTTCTGCTCTTCGTTTTCATTTCTAAGGTCAAGTGGTCTTTCCATATCGCTGAGGCAAATCCTCTTTATCCATATTAGTAATTCACCCTCTCCTGCCTCTTTAGGACCTGCTGAGCCAGTTGCCTTTTTCTGCTTTCACCATTGTGGCAGAGACAATGAGCGCTTAGCAAATACCCCATGTCTTCCTCTATATTTCCTATCCTCCTCTGACTAGTTCTTGGTAATGGATAGTGACAGAGTAACATGGGTCTTTCCCAGGCTGAAGCAGCTAAGAGTGGGTATGCCTCCTTTATCCCTCTCTTTCCTGAAGTGGTGACCTTGGGAGCTAAAAGTCAAGAAGGCGGTGTTGATAGGATGGAGGGGCCAGATCTCTGTGTCATTGGAATGGCTCATGCCAACCTGTACTTCACATGCAAATGAATTACACTTGCTGTGCTAAGATAATAAGACTTTTAAAAAGTTTCCCTAGCCTAGCGAAGCCTACCTTGGCTAATACAATCCTCTCTCTCTCTCTCTCTCTCTCTCCCCCCTCCCCCTCCCCTCACTGGCTACTAGATCTTTTCCTTCCTCTTGCCTATCCAGATTCCAAGAGCCCCAATCCTTAAGACCCAACTTAAATGCTAATGCCACTTTGTGGATCATTCTTGAATTGCCCCAGTTGGAAACTCAATGCTCACATTTTAATGTTCCCACAGGGCCCTGTGCTAGCATTTTACATGTGCTATCTGGTTAGTCCTTACAAAATCCCTACTTTTATAGATGCAACTCTACTATAACACTATTATTCTTTGAATGTTCATTTGTGCATGCCCGTTTGCTACTATGACTGTAAATTGCTTGGTGGCAAGACCGCCCCATTTTCCCATGAGTAGCAAACTTGTTACCTTATTCCAACATTTTTTTCTCAAGGACTGTACTTTAATCTCAATAAAGCTCCAATTTTTCATCTTTATCTCTACACCAAATCCTACTTTAGGCCACCTATGCTATTTCTGTTCATGGAGCACCAAGTTTGAAATCTTGCCTAGCCTATCTTGCCTTCAATCCAGTCATTTGCCGAAATTTAGGAAGTTCACATCTAAAATCTCTTTCATCTTCTCCTTCCTTTTAAATCTCAAAGTCACCACTATAATTTTGGTCCTCGTGTTCTTTCTCAATACCCTCCTAGGAGCTTTTCTCACCTGCATTTTAGAGGCTATCAGGTTTGCATTTCCAAAACCCAGAACTGATTTCTTTTCTTGAAGGTACTCTGTGATTCTTTTCTACCTGTTGGTTTAAGTACACAATTCCCTTTGTGAACCACAGCAATCAGGCCCCAGACTATTTTGCTTGTCACATTCACCTCTTAGTTCTGCACAACATGACGTTCTCTGAATTATTTAGTTGGGTCTGCCATTCTCAGCTTTATGTCTTTATTCTCAAGGCTTCTGTCTTCTGGAGTGCTTTTTTGCCTCTGCAAGTTGAAATCCCATTCAATTTGGGAGCTCTGCCTTTTAGTAAAGGTACGTGTGTTCCTGACTCATGCCCTTCACTACTGCATATGACCTGACGCAGGTCACTGCACATTCCTCATCCATGACAATCTTGCAGCTCCTTTTGCAGTGCCTGCTACTTAGCTACCTATTAAATATTTGTTAAATGGAAAATAACTGTAACGTGTGTTACAAGACTCCAAGTTTCTCTGAAGCTCCTAAAAGAAGTCAAACCTTGCAGGAAATGTTACACAGGAAAGGAGTAAGTGAGTTGCTCATTAGAACATTTCCTTGCATATGTCCCTCATCCATAAGAGGAAAAACATGTCCTCTCACATCTCAAATATCTGGAAATTGGCCTCTTGATAAATCATGGGCTATAGCATATTTCCAGTGCATGTTTACATTTTATTTTCACGTCACTTTGCCTAAAATGGTCACAAATTTTAGCCCTGAACTTTATCACCGTATATTCCCTTTGCTGGCTTAAAAAGCCTCTCAAAATTGGAAACCTGGACACAGATCATGCCTCCAAGGGGTAAACTAAATATTAAGATATTAACCCCCAAAAAGGTGAGTGCAAGCAAATGTGTCCTTATCTTTACTGAAAGGATTAAGTTTTTATAAATGTTAGGTCATGTGATGTCATTAGTTCATGAGATTGAGGATATTTCTATTTTGCAAGGAAATTAAGAATTTAATACTCAAAGCTAAACAGTTGCCATGATATTTCTTAGAACTCATAAAGTAGGTGTTAAAATGATCTTGTCTGCCTTTGTTTTTAATTTATTTCTCTCCTAGGCAGTTACTTTCAGATAAAGTAATAAATCAGTGTTTTTTTTACTAGAATCAAAACCAACTGGACAACTTGGATGGATTTCAAGGGAATAATGCTGAGTGAAAAAAGTTAATCTCCAAAGGTTGTAAAGTATATGATTCTATTTAAATAACATTTTGAAACAAGAAAATCATAGATACGGAGAACAGTGGATGCCAGGGGCTAGAGACTGGGAAGGAAGTGCGGGGAGGAGGTCGGTGTGGCTATGAAGGGGCGGCAAGAGGGACCCTGGTGGTGGTGGTTACATAAAGCTGCACAGGTGATAAAATTACATAGAACTTCTCTTTTTTTTTTTCTCTCTCTCTCTCTCTCTCCCCTCCTCCCTCCCTCCCTCCCTCCCTCCCTCCCTCCCTCCCTTCCTCTCTCTCTCCTCTCTCTCTCTCCTTCTCCAAAATCTAATTGTGTTATACAGTTATGCAAGATGTTATTATTGGGCAAAAGGAACATAAAAACTTCTGTACATTATTTTTTTTGCAATTTCCTGTGAGCTTATAATTATTTCAAAGTAAAAACGTTAAAAAAAAAACAACAGTACATTTCTTTGTCACTTTAGGGAACAGGCCTATGAGGTCAGGTGGTAACATAGGTAAGTGAAGTGGCTGGGAGCAGAGAGGTTGAGAACTGGCTGATATCAAGGAGTCAGCTTTTACTTTGCTCCTACTGCTGTGGGACTGTGTGCCCAGAATTGCTGAGTCTTCTGAGTGCTCTTGATGTTTTCATAAAATGCCAGAAATTAAAATGTTGAATAAAAAAATCTCCTGATTTTTACTGACAACTAATTCAAACTTTTTTGAATACTGTAATGAGCCAAACTAAGTATACCAGAGGGCTGGATTCAACCTAATGATTCCTGTGCAAACTTAGCTTCAGGCCAGAGGTTCAGTTTGGCTTTATGATAAACTGCCCATCTCACAACCTGGTAATCTCAGCGTACAGCTCATGCTACTCTGTGGTCCCTTATGAAAGACTGAGAAATGGGTATTCCTAAGAAAGTAAGTGTTCTGACCAGGCCACTATAGAATATGGCATAAGCCACCAGTCACTGACACCCAGGGACTCTGGAGAATGTTGGTTTGATCACAGCTCAGACTGACACCATTGCTGCTGAAATACCCCTATAAGCTCTGACCCCTGGAATCCCCCTGTAAGCTCTGACTCAGACCTTCACACCCACTTCCTCAGCATGGTGCATGGGACATAGTAGGTGCTCAGCTTGCGTTTTTAGAAGTGTTAATTTGTTTTTTATTTTCCAGCTACCTTAGTTCTTTTATTTCTTTAAAGCTAAATGAGTTACACAAAAACTGAGAAAATGAACTAGAATCTGGTATCCTATGTTTTCCCAAGGCTGATATGATAACTTGGTGATGTACTTTATATATAGGTGTCAGCAGCACTCACAACCTCTGTGTCTGTTTGAAGCTCTGAAAGTGAGCCTTTTGCTAATGAGTGCGAATGACCAGAGGGGGCTTCTGATAAGGTCATTATTCTAGTTTTGGCCCTTTAAAGGCTTTATCATCTCTGTCCTGCTGAATGCCCAGTCTAGTCATCCCTTCTTCCCCAACTCCTAACCTGGACAGCTGACTCAGAAAAAGTGAAACGGAGGACAGAGCTAACAGCATATTCTTCACTACAACCACATTCGTGAGTCAATAACTAACCGCCACTGTCTGAAACATTATGGGCCTTCATCACACTCTTGTCTTCAGACTCTAGTAGAAGGAGCATACCCAATTCCTTCATTAAGGAAACGAGTAGAAAAAATACAATTTCTCAAAATGGGAATTTTCATTTACTTTAGTTTTAATTAAAGTAATTTTTAAATCTTAAAATTCCATCTATCGTCCAATTACCCATTCTCAAACTCAAATTTAAATTATTAAAATATCCATTTGCATGACTTCTGTCCTCTCTTCCCCAAAAGTCTGCTTATAAGAGTCCAGAGAATGTTTTCTAATCTTCCTTTAAAAAGCATTTGTAGTTATTGTATAACAGTAAATCAATAAAAGAGTCTTTTCCTGTTTATAATTTTTTACCAAGCTTTATAATATACAGACTTTCAAAGAGTTGGTTCTCAGCCTAGAAAAGTATGCTAATAAGGTAAGAGTGGTAATTCAAAGTGTAGCCACTAATTTCTCTAAGGGGAAATACGCAGAGACCCTAGGCTTTATATTTGTTTTCAACTAATTGTCATGTATTTACCTTTCCATTAGTCCAATAATTTTTCTTTCAATTCAGAATTAAGCAATAAGACACTGAATTACATAAAGGCCTGTTTAGCATAGCAGACACACCCTATCATTCCCTAGTCCTGATTTAAGGCTCTTAAGATGCGCAACCAAGAGGCTGTCTATATGCCCTTTGTATTTATATTCCATCATGCAGTCACCTCAATAACTTATGCATTCTCAGAAGGACTACCTAGCAATTAACTCCAGTCTTTTCTCTCACCATCTCATTATGTAAAGTGGTTTTGAACACAAACTTTATTAGCAACTTTCAATTCTAATTCCTTCTTATCTCCCCCACCTTCGCCCTGACTAGAAATGTCAGTTTATATGTGACCAAAATACACTGGAAAATGGCAGTTTAAAAAATTCACATTAGACTGGCAGCACATTTAGTAATTGGTCTTTGCACTCTGGGGCACTACCATAAATCGAGATTGTCATATTTCAGCTGAAGCATGTGATGCAATTCCTTATAGAAATGGAAATGAATTCTCCCTGCCACACAACACAGCATTTTAACTATGTTCAGGAGGAATGGGCAAGTAAGAAAGCTATTATTCTTATTCTAAAGGTTAAGAAAAAACCCAAACCCCAAATTCTTTGTTAGAAGGTAAAGGAATTCATAGTATTAGAAGAGCTGAAGTGTGGTTTAATGTACACGTTCTTGGTAAGGAACTAAGGTGGGCCGATGAAACTCAAAGAAAGGCAGCATGTGAAGATGTGTCAAATGCATGAACAGAGAGGCATCCCATCAGTGGAACTGACTTACCAACGTCGGGATCCACGGCTTGAACTCTGGTCAACAGAGCCTTGGTGGCTGTGTTCTCATAGACACAGGTGTTATAGTGGTCAGAAGAGAACACAGGAGGATTATCGTTCACGTCCTCCAGGATCAAGTGGACATCGGACTGGCAGAACCTGCCACCCCCATCGGTGGCCCTGGCAATCAGGCTGTATGCAGGGACTCTCTCCCGGTCCAACAGAGCCAGGGTTTTTAACTCGCCTGTGAAAATAAACAGCTTGACGTTTCAAAAACATTCTTTCTTTGAAGAGTAGAGGATCAATTATACAAAGAATCCCTATTACAGGAAAGACCAATGACATTTGGCTCAAGTGCCTCATACTTTGAAAAAGAGAGCTAATTCGGTTTTAAGCACCAGGGTAATATTTATGGGATTCTGCCTGCAACAACAAACCAACTGCATGACCTTCAAATTAATTAATCCCATTGTGAAACTTCTGGTATCAGGGGTTCCTCATTTCAGCTATCTGGAGGAACTCCATACCTCTTTAAACCTCCCAAGATCTGCTCTGGAGATCAGCTATGTCTCTGGATTTCTCTTATAGGTCCAGAAAAGCATAGACAATGGATCAGTATCCTTAGTTCTCTGATGGTCAATCAATCATGTCAATAATCCATAGACTCAGAAGGGACAAGCAATCTCTCTGCTTCCAGACACTCAACCTCTTTTTACATCATCTTTTAGAGGAAAACAATCAGAACAAAGGTTGGCTTTAGCAGAGAGGTCTTGGGGGAGTCCTACCGTGCCACGTGAGCCCTACTTGCTAGGCAGTGGAAAGGCCTGTGGTTGCTGGGGTTCTCAGTTGCGGAACAGTGGAGGAGCCTGGAGCAGCAGCTATTTAGCAATGAACATGGAGGTAGGCCGTGTCTGTATTTTAACCACTGGACCAGCTGCACTGGTGCTGGGTGTCAGCCCATGTGAAGGTTTTGTTGTTGCTGATGAAATTTCGATGGTTAAATAGCAAGTATAGTGACAGACCTGAATAAATGCTATTTGGTGAAACGTATGACTCATGAAATATTATTACTCTAAAATAAAATTAGCGGATGTTATTTGAACCATGCCATGCATCCTTATAAAGCAGTTCGTCCTATGGCTTCCTTGATGCAGCCAGTTCTCAAACATAGGTTGAATCATTTCCCTCTCCTACTCAAAAACATTCAGTGGTTTTTCAATTAGGCATTCAAGACCCTCCACGATCTGGTCTAAAGTCATTTTTCCTACCACTTTTCACACAAGCCATGCCATAGCTGCTGTCACCAACGATCATGTGCATGGCATTCCAATGTACCGTGTTCTCTGCTCATGCTGCCTCCTGCAGTGTCCTGCTTTTGCTACTAGAATCTTGGTTCAGTTCAAATGCCAGCTCTTCTTTAAAACAGTTTTTTTCTTCCCCCTCATCAGAATATTAGCTACTTCTTCTTCTGTGCTCACATATAACTCCCCTGCTATCTCTTCTGGGCACTCATTTCATTCTACCTTTTATTATTATTATTATTATTATTATTATTATTACTCTTGATTATTATATTATTATGATTACTGGCTTTTTGGTTTGTCTTTCCCACTGGGTTACAATATCCTTTGGGCATGGTTTGTTTTGTTCATCTTGGAGTGTACCACAAAAATCCCATAAAGTTCTTTAATATTGACTCAAGAAATGTTATCTATTAAATAAATAATCACCAGGCACATATGGCTATGTAGTATATTCCTATGTAGCTTAGTGCTTCCAAGTAGGATACAGATGACATGTGAGTGGGGCAGGGAGGAGCCACTACCTTTTGAAGACTCAATATTTTGTTGTTTACTAGAACCAAGACAATACTGGAAATATGCAAGTTATTTGATCTTTACACTTCACTTAAAAATTGCCATTGGATGAACCATCCAATACATAACACTGAAATAATTTACCTCCTTAGAAAATGTCTTTTCCATTAGCTCTGGCCTTCAATGCAGGCATTTGCCTTTGGCGTACATAACCTTTCACTTTATAAATTTCACCAGAATATGTAAGCAAATCTGAGGGCTCATAACTTTGGAGAAACTAAGCAGGAATGTTTAATAAAAACCAGACAAGTGTGTTAATAAGCCTCGGAAGAGACCCAAAAGGGATTTCAACAGGGAAAAACTCTCCTTAGTAGCATTGCTGTATTGCTTGCATGGCAACCAGTGTTTGTGATGTAATTCTATTTATAGTCTTTATAGGGCAGATGTTTTAACTCATGGATATGAGAAACAGGAGAAGCAAGTAGACATGTCTGATTACTTGATGCTAATAAATGTAGGTAAGTCAGGGCAAGTTGAAAAGCCAAATAGTTTGTGTGTTCCAGTGGACCCATCTTCAGGTACCATGCGCAACTAGTATTTCTTGGAGTCCAAGACGGCCAGGCATTGTATCGTATCAAGGCTCTGTTACTCACCAGTGATGAGACCATATGAGAGCTTAACTTTTCTCATGAGTTAACAATAGCATGTACCCAAAGAATAAATTTCATCTTACCACTTTCTGGATCTAGAAAAAATTCACTGTGTCCAGATCCATAGAGTGAGTATCGTATATCTCCATTGGATCCAATATCGGCATCCTTGGCACTGATCTTCAGGATGATTTTATTTGATGGAATATCTTCAGGAAATAATGCCGTATATGCAACCTAGGCGAAGGTAAAAAAAAAACAAAAAAACAAAAAAAAACAGGCAATTAAATCATTAGCATTTGTGGGGCTGTTGCCACAGTTAGCATGATAAATGATTTCTTTAAAAATGCATTCATATAATTTAGTTTTGGTTATTTTTTTCTTGAACCATAGAAACATCTTACAATATATGATGAAACATGATATATCTCTTGCCTTGCCCCTCCCATGCTCACTCATTCAACAAATACTGATTGAGTACCTACTATGTGCTACTTAGATGGTAGGAGTACAATGGCGAAGAAAAAAGACAAAAATCTCTGTCCCCGTGGAAACATGACACACATCACGTATTGATCACAGTCTTCCTTTCTGTTAAGCACCAGTGAGTCCTTGGGACTCTTCAATCCTTTAAAGAGGTACTACTAACATTTGGCATTAGCATGAGAGATTAAAATCTATTTGCAACACTTTTCTAAGCTGCAGAACACCGATACTGTCTCTTGGTCCACATGGTGAGGAAAAGGTAAATTAAAAGTGATTTAATTTCAGTACGAAAGAAAATGAAATCTAGTACTGGCACCTTGCACTGGCTGTCATGGTTTGTACTATGGTGGAAGGACTACTTCATGAGGAACCTGGAGATCTGGGTTCACTGCCAACATTGCTACTAACCAGCTGTGAAAACTTATATGAAAAAAGTAATTTATGCTTTCTAGTAGTGGTCCATGTCTCTCATTAAATCAGGGATTTAGACAGAATAAGTCTTAAGGTCCTTTATTTCCTTAAAAGTTAAAGACTCATGGTTTTGTTTTTGTAGCTTTGGTGGGCAAAATTAGGTACCTGATTGTGCTACTTCTCCTCTTTCCATGTTTATACTGTTTCATTCACTAATGAAGGAGATAAGAGCAGAATTAGCCTGGTCTTAAGTAGAAAAGGGAAATAGGTTTTGATTTAATTTTAGAGAAGCAGAGTAAAAGGCAGCAACGCCTTTTATACCACAGATCTCACCTGATCACACACTGGGCTATTGTCATTCACATCACTGACAGTCACTTCCACCATGGCCTGTGTCACAAAGAGCCCATCGGTGGCAGTGATATTGAGGAAGTAAATGTCTTGTTCTTCTCTATCTAGCGGTCTCTTTACATAGACCTTCCATTCATTCTGCACCAGGCCCAGGGCAAATCTTCCTCGGGGATTCCCTCCTGTAGTGAAAAAAGTTTTGAAGACATGTTATGAAAAGCTCTGGTCTACACCTACAGTGAGAGGCCTGTGTAGGATCATCTAGGTTTCCCTGGAACTGTATCATTTACGATACTGAACAAAAATTGGTTCTCGCTTCCTTTTGATTCTTGTACAACAAAGCCTGATATTTATATGCTTGGTTTATGTAGAAAGTAAAACAGTAACTTTCCAAGAGAATAAAATGCACTTAGAGAAGCTAGAGATGATCTCTTGTTTAGTTCTCCTTAAGGACAATCAAGCTCAAACTGTGAACAATCAGTCCTCTTCTCAGGATGATATAATTGTCTTTCCACTTTGCCTCAAGAGAGGATGTAATACACGGTAGCTCTTGTTACCAAGACAATTTCATTAGCTGTTGATTATGCAATCAAGGAAAAGCAGTCAATTCTATTAAGGAATCTTTTAATGAAGGCTTTATCATACAGCTGCGCTCTTCATATAAGGACTGGGGTTTGGGGGAGAAAAGTTTGTGTCAGAGGAAGACCCATGAGCATCAAATAGCCCTAACGAGGGGTCATATAAAGAGTGGTTCAGAGATAAGCACTGCAATTAGATCAAATTTATCAGCGCGAAGCTGGTGAAAGCGGAAGAAGAGCAGAAGAGATGAAATGGAACGGCTTTTTATGAAACACGGACAGTGATCCCAGCAATATTGCTTTCCCACATCATTGTATTACACGGTGACAAAAGTGGCTTGGAAAGATAGGAAGAGGATGGAAGAAAACTACCTTGACATTCTAATCCAGAAGAGAGAAATAATGTCACTTCAAACAAGGAGGAAGACTGGACCATACAACTGGCAAGAAGCCCAGAATCCAGTTAGATCATCGTTTCATTTATGTAGCCATTCGACAAGAATTTATTGCCTGCTCTGGGCCAGGCACTGTTCCAGGCAGTAGGGCTACAGCAGTGCACAAAACTGACAAAATCCCTGCTCTCCCGGCGAAGCTCACATTCTAGTGAGGAGGACTGGCAAGAAACAAATAAGGAAACATACTGCATACTGGCTGCTATTTCATTAAAAAAGTGGAGCCATTTCATCTTCTTACAATGACTCTTTAAAAGACCAGAGGGCAAAGATCTTGGTCCTGCTGAAGGGATGGAATGGGAAGTAGTGGAATTTTGAGTCCAGGCTGCACTCTCGATTATAAAGCATGTGGGGGAGGGAATGGAACGGAGTCCAGAGGCCTCAGCAGTGTGGAGCAAACATGGGGAAAATGGACCAGGATGGGCAGACAGTGCAGAAAAGACGAGGGCCACACTATTTTCTAGAGCAGCGTTTCTCAGTTTGGGTGACTGTGCCTCTCCCCAACCTCTGGGGGACATTGTCAACGTCTGGAGACATTTTAAATGTCACCTTAGGGGTCATGATGGTAGTGCTACTGGAATCCATTGAGTAGAGACCAGAGATGCTTCTAATCATCCTATAATGCACAGAAGGGCCACCTACAACAAAATACTTATCTATCCAGAATGTCAATAGTATCGAGATCCAGAAACCTGCTCTAGTGAGGCTTGGGGTCCTCCCTGGGAGATCATTTTCTTCCATCATTGTCTAGGATTTGACTAGGTTGCAGTTGAATATTATTTAAGCATGTACAAGTTTAACCTACCGAGTGCTTTTGGTGCAGGCCCACACTGTTCTTTTGTTAAACAAAATGATTAATGGTCTTTTGTTAATCTATGGCAGCACAGCCAAGTTGTGTTACATCAAGAGCAAAAATTAAATCCCATTAAAACCAGCTGGTGGTTGGCATTACTAATAGTAACGGTAGCTTTAAGCTACCCTGTTCCCATCACTTCGATATAGTTGATGGAATGATCCCTTTAAATCATCCATTAAGAATTCAGAAACAATATGTAATTACTTAAAGCTGAGTATTTAACAATTCTTCCAATCAGAAAAGTATCCCTCAGAATGACTAACAAGTTTTTTGTCTGAAACTAAATGCAAATAAATCAAAGTGATACTCTATTCACCTTTCTTTTTTTACCACTCTCTCTCATGTCTTTACTGCAGAAATACACATTTTAATAAAAAAGAGAAGGTACCAGATAAAGCATAAAATGCATAAAGAGCTTTAAGCAGAAAACATCACGAAAACAGTTCCATGAAGGAGAAAGAGAAGAAGACAGAGAAGGAGAAGAAAAAGAGGAGTAATACAGAAAAGAAGTGTGGCAATCCAGAATGGTGACACATATGCTCTCCTGTTGATCTTATTCTGCAGTGATTAATTAACTTTCCCACTAACGTACTTAAGCAGATTCTGTGTCCTGAGGGCATTGTAATTAATTCATTTTTCACGTTGAATAATGTAGTTTTTCTAAAGGGAAGCCACCTGACTACAAGTATTGATGGATTCTTTAAAACCTTTTGGCACTTTGCTTATGTTCTGCCTTTGAATGTCATAACATCAAAATATTAGATTTAAAACCCCAAAAATAGTTTTTAGGAAGACTGCTCCCACACCACCCACCTTCTCTTCTTTGCAGTTTAAATCATCATCCTCGGAAAGCTACCCATGATCAAGACACCCTTACTTCACTCTGACATGAAATCCTCAGGCCCTCAGAGCAATGGTGACATATTTTGTGCCCTGTGGGTGACCTCATTCATATATCTTGGCTTTCTCATTGAACTGCTACTTACTATTTGGGAAGACAGAAAAGGGATAAAAGAAAATTGAGTTGTCAGAAGAAATATCTTTGGCTTAGAGTTATAACTTAGGATTTTTCAACAAAAGGTCAAACCAGGCTCTCTAGCGTGTATTATGTGTGTGCATGTGTGAGTTTTTACTATCAAAAGAAACTTGTAAATGAAGCTTACTGGAGTCAAGCTATTTGATTTTTTTTTTTTACCTTTTCAAAAAGTAGGAAAAAGGAATATGGTTTAAAATTATCTCCCTACCAAAAAGAGCTGTTATTTTCATTTCTTCAACTGAGATACTTAGCTGAACTTCTTGCTGAATGATAAAAAGTGACACAAGGACTGGGTACCGATCTGGGTAATCTGTCACAGGCAAACCAATGAACTCCAAACTAAGGATGAGTTAGCAACAACCAATAACCGAAAAACCTCATCTCCTCAGAGATCTTTTACACATCCCCAGAGAGAAGTTATCACTCTGAATCCCTCATCTCATCTTCCTTGTTCTCTCCTACTCTTACTCTCTGTGACCCTCCATCTTTAGAAAGCAGAGCACATAGCAAAAACCAAGGGTGGTAGACTGACCTGTAATATGGTAGCTCACTTGGCGATTAATGTCGGAAGTGTCTCTGTCCCACGTGCTGAGGACGGCTACCACCTCTCCCGGAGGGTCACTCTCTTTCACATTCCCTTGGTATACCTCGTGGGCAAAGACTGGAGCGTTGTCATTTATATCTGTCACCCTGACAGAGACCAAAGCCGTGGAAGAAAGAGAGAAGGCCTCTCCAAGGTCAGAGGCCACCACGGAGAAGGTGAATGAGGGGTCTGTCTCGTGATCCAGGTCCTTCAAGGTACTGATCCAACCTGTGTTGCTGTCAATATTGAATGCTTCCATTACCTTTTCAGGCTGGGAATCTGAGTGGAGGGAGTAAGTGACCTGCCCATTGGCTCCCCAATCCATATCGATGGCTCTCACCTGTGTGAGTTTGGTGCCAACAGGCATCCCTTCCATTATGATGGTCTCGTAGCTTGAAGTGTCAAAGACTGGCTTGTTGTCATTCAAATCCAACACCTTGATATCCACATCCACAGTAAACACAATGTCTACCTTGTCCACGGGTATAGTGGCTGCTACTTTAAAGTGGAAGGCTGGGTTGATTTCATGATCAAGGCGTTTGTCAAGCTTGATCATGCCTGTTTCCTGTTCTATGATGAAGACATTCCCTTTGTTATTTTCTGGTCGTTCCCCATTAACTGTGCTGAACCTGACATTCTGATTGGGCAGAATCCTCAGGGTGTCCACTGTGCTCCCAATGGCTGTATCTTCTGAAACGGTGAAAGAATACTGAGACTGGGTAAATGAAGGCAAAAATGTTTCAGGGGGCAAGACGTGGATATAGACAGGAATGAGGGAGTGCTTTATTGGAATTCCTCCATCTACTGCTTTGACAAAGAATGACAGCACTGTGTTTTTCAGCTGGTTAAAATTGCCCTTCGTGACCATCCAGCCATTGTCAGGATCGATTTCCAGGAGGTCAGCCACTGAGACAGAGGCCTCACTATACAGGGAATAAGTAATCCTTGAATTTGCTCCATCATCTGGATCCATGGCTTGAACCTGAGTGACTAAGTGGCCCCTTCCAACATCTGCCCTCACACTGGCTCGGTATTCCACTGTCATGAACTGGGGAGCATTGTCATTTTCATCCACAACAATCACTCTCACAGTGCAGAATGTTGTTCTCCCTCCACCATCAAGGGCCCTCAAGAAAATACTAATGTCTCCTTCTAGTGGATTTTCCCGGTCAAGCCTTTCTGTTGTGATGATCTGTCCATTGCTATCTATGAGAAATCGATCTTTAGCAAAGTCATTGATGATGGCATAGCTGATTTGACCATATGTCCCTGGATCCCCATCCGTGGCTCGAATGTGGATTACCTTCGTCCCAGCAGCCGCATTCTCTCTAACCTCAGCTACATAGGTGTTTTGTGAAAAGGCAGGGCTATACAGGTTAGCACCGAGTACCCTAATATGCACCTGTGCAGTGCTAGTGAACAACCCATCAGAGACTGACACATTGAGACTGTACAGAGGCTCCATCCGCTGCTTCCGGTGGTTGGACAGTGTGATGACGCCACTCCTGCTGTCCATCAGAAAACTCGTCCGGTCATTCCCAGATAAAATGTTATATTCCAACCTGTCAAAATCAGAGCTGTCTGCATCAGAGGCTTGCACACAGGTTACAAAATGGCCCCGGGGGGCTAATTCACTCACATATGACTCATAAATGAGCTGATTAAAAACGGGAGGGTTGTCATTTATGTCTGAGATGTAGATATGAACCAGGACCTCACTGCTCAGTGATGGGAAACCATTATCTGTTGCTCTGACTTTCAAAGTGCAGTGTTGCACTAACTCATAGTCCAGCATCCTCGCCGTCAAGATTAAGCCACTTGCACTGTCAATGTGAAAATAATCTGTGCTGTTATAAGTATCTTGGACAATCTGATAATGTACCATTTTATTGTTTTCTGAGTCCGCATCAGTAGAGATAACTTGCAAAACTGGTGTCCCAATGAGAGATGCTTCTGATAAGGTTGTATTGTATGTGGGTTGATCAAAAATAGGGGGATTGTCATTTACATCATTAACTAACAAGTCAACGGTGACTTCAGCCCTAGCACCAGTAAGGGCATCACTGGCTCTTACTGTCAACTTGTAAACAGATGTAATTTCATAATCCAAAGGGCTAACGACTTTCAGGACCCCAGTGTCAAAGTCAATGTTAAATTGTTTATAAAGATCCCCATCAATAATGATATATATGATGCCTTGGCCTTCTGGACTAGTGGCATTGATGCTTAGAATGGAGGTGTCCATTCTTATGTCTTCATTGATGGATGCCGTATAAAAGGGTTTATCAAACACAGGCATTGCTTTGTTGACAATAGTAATGGGAAGTTCCACAGATGTGGACAAAGAAGGTTTTCCGCCATCTTTGGCTAGGATGGTGACTCCATACTCAATGTTGGACAAATCAGAGTTGAATGCTTCTTTTAAAATAACATTCCCTGAATCTGGGTTAATTTCAAAGTGGCCATAGTCATCCTGTAGGACATAGGTCACTTCTCCATTTGCACCTTTATCTTTGTCAATAGCTGTCACCTGGTAAATCAGAGTCCCAGGCTCAGCATCAACTTGCACAGCAGCATAGTAAGGGAGGCCCACAAAGACTGGAGAATTGTCGTTTATGTCTTCGATGTTAACTCTGACTACCACCCTAGCCACACGCAGATGGTCCATCTCACGGCTAGCTTCCACCACCAGGTCATATAATTCCTGTTCTTCGCGGTCAAAGGGGACTCCAGTAGTCTGAATGACCCCTGAGGTAGACTTTATCTTGAACTTATTTCCTGGGTTTAAGATGCTATATTTTAAGGGCTCATTAAGGCGATTTCCAACTGCATTGATGACAGCAACTTTGGTTATATTAGTATTGTTCTCTGAGATTGAGGTGGAGTAAAAGCTTTGTGTAAAGTGGAGGCCACTGTCCATGGCTTCTTTAACCAAGACAGTGACCATGGATGTACTGTAGAACTTCCCATCAGATACTTTAACTATCAGCACGTAGTGATCTTTAGAGAGGTTGTTGTTTTTTATGGTGAGCACTCCACTGTTTGCATCAATTAAAAAATGATCCAAGCTGCCTTCCGTCAGGCTGTATGTCAGTTCAGGGGGCACCTCAGCATCGGGATCCGTGGCACTAACTTTCAGAACCTCCACTCCAACATAGGTAGGTAGAAGTAAGACAGTCTCAAACACAGCCTGAGTGAAAACAGGAGGGTTATCATTCACATCTGTCACCTCTATGTTGACTTCAACAGGACTCTCTGCAGTCAGCTGGGGGCTACCACTGTCTCTTACGTGCACATGAAAATGGAAATGGGAGATAGTTTCATGGTCCAGAGTGGCAATTGTTCTGATTGCACCTGTACTGGAGTCCACTGTGAAGAACTTCTTGGCCGTGGACTCCACAATCTGATACACAAGCAGAGCATTCCGGTTGCTGTCAGCATCGGTGGCTCGAATCACCAGTGGGCTGTTATCCAAACTTCTGACAATGCTATTAACTGGGGCAGCCTCACTGAGGCTGCCTGAATATTGAGAGAAGAGAAAAACTGGGGCGTTATCATTTTCATCAACAATTTGAATACTGACTGTGACATTTGAAGCCATTCCTGCCATGTTAGTGGCCTGTACAATGAGCTGATAAGTGGAAGTGCGCTCGTAATCCAATGCCTTCCGAGTGGTGACGACTCCAGAATATGGATTGATAGTAAAGATCCCATCAATGTTTCCATCTTTGACTTCATAGATGAGGGTAGATTGACTGATGGCAGAAATTAGAATGACTGATGTTCCAATATCAACATTTTCATTTACTTCTGCTTGGTAGTCTTTATGAGTGAACTTGGGGTGAGAATTATCAGACATGGTGACAGAAATGCGCACAATTGCAGTGGCAGACATCGATGGAGAACCCTGATCCATGACTTTGACTGACAGGACAAACTGACCCATTGTTGTCATGTCTGGTTCTTTGGAAACAGTGATGATGCCCAGGACTGGTTCAATTTTAAATGTGTTCCCAGTGTTCCCTACAATATAGAAATCAACAGGGAAATTAATTGCAATTGGGTCAGTTTTTAAAGACTAACTTTTCATCTAAAGGCTACTTTACTGCAACATGGCAAGTAGAAAGCAATTATTTGTACTCATTCCATCTCATTCTGAAATAAAGCAAAAGACTTCTCTTTTAAAAGTATTCCAAAGCAACTCAAATGAGTTTTCTGGTAAAACTGTGAATTTCAGACCACTATCTTCTTAATCCAGGTTTACAACCACTACCACATAGCACTGTGTACATTAAAACTGGGAAATAAGAGTTTGTAGGAGAGACTTTTCCATTAAGAAGGTTTAGGACTTTCTTATTCCCAGCCTTGTGAGAAGAGGAACAGATCAGGCTAGAATATGCCAATACAACTGGTGAAAAGGTATTTTTACTTAAACCACATTCTATGTTCTATGTTATGAGAAAGAGGGTTATAGGAATAATTTCAGAATACTATCACGTAGTCATTCAATTTCAGATATTCCTAAAGGTAATCTTTTTTACATGGAATTGGTATTGCTTCACTCTATCGAAACTGACTTCACCCTAAACAATACTTTGGTGAGGGAGTTTTGGTCAGACATGGAGAATTCTTCCCAAGTCACCATTTGTTTTGTGAGTTGTGAGGATTTTTTCTGACTACCCTATACCCAAAAACATACACATGAACACAGAAACATAAAAGTAGACATAAAACATTATAAGGCAGTTGCTCCAACCTATAACCATTCTGTTCGCTAAATTCTTGAGAGGTTTCTGGTGAAGCAAAGGACTGTTGATAATCTGAACCAGCATCAAAACCAAGAACTTGAGGCTTAATCCTTATAAAACTGAGAAACAGGTGCCCACTTTGACATATCTGAAATGGGAAGGGCTGTGAACCATGAAACTATAAAAAGTTCAGAGCTCTGCCTCTGAAACATCAGTGGTGTGAAATCTGGAATTGTTGAGGATGAGGAAAATTAAAGAGGAGAAAAGAATGAACACAAAGCTTGAGGAATGTAAAGAATGTAGTTTAAAAGTAGTGGACAGTATGAAGCAGAATCTTTTTCACTGAGTTGCTTTTTGTTTCTCTCATCAAGCTTTCTGATATTTTTCACAGGACACACGTTTGTGTGTCTAGATTCTTTTACAAGTTTGAAATCTTGGTTATGCAATTATATCTGGCTTTTTCTTCTTTTTTAAGTACTGTAGTATGGCAAACATACAGACAGTTTAAATGTCATTATCATTGAGAAAGGCTCCAGGATTGAGAAAGCAGTTATGTAACATGTCTACTGAAACACAGCAAATACGGCTGCAGACATACTTTTTACTACATACTTATTAAATACACTTTTCCATGTCTGAAAATGAAAAAGTCATATTAATGTAAAATGTTTCTATAAGATACTTGATTATTTTTAAAGAGAAAGTAAATCTAACAAAGCAGTCAATAATTTGATTCTAGCCCCAAAATGTGAATATCAAACAATATTATCTTTGATGTCAGTATGATTTTTTACTTTGTCACCTAAACACCACAATTTTGTGTTGACAACAACAAGATGTTCAATGATCTCATAAGCAGGCTTGCACATTTTCAATAAACAGCACTGTGGAACTGAGTGGGAGTCCCACATTTGATTCATAGATTGTCGCAAGGAGGCAGGAATCATTTCACTAGAGTATCTCAGAAAAGAAAAATATTGAGAAATGGTCATCTTCTAGCAATGGCACCAACATGCGACCCTGAATGTTGAATGCAAAAGAGCAGGTGGTATCCTGCCGTAGCATTTCCAGGTAAGTCCTTCCTCACCCTCTGCACGGCAGATTTCTACATACCCAGCAAGATACATATGACAGGGACAAAGGGGATCCAGCTTCTGACTTGGGTAGAACTTCATAACCCTGCTGTCCCATGGTGGCTGACTTGCTTGTTACACTTCTCCAGGATGTCGTGCTCATATGTCAGGTCCAAAGTGGGCTCTGACACTTTTCCTCTTCAACAGACTGTTCCATTTTCTTAGACTCCATTTCCTGTTTATTCTCTCCTGCTATACCTGAATCCTTAGAACTAATCTCTTCTTGTTTTCTTGGAATCTATAGTTTCTTGTAGACTTTGGCAACTGGGAAAAGCTGTGCTTATCTTACTTATCATTATTTATTTAGTACGCAACAGAGTACCTAGCACATAGAAGGTGGCTGATAAATATTGTTGAATGACTGAGAGGTAGATCTACAAAAAAAGATTTTAAATCTTTATCTGTATATATCTTGGGATCCAAAATGCTTCCATCCTGACTCAACTCTTAGTCCTGGCCTCTCCCATATTGCCCTCAGAGCCACCCATAAGACACTGCTGGCACCAAACTTAAAGCCTGAACTAAATACGAGACCCGAAGCTCTGCACTTGTATGTCACCTCAGTCCTTTGGGCCAAAATAAAAAGCTTTAGTAGTTACTTAGAGGTCAGGCAGGGGGTTGGAAATTTATGGCCTACCAGTAAACAGAGTAAAATCTTTCTTATCCAAGGTTTGTGAGAGAACTTTAAAATGTACACTTTACACAACCGCCTGTCATTTGCTTTAAAATGCTGATGCCTATGGGATCTCTCTCTCCTACCATGATCTGGAAGAAGCTGGCTTGGCTAGGTAGGACAAGTTCAGGTTCAGCGTAGGTCTGTTTGTGAAGGGGCCAGTGACCACTTGAGATTTATTGTGTACTTTGCAATTCTCATTAGCTTTATATATATACAATCAAAGGCTGTTTTTTGTTTGTTTGTTTGTTTTGTTTTTTTGCAATACTAATCATTCCTGTGGATTTCTGGAAATTCAAGTTTTCTCTATAAAAGATGTTTTAAGAAAAAAAACTTTTCTCTCTAGTTTTAGTCAACTGTTAAAGAAATGACTAATTTCTTTATGTGCAGCACCAGGCTGTAGTCTATGGAGGATAAAAGATAAAAAAGGCAGTCTTTTCAGCTGGATGGTAAATCACTTTTAAATTACTTGTCAAGAACCTCTAAATTGGTTTAAAAATGATCTGGTGTAGAAATATACTCCTCTACTTAAGAGGAGTATAGTAGTAGCCTTAATGACAAATATAAAAAGCAAGTAGACACATAGACAAATGCTTAGAAAATGTTAAGAAAAGCAAAAATAAAACCCTATATCTAAGTGATTACAATGACATGAAGCAATGTATATGCATGAATGAATATGGGAAAAAGAAAAAAATACATAAGATTGGGGGAAAACGATAGAAAGAATGTAAAAAGTTGTTGGATTAGGTAACATTTTCAGTAATGTTACTTAAAAATTTGTTTTCTAAAAAGAAGTTTCCCTATACTATTTGTAGAACAGAAGAACAAGGATTATACAATGAAATAATAAAAATGTCATTTGGTAAACAAAGATGCAAAACAGCATTTTAAAAAATATTGGTTAGGCATTAGTTTGAAAGGAAATTCTATGGAAATCTAGAAAAGAAATGGGTGAATTTGCTTGGGGCACCTAAGCAAGGACCTCTCTTTTTTTTTTGTGTAGAATTTAGCACAGACTCATAAAAAATGTGATTGCCTAATATAGGAAATAGTTTTAGATTATCATTCAATGCAGGTTTTTTTTAGATGTGTGTTGGCTTTTCTTTTTCTAATCTTTTTTAGTCCAAAACTGTCATTCTAGTATTCATATTTTAATTCAACCACTCACAAAAATGCCCCACATTTTAAATCAAGGGAAAGAAGCCTTTCCAGTGCTGGCATGAAAAGAGATGGCATTTGGCATGATGCATGACAGACATAATGTTGCAGAACATTTTGGAAATATGTGGCTTGCATATTCGAAAAGTCAGAACAGGGGCAGGGAAAGTAGAGTTGATAAAAGATATTTGTAATTTCTAGGTTCACAGTCCTATCCCTTGAATCGACATTTATCTCTTCTGTCATAAATGTTTTCTAGCTGTCTATCTTCGAACGTTCAGTAAACTATGATCTTGCCTTAGAGATGTTAAAATTGATTTTTAAAATAAATTCAAATTTAACAAAACGAGAGGCTGTATTTATTTATCTGTCAGGTTAAGCAGGCAGTTTAGTAACCACCAACTCAACTACTCTGCTACTCAGATTACCTCCGATGAAATGAATTTGTGTCAACTATGGGCACAGGAATTTCTGAATCCCACAGCCCACCTACTGACAAGTAAACAAAGACATTAAGATTCAATTCACAGAACTGTCTGGCAGCCCTCAAATGATGGAAGGCTTTGGTTATTTTAGTCTGAGGCCATGGCTCGTTGACCCATAAGTAAATGACACTGAGTTTACTACACATTTCTTCTCTCTTCTCCATTCTGGAAAAATCTGAGATTGAACACAATAAAAGGTAACTCTTTCTTTGCTGTCAATGATGGAAAACATTACTGAAATGCCAAGAACTTTATTCACCAACATCACGTAAATAGGGCAGCTGCTTGGTCAAAAACTTCATTTGGAGACATTCCAGAAGTAACTCTGAATTTTATAAGGTGATAAATGCTACTGAGAGTCGAATGCCATGCATTACACTGCAATCAGTGCAACAGCTCTCACCTGCTTCTATGGTATATATGAGTTCTGCATTTTCCCCTTTGTCTTTGTCCAGAGCCGTCACTTGCAGAACAGCTGATCCCAGAGCAGCCGATTCAAACACAGATGCTTCATACAATGGGTTGGTAAAATAAGGGCTGTGATCATTAGCATCTTCCACATTCACAATGACTCGGGCCAAGTTTCTTCGATAAGGAAACTCCTGATCTCTGACCTTTAGGCAAAATACAAGAAGCAGGAGGTCTAAAACTTAAGTTGCAAAGAACTCACATGGCTATGCCTGTAGTGAAAACAAAATGACATAATGCACACAAAGTGCTTGACCCAGTCCCAGGCACTTAGAAGGCACTCAATAAATGGTAATATTATTAAGTCAGGACACCAATTGTGAACAAGCTGAGAGCAGGGACCACATCGTCTTTATTACTCATTATTATGCTTTGGCCTGTCGTCCATACTCAGTCCGTGTTCATGGAACCAATGCCTGAATATTATAAACACGGCACTTTCTTCCGGCTCCTCTCACACAGCCATTACCCCTCATTTGTATATACAGCTGCTGGATGAAGACTTTTGTAAAGGGAAAACTAAAAAGTGGATTAATGAATGCAATGTAGGCATTGTCATTCATTCATTCAACAAACATTTATTGTCGTCTATTACTTGTTGAGGCCCAGGATTGAGTCTGGTGGCTCAGCAGTGATTTAGATACAGTCCCTGCCCTCAAGAACCTTATAGTTGACTGGGAAATGCAAACAAGTAAATAGACAGGTATAAGTCCCAGTGGTAAGTGCCAGGATGGGAGTGAGTTGTAAGAATAACCTCACTTAGCATTCAGCTTCTTCGAAGAGGTAACAAAAATAAGTGGAAGGGGAAAATGGTGGTGGTGGTGGTGTGGGCACATATTCCGGGCAAGGAGAACCAACATCAAAGGCTCAGGACTGGGAGAGAATCCTGGCTACCAAGAAGATGAACTGAATCTTAATTTCTAAAATGTGAGGCCCATTGTGACTTCCCCAAAGGACCTACCTGACTGGTTTAAAGTTTTTCCTGGTTTGCATAAGGCAAGAGCTTGCAAATAATCAATTCTTTAACTCTAACCGCATGATTTTGCTGTAACTTTATGTAGCACTAATCAAATGTGCGCTTTCCATTTGTTCAATTTTAGGCTCTATAACTTGAGAGATGTGAAAAAATTAGAAAATATACCAAGAAGAGCCATCAAAGGGAAAGGGGATTTCAGAAATAGTACCTAGAAGGAATGAGCACACTGACTAAAATGGCTTAGGTTGGAGGAAGGCAACATAAATGACTTGCTTGCTCTAAACAGTCAATTACATACATGATAAGTGGTACAGGTTGACCAAACTGAATTTTGAGTTTGTTAAGGAAAGAATGAACAGAAATGACTTGAAGAATTGTGAGAATGGAGTTAGTCATTGTATAAGGTTTCTGCCCCTGAAGAAATACATGCAAAAGCAACACAGTGAGCATGCTGAATTTCCCTGTCTGTAGACTGGCCTAACATACCCAGGAACCAAGCTGGACTCTGAATTTTGGGATTACTGAAATCTAGGTATTTTCAATGGAATGCCCAAGGGTGCAGGGACTTTGTATCTTTTATATCTTTAGTGCCTAGAACAGTGTTTGGCACACAGGAGGTGCTGGAGAAATATCGCTGAATGAATAGATGATGGCAAAGGGATGGATGTGATGGTCCCTACGAGTTCCTCTTCTGCTCCCTGGAGTCTCAGCTGGAAACCACAGCCGAGGGCACGACACTCAGGTTTCCTCTTGTTCAGGAAGGTCTCCAGACTTGGGAAGGAAGAGTAGCACTTGGCGGAACACTACTTTCAGCTGCCTAGGAATTGGTAGTGTGTTGGTGTATTTTAAAGCCAATATGTACACAAGATTAAGTCTCTGTTGTTCTATAGGGTCTTAAGGAACTTGGGGAGGCTCTGTTGGCAGTGTAATTGCCCACAGGGTTCAGGGTTGATGGAGGGACAGATTTTAAGTCACAAACTAATCAAGGATGTTTCTTATTAATCTCTACATGCCAATTATGGGAACTAGGCAAACTCCACTTTAAAATTAAAGCAACTTCTATATAATTTGGGGGCCCAATGAACCCAAATTCAGACATGACACTCTCTGTTAGCTTTGGTATGTTTTGAGTTCTCTTTTGTGTGCCAGTATTTACTATTAGGTCCAATGCCAGTGCAATAAATGATAAATCAGTTCTCTAAGCGCTTCTAAGGACTGGGCATTGCATAGGTTGAGTAAATGATTACCCTTGTGATTAATTTCTCAAGGAACTTCTTTTAAACTTTCCCACAAAATCTCTGGATGCAAACCAAGACTACAGCCTGGGAGATTTATGGAAACATGGCCTGTTCCTCTGCTCTCAAGTCAGTCTGTCAGCAGCATTTACTGAGCAGCCACTGTCTGTAGAATTCATCTAATTATTCAATTTGGCAAAAATATAGAGTTGCTATCTAACAATAGTAATTCCTCACTGAAATAAAAAGGCAAAAATGAAGGCAATCCTGTTGTGAAAATGCCAAATTTACCACTACTTACAAAATTTAAGGGCCCTATACATCTGAAGACTAAAGTGTATGCCTCGAATGGTTAGTGATTCGCCTAGGAATGCGAATTAAGCAGTTTGGTCCTACCATTATATTGAGAATGTGCTTATCCTGGGCCTCATGATCCAGCCTCTCTGCCGTGTAGAGCACGCCAGTGCTGGGGTCAATCCGGAATTTTCTCATGCTGACGGAGTCGATGCTGCTGTGGACAGTGTAGCTCAGCTTGTGCTTCTCGTCTCTATCCGTGGCTTCAATCTGCAATATCTCTGTATCTGGGAGCACATCCTCAGAAATTGTCACATCATAATTCGGCTGAGAGAATTCGGGGCCATTATCATTATTATCTAGCACTTTGATAAATACCTACAGTTAAAAGGAGACAAGAGTGATGACTAATGCCAGTTCACACATTGCTAGTAAGAGGCCCCCGGCTTTTTTGTTCCTTTCTAGCTTCTAGCAGCTATCTCAATATGTAGGAAGAGCTTGTAGGAAAACCCTTTGTAATTAGAAGTTGACAATAAACCTGTAGTTCACATTAGCAGGAACATAAACTATGAGCAGATCAATATCCTAGGTATTAATTGAACAGCTGAGACGGCCCCCCAGGGGTGGGGGGAGGGTGATAATTCCACAGAATTATTTGAGGCACAATGTAAGAGAACACAAAGTGACCTTAGTTTGTTCAGTTCCTATTACCTTAGGTTCTTGTCGTGTGATCCTTATAGTGGACTTAATGTGGAGGCAGTGACAGAATGGGAAGAGTAACAAAGAAGAAGCTGAGGAAAGGGGCAGTGAACACAGGGTGCCATTCTCAGAGCTGTCAGAGCTTTTCAACAGCAGTGTCCACACACTGTGGCTCTCCTTCAGGCAGAAGGTGTTAAGCAAAGAACATGACTAATGATAGCTGAGCTTGTTTTTTTCATAAAGCATTTTGGTATAAAAAGTTTCGGGTAGATATAAAAGTAATAGCTTAATGAACCTTCATGTATTCATCACTCAGCTTTGACAATGATCAATTCATAGCTAATCTTATTTCATCTATATGCCCACTCATCACCATCTGCTCCCTCATATTATTTTGAAGCAAATCCCAGTCATCATATAATTTCAGTATGTATCTTTAAAAGATAGGGACTCTTCAAATAAACACACACACACACACACACACACACAAGTACCATTATTGCATCAAAACAGAGAACACATCATCAATAAATATTTAGTTGGTGTTCATCTTCATATAATTGTTTTTTTAATGTGTTATGTATGTTTGTATACATATGTATATATTTTTTCAGTTTTTTTAAATCAGATTATGCCCATAAGGTCTGAACATTGCATTTGGTTGATATATTTTTTAATTATCTTTCAATTTATAGGTTCTCCCTCAATCTCCCTCTATTTCCTTGCAATCTTTATGTTGTTATTGTTGGCACTGAAAAAACTGAGCCATTTTATCTTTAGTTCCCACAGCCTGAATTTCACTCATTGGACCCCCATGGTTTTGTTCTACATGTCCCTCTGTCCCCTGTATTTCTTATTAATTGGTAGTTTGATGTAGGAGCCTTGATAAGATTTAAATTTAATTTCCTCCTTCCTCTCCTCTTTTTTCTTTTTTGATAAGAATCCTTCATGGGTGAGACAGCGTATTTCCAGGTGGAGATATGTAATACTTGGTTCTCTCTCATTATGTGAGATTAGCAGCCATTGATGATCATAAATAGATTATATTAATTCATTAAAAATGTAAAATGGTAAATTTTAATTCTATGATTTCTTTTTCACTTATTAACTAGAATAATTCTAAAAAGAAACTTGTTACAATCACTTGGTTACTCTTCCTATAGGAACAGCAGGATAAATAATTATTTTCCACTATTTACCATTTCAAAATAATGAGTTGGTTCTCAAGCTCCTCCCAAAGTGAACAGTGAGGTATTTTTTTTCAAGCATCGTTGTGAGCTCATGAATTCAATCACATCTGATATGTTTCTGTCGATTGTAGTCACGATATTTATTGACGCACAAATGGTCTTTCTTTGGCCAGTGAGAGTCTTTTCAAGTTGGCTCTTATAATCTTTTGACACAACCCTAGTATAGTCTTTGATAGCTTCCTTGCTTTCCAATAATTGCTATTGGTAAATTTTCTGGGGTGGTCTTATACATTTTCAGACCTAGTCCTGAATTACCCATTTCTCCAGAAAGTGTTAGTTTCTTTTTAGTTAAAAATGACCTTTTAGGGCTCACGATCTGGTGCTCATTGCTGCTAGATTTGCTACCGCATCTAGCTTTTTTCCAGTAGTGGACAGAGTCAGCAAAGTTTTTTTGTTTTTAATGATTATTTCATGATTTTATATTGATACTTCCAATTTAAAATTAGGCAGTCAAGGTTTCTACTTAATCTCATTCTTTTTACATCTGTATCTCTTTTCTCCTATGCTGAAATTTCTCATGCTCAATGACATCATCATAACTATGCATTGCTTTATCCGAAACACACGCATAAAAGTCTCAGAATAATAACACCAGCATTGTTATTATAATTACATTATGAGTATGGTCATTCGAAATAATTTAATATTATTTTGCAGTTCTTTTTGTCCTTAGGATTTATCCTTAGGAATAGACAGTCAAATTAGTATGTTAATGTCACTTAGAATAGCTCTTATCTGTGGAGATGTCCTACCAACCGAATATACATGTAAGTTCATTCGCTTCTATTTACTTTCAAATTTTAGTCTTGTTTTTTAACATTTAATTTTGTTTAATATTATATCAAAAAGTACCAAAGTCAAATTTACAAAAAAGGTCTAGTCAAAGAAGTTTAGCTTCTCTATCTTTCCCTTTCACTTTATTTGATCCTCCTACAGGTAATTAGTTTTTAAAAATTAATGTTATGTTTTATCCATCTATTTTGTTAATATAAACATATCGCATACACTGTTCCCCAATGTGCTATTTCATTTAACATTATATCAGTGGTTTTCCATTAGTGATGACCTTATCCCCCAGAGACATTTTGGAATTTCTGAAGGCATTTTCGATTGTCTCATCTGAGGGGGACGGTGTTCCTAGAATCTAGTGGGAGAGGGGAGGGATCATGCTAAACATCCTACAATGCGCAGGACAGTCCTCTGCAACAAAGAACTATCTGACCCAAAATATCAATAGTATAACTGTATTATATCCTGAAGACCAGTCCACAGCAGTATAGAAATATCCTTCCAATGGGTAGATGTATCATAGTTAATTAGGCCTTTGTTGATATTCATTTAAAATGTTTCCTATTTTTCCTCTGAGAAATAGTGTGTAATGAAAAGATTTGTGCCTATGTCTCATTTTTGCTAACATGTATTTGGGTCGCTAGAATTGGGATTGCTGGATCAAAGAAGTGCTTATAGTTTTGTTAGGTATGTCCACACTCCCGTATTCAAAAGTTTTATCATTTTGCATTCCCATAGCAATATATAAGAATGACTGTTTTCCTATAGCCTTGCCAAAAGAGTATGTATGTAGTAAAACTATTGAAATTTTGGCCAAAGTGATGGATTGAAATGGCATCTCAGTGTAGTTTTAATTTGCCTTTCTTTAATTAAAAGTGAGGTTGAGCATCTTTTTATACATTTAAGAGCCATTTAAATTTCTTTTTCTGTTATAACTATATCAGATCATTCTTCTGTGGGTGAAATGGCTCTTTCATTTATTTTTAGAAGTATGATGATATAAATTACAAATGTTTTTGATTTCGCCATTCACATTTATTTTGCTCGTGGTAATTTTTTTCCATGCAAAGTTTTTATTTTTACATTTATGTAATTCAATACATCAATCTTTTCCATGTTGTTTCTGGATGTTAAGTCCTAGTTTAGAATATTCTCTACATTTCCAGGTTATAGGTAAACACACTCATTTTTTATAAATAGCATTTATATGTTTCCTTTACTTATATTTCCGTCTCTAATCCATTTGGAATTTTTTCTGGTATATTATGTGAGGAATGCACCCAGTTTTAGTTTTTCCACATGGCTCTCCATTTATTTCAATGCCACTTCTTAGATTATCACTTCTCCACTGATTTAAGAAGCCACTTTTATTGCATACTAAATTTACATATGCAAATGGAATATTTCTGGCTTTTCTATTTTGTTCTATTGGTTTATCAAGTCTTTCATGCATCAATATCAAAATGTTTTACTTATGGACTTATAGTATATTATAATTGTTTGGAAAACCCAGGCTGTCTCTTTTTCAGGGTTTTCCTGGCTATTCTTCCAAATGAACTTTATAACCAACCTGCATAGCAGCTGATGAAACTTGATAGCATTTTAAATTGGGATTATGCAAAAAGTATAGGTTAACTAAGGGAGAACTGATTTCTTCATGATGGAGTCTTCCTATCAAAAAACATAGTTTGTCTATTTTTATTTGTTCAAATCTACTGTTTTGTTTTTCAGGTGTGTTTTAATTTTCCTCAAATAGGTTTTGAACACTTTTTAAAGTTTATATATGTGCTATCCTCTGTGAGGTATTCTTTCCATTACACTTTTCACTTTTTTTTTTTTGGCTACATATATAGGCTATTGATTTTTTTAAGTTAAATTTATAACCTGTTACTCTACTGAATTTTCCTATCATTTGCAGTAGATTTTCCATTCACTCTTTTGAGTTTTTCAGGTACATAATTATTCTATATGCAAAAAGATAATGTTTCCCCTTTTTCTTTAAAATTTCTATAACGCAAATTGCTCTAATTGCATTGGCTAATATTTACAACACAATGTTAAATATTAATGGAAATAATGATATTCTTGTTTTATTCCTAATAGGAAAGCCTTTAGTAATTCTCTATAAAATTATATACAGGCATTTGGCTTCATTATAGAAAATTATTTACTTTTTGAAATAAATTTCATCAGACCATGGTTATTCTTATAAATAGGTAAACTATCTCCCACTTTGGTACTGATGTGCTTTTTGAGTGAGAGAAAAAGGATGATAATATGACCTCTGCGCCAGCACAACTTACCCATGGGAGTGAGCCTGACATGGGAAAAAGCTTTGCCTGCAGTTTAAGGAAGAAAAAAGGTTGAGAAGTGTGCCTGTACAGTTTTGGGTATTTTTTTTTAAATCTCCACTGTATTTGAAAAGTCTACTAGATTCTTTGATTGTCAATTCATTTTAAAAGTTCAAGTTAACTTAGTCAAGATGCTAAAATATTTGTGTTCACAGAATAGTTATATTAATGGGGTAAAAAAGCTGTTCCAGCCAGTTAGGCTGCCCTGACCTTCATGAAGTTTCAAAGTTGATGTGCTCTTGAAAAGCTTGCCTCTTTCTGCTTGTTTTGTCCTAAGCCTAATCTATAGTCAGAACAAGTGTTTCTCTGTAAAAGACTTCCTTCTCCTCATTTGCTTTTTATTTCCCACAGTTGGGGCCATTTGTGAGCTCCTGAACTAACAAACAAAGCAAAGTAACTCTCAAAGATGTTGTGTTCAAAATCGTAATTGAAAGGCCTAAAAAAGTACAATGGAATCAAAGCAGGAGGAAACCTGAATGTAGGAAGTTTCTTCAGAGTTGGTTTCAATGCTGCCCACCACAAACACTTTGGGTTTTGCAGGCTCTTCTAAACTAGTCTGGGTAGATGCCAAGCCCGGCTTTACAAAGGCTCATGGTGGGAAGTGTCCAGAGGAGAGTTGCAGGGAAAGACTCATGTCTTTTATTAAAACCAATTAAGTCCTAAATTACTGAAATTCTGTTCTGCCTCTGTTGGCATTTCAAAACCATAGTTAAAACATTCTATAGTAGTGATTTTGAGGATGATGCCCCTTGTATTCTCCCAAGCTTATGTTTTGTTTTTGAATATGTAACTAGAAAAATCACGTCAGTTTGTGCTTGTTTTATAGTTTATATATTTGCTTCGTAAACTTTATTATCTCTAGTTTACCAGTGTTGTGAGAATCAGAGAAGTTAAGGGATGTGCCTAAAGTCACAATAGCAAGGCCAGACTCAAACTTAGGTCTTATGGAACCAAATTCTGAATTCATTCCATCATACCATTTCCATGTGCACTTAAATTATGCACACATGAATTATAAATGTAGATAATATACATGTGGACAAATATGTGTGCAAATGTTATGTACCTTGCTATACAGAAATCCTAATTTTCAAAATACATAACTGACATGACCATTCTCTTTTCAGGAACATCAATCATGGGATTATTTTAAACAGAAAGTTTGCCATTGCCTTTAAAATTGGAATCCATTTTCAAAAACTGATTTACTCATAAGTTGTCAGGCACAGATCTATTACATAGTGAAATTTTGTCATTTTTTTTAAATAGTAGAGTTGGCTTGCTGCCTTATTTTTTCTACATATTGCACTTGTTTTAGCATTTTTATAACCTAAATATACAAGGACGTTTTGGGCCACTTCCCTTTTAACCTGCTAAAAGTGAGATGATGCTAAAGGAGATCAAAGAAAATTCTTGATGAGGGTAGCGTCCCTTGAGAGTCCCTTGATCTAAGGAATCATGGGGAAGCTTTAGTGAAAGTGATTTATTTCTATCCTCTCTACCACCCTACCTTTCAAACAGGTGCAAGGTGGAGAGAAAGGATAAGACAAAGTCTAAACCTTCAAGGTAGAGTCTGCTTTTAAAGGAAGGAGGCTTGGTAAGGAATTCTTAACACATCACTTAGAGACAAAAGAGGAATGGAATCCTCATGGCTGTGGAGGGAAATGCTAACTTTATGAATGCAAGTTACAGACCTCCTGGCCCCAGTGAATACAGACTCTCTGGCAGAAAGCCTTTGTGGACAATCTGAATTAACTGCCTTTGTGGGGTTTAAGAATTTTGAAGATTACCTGAAAGAGATTTTTAATCTCAGGTTTGGCCATGGAGCATATAAATACAAGCTGATTTTCATATCTTTATAAATCAAAGCAGGACTTGAATAAGAAAAGTATATTAAAATCACAAAAGCACACATCACGAGTCCCTGAATCAAATCAATGTAATTTTTAGATTATTATTTGGGCATGACTATCTCTGTTGTCTTTCACGAATAACAATAAAAGGCACACACATAATATTTTATAGTTATAAGGTATATTATTTCGATTTTAGGTTGAAAATGAGACCGCAAAAATAAAACCTGAATGTGTCCAACACATCACAGATCTCAAGGACCTTCTCATAACATTTTTTTCTTATAATAACCCATAAGGCATGGAAAGTCTCATCCCTATTATATAGAAGAAATTGAGTCTCACAGAGATGGAGTTACCTTCTTTAGTAATGCAGACAGCAATTGGTGAAGTGCTGACTTGAACTTGAGTCACCTGATTCAGGGTCAGTGCTCCTTGCACTATACGAAATGCTTCCCCTAATGAATTGAATTGTATATTTTGTATATTTAGGTAGGTAGGCGAAAGTTTCTGAGATGGTATCTGATTTTCAGAAAGAAGTGGGTTTCTATCTTTTTACCTGTATATACCTCTAGCAGCCACCTAACTAGTCTGTGCCTCAGTTTCTCACTGGATAAATGAGTATAATAACAGTTGATTTAACTACTCCCTGGGTGACAAGAAAGTGAAACTTAAGAGTGAGGCTTGTTAAGTCTTATTATGCAAATATCAAATGTTTTATATTCCTGTGTATTTCCATCCATTGATCCTTCGAAAGAGCCATGCTCTAGATTTGTTTAAATATGCTATGAAGATGCAATAGCTCAGATTGGTCTGGCAGATGCTTGAGGAAAGTTGTTAAAATTC
>CM053510.1:53090443-53154821 GCA_028627145.1 Eidolon dupreanum | reverse complement strand
AGAGGCCCTTGTCCATCTTGCCAGGAGTTTTTTGTATATGTTGAGATGCTTTGTTCTTCCAATGAGTACATCTGCATCTTTATAACTTGAACTCCACAGAACCTTTTTACATTCTGTACTCACACTAGGGAGTCTCGGTGAGGAAAAGGAGGTTTACCTGACATCGTAGCTTTGCGGTATAAGAATCCTATGAGTTGGGAGAACAGGCAAAAGTGAAGATGAAGGGGTTTCAGGCAGACACAGAGATCCCTGAGGCTTGGATTTATTTGACACTTGTGAAGTAAAATTCCACATGTTGTTTATGGCTGATTGGAAACTCGTGTCATACCATGTTTTATGATTACAAATGAACAAAGTAGAGAAAAGTTCCCAAAGGAAAAGTGAGCAGGTGTTTTGGGGCTATAGGACATTTATTTAGTTATATGGTGAGGAGTACCTGTTTGATGGTGGAATCATTAAGCTGCCTAGGTTCATGGTTTGGAGTGTGCTTTAGTGGTTTCTAAAAGACATCTAGAATGCCTTTTCTTTTCTAAAACATCTTTTTGCAAAAATGTCCTTGACAACGAGGGCTTTGACTATTTCAGAGAACTGCTGCTGTCACTACTGCCAGAGTTGCTGTGGCGAACGTGAGCAGAGGCCTGGATTGGTGGCGACGTATTCCGGCCCAACACAGCCTGATCGAGCAATGGTTTTCTGATGGTAATAATGATGCATACAAGTTTATACTCTGGAAACCGTTAGTGCACACTTCTTGAGAAAGTCACTTTCTTGGGGACACAAAGTGGAAGCTTTTGACAAGAAAGTCTCTTGATACTCTTTATTAACCCACTTAGCTTTGCCTTGCCAAGGGGAATCTCCAAGTTCACCTCAAGTCTCTTACTCCTTCCCAGTGCCTTTGGAGATAAGTCTAACTATACGTTAGACTGAAATAAAGTCAGTGAAAGTGGGACTAGAACAATGTGTACATTAAAGGTATGGTAATATATGCTTCCATATTAATTTTTAAAAAGTGTGTGTATCTCATCACCTGGTTTTTAAATTCTGAATCACTGTGACTCAGGCATCTAGTATAGTGCTTAGTATATGGTATGAACTAAAGAAATACTTGTGAAATAAGTGCTGTTAAATGATTTCACATTGGATCTTAATGAAATTCTAACATTAAATTTTCACTGATAATTTTTATTTTCAGTTAATACGAATCAGCTGTGTGCTTTGGAGATCCATATAGGCCCAGTTGAATATGTAGTTATCCACTAATCATTCACTCATTCTAAAAATATTTAATGTGTCTCTATAACATTCTGGACACAGTGGATTACTATTTAATTCAATTGTTCTAAAATCCTGGAGAAAGAAATGAAACTGAATACGGTTCCATGCTTTATTTGTATTTTACTCAGACATGTCTTATATTTCTAAATGGTGTTCAAAAGTTGGGTTTAGATATGCTAAGACATGGCTAATTTAAAAAGTCTAATTTAGCTTCCCATTTAAAGAGAATTAGCACTAAAGCCTTAGTGATACTGCAAGTGGGTTATTTTTATTAGTGTTGGGGCTTTCTTTTAGATCGTGTGGTTCCTGTAGGATCTCAGCATAGAGTCCTTTTCAGGTATCTTGATAATACTCTGAAACAGAACAGGTTTTGGTATTGTGACCATATAACTTATTGTCCCAATGGGGGCAATTTTAAGAACAAATGGGATACTATTAATTATACCAGTGCAACAAGAGTAAGCGGGATCTCTCAGGCAAATACGTTGTCAGGTCACCCTAGGAAATGACATGGGTTGAAAGATTGGGTGTACTCATAGGCTGGCTGCCTTATCATGTGCATGTCATCCCTTTCTGGGTTTCAGTTTATTCGACTGAAAAGTAAAAGGGTTGTACTATAATAAATCCTACTGTTTCCTTAAAATTCCACCATTCTATGATTATGAATAGACTCAGAGGAAAGAGTCTCAGCATATTTTTAAAACTGGTTCAAACTAAGAGGCAGCTAGATAGACAAGCACATGAAATACTCCTCTCCTCCCTTTTTAAAAAGCTTAATAGTATTTTAAAGAAATCAGTACTTGCTTACTTCAGGGTTGGCAAAATTTTCATCTTTACTACCTGAAACATTGTGTTGAGAAGGATTCTGAGGATGTATCTGGGTCAGCAGGAAAAAAAGGACCTTGATCAATAGTGATGACTTTTGAGGTCATGAGAACAGAGAAGTGGAGAGGTTGGGAGGGTTTACAGGATATATGTGTATGCCAGTCCTCTGCCAAAACTGGCCTGAGGTCTCTGATGCTAAAATATAAAACAAACAAACAAAATCTTCTCATATTTCGGGTGAATCTTCCCCATATTGATATCTAACATTGTGTTAGTCTCACCCAGAGATTTTCTCCTCCTCCTTGCTTCAATGACCTATTTACATGCAGAGTATAAGCAGTGGCCCTCAACCCTGGCTGCATGCTAGAATCACATAGATCTCTTAGGGTGATGCCCAGGCTTCAGTGGTTTTAACGATCCCTACCTCTACAACCAGGGGATTCTACTGTGCAATTGGGATAAAGAACCATTGGCATACAGGCTAAAACGGGAGATGGGAATTAGGGCACTTAGGTCTCACTTGTTTTTTATTAAGGCTACATGACATTGGCTATATCACTCATATGATCTTAGTTCGTAAAATTAATTTGGACTCTTAGGTATTCTCTAGCTCTAACTTTCTGTGATTAACAGATGAGGTGAAGAATATCATGGTGTATTAACTCAGACAATATAATGTGCTCCTCTTTCTAAATTCAAGGAAAGCTAACTTTGTTGTCAAAAAGATAAATCTACAGTAAATGAACAGGTAACAAACACATCTTACTCTTTCATACATGAACAAACACAATTTCTTGAAAGAGGTAGCTACGTTATATAATACTATTGATAGAATCCTTTCTCTAAGTTGTTCTCTCAAATGATTTTTTTTAAACACTAGAAATCCATGGACATAATTCACTGCTTCCAATACATTTTTTAATTGCTTGAAACTCTGACTTTAGCAGACCTTTGGCATTCCCACTATTTAGTAATTTAACATCTTACCTGAGTGACAGCAACATTTGTTCCATCGGTGACTTCCACACTCATATTATAAATGGACCTCTGCTCTGCGTCCAAAGGTTTTGCAATGACAATTGTTCCAACACCCTTCTCTGCGTCAAAAGAGCTGTCAAAATTCCCCCCTGATGATTTCACAAAAACAACATAAAATTAGCATATCTGAGAAGTTATTACATGTATTAAAGCATATAGCTTTAAAAGCAGCTCTTAAATAGAATTATTTTTGACAGGTATCCTTATGGCTCAATTTTGTACACATTAAATGGGACCTCTTCATTTCTAACTTAATTCTAATTTCAAAACACAGCCTCTACAATGCATAACAAATGACACCCAAAAATAATGTATTGCAAAGAAAACCTCAGCACTGTTATAGCAGTGAAGCATAAACTGACTCCATAAAATATTTAGCAAGTTAAAGGCTCTTCAGCCTCTTGTGACTTCTGTGCTAGGAATTTGTAGAACTTTTTGCTTTTCCAAAGTAGATTAAATTCTAAGTAAACTGCCCAATTATTATTAACAAAAATGAGTAAACACTCAAATTGCAGGATTGATGGTAAACATTTGGTTGATAGAGCTCATGTCCCTAATTTGTTGTCAGAAATAAAATTATAAACATTAGAAAATAAGAAAAAGCAAACAAAAAAAAAAGAATTCCATATTAAAAATTCTATGTCTGAAAGTTGGGATATTTATAGAAAAGTTTTTATGCCATTTTGACAGTGTGAATTATTTTTCTCCCCCAAAGTAGAAAGACTACGGGAAATTCACAAAATAAAATATGGAAAGAATTAGAGGAAAACATTGACATATGTAACATCAACCTGACAATTAATATAAAAGTTTAAAAAACTTTACTTTTTTCTTCTTGGACCAGGTATAATCCACAATCTGTGAATCATGTGCTTAAGACAACATAAGCCTTGTTGAAATTACTGTAGATGTTTTCCATGTCTGTGAACCAAAGTGGTTTATGATTGTTCCAAAAGAGAAGATAATAGTATAAATGCTAGGACAATTTTAATAAATATTGGTATTATGTTTATAAGCTCTATTTGTTTTGATCTGAAATTTCATGATGTCAATTAATTTTATTATTGAGTAGTAATTTTATTTAACTGCAGCACATAGGCTGATACATTTATTGAATTTCTTATTTTTTGAAAAGAAATCTTGGCTTTTCTTACAGTCAACATTCTCCTCATTTTATTTTGCTGATCAATGAACAATACCATATACAATTTCTATGATATTACTATTACAAATGGGCAGATGAGTTAAGGGAAAGAAGAAATTTACTTGAATTACTAGAATTTGATGTACAGTGACACAAAATAAATACAGTCATCCCCCTTATTCACAGGGAATATGTTCTGAGACTCCTAGTGGACGCCTGAAACCAAGGATAGTACTGAACCTTGTACATGTGGTCTTTTCCTGTACATATATACCTATGATAAAGTTTACTTTATATGGTAGACAGAACATGAAATTAACAACAACTAATAATAAAATAGTAATTATAACAATACATATACTGTAATAAAGTTATGTGAATATGGTCTCTTTCTCAAAGTATCCTATTGTATTGTACAAGCCCTTCTTCTTGTGAGATGACACAAAGCCTAAGTGAGGTGAATGACATAAATATTTTTGGACTGACCTCAACTGTGAGTAACTGAAACTGCAGAGAGCAAAACTATCGATAAGGGCATGACTACTGTAATATGGTTTACTTAGAAAAAAAAACCTGGTCATATATATTTCAAATACTCATTGCTTCCAGCAGTCATATACACTCAAGATCATTTAATTACTAGAGAGAACATAATTGCCCTTGACATTTAATTAAAGTTATGGAGATACAGGGGTACCAGAAAATTGCTTGTAGATGATATATTTTTCAAAAATTTCATCTAAAAAGAGACTCATCTTATAATTAATATTGTTAACTGATTTACTGAGGAGAACTAAATGTTAATTCTAAAAAAAAAAATCTTTTGAAGAACAGGATAAGGAGAAAGGAGAAGAAATCCAGGCTGAAAAGAGAAGCAAGCCCTAGGTCACCATGTCTGTTTCAAAGGGAATGTTTCATGTTGATACCCACATGAGATAAAATGTAAGGCTGATTCAAGTGCCTTGAATAACCATCTTAATGAGCAAAGAAAAATCATTTGCTATCAAGTGGTACCTTCTGAAAGAAATTTTGTCATAAAAACTTTCAAAGGAAGGACATAAAAATCACCCCAGATCTGTGCAGAAAAAAAGATGAAAATTCAACATCTCAAGACATTTCTGGTGGGTATGAAATCATATTTTAAATCACATTTAAAATAATTTTTAGAATGTTTTCTTAACCAAGATATTTACAGTAGTCTCCCCATCCCTGATTTCGCTTTCAACTGCAGTCTGAAAATATTAAATGGAAAATTTCAGAAATAAACAATTCATAAGTTTTAATTTGTCATTCTGAGTAGCATGATTAAATCACAAGCTGTCCTGCTCCTTTCTGCCTGGTTATGAATCATCCCTTTGTCCAGCATACCCATTCTGTACACACATCTCACCTGTCAGTCACTTAGTAGCCATCTTGGCTATCAAATAAACTGTTATGGTATCACAGTGCTTGTATTCAAGTAACCCTGTTTTACTTAATAATGACCCAAAGCACAAGACTAGTGATGCTGGCAATTTGGATAGGCCAAAGAGAAGCCGCAAACTGCTTCCTTTAAGTGAAAAGGTAAAAGTTCTTGATTTAAGGAAAGAAATATAAATTCTAATGCTGAGGTTGCTAAGATCTATGATAAGAATAAATCTTCCATCTGTGAAATTGTGAAGAAGGTAAAAGAAGTTTGTGCTAGTTTTGTGGTTGCACCTCAAACTGCAAAAGTTACAGCCACAATGCATGATAAATGCTTAGTTAATATGAAAAAAGCATTAAATTTCTGGGTTGAAGACATGAACAGAAAATGTGTTTGACTGATGGCAATGTGTTGCACCAGGAAGCATTGAACCTTTACAGAGATGTCAGCAAGGGACCTCTGAAATGAGTCATTTACTGCAAGTAAGGAATGGTTATACAAAATAGGGAGTAAGTTTGGACTGAAAGACATAAAAATTACTGGAGAGAAAGACTGCATTCAGATTACTTTTATTACAGTATATTATTATAATTGCTCTATTTTATTAGTTATTGTTATGAATCTCTTACTGTGCCTAATTTATAAATTAAACTTTCTCATAGGTATGTATATATAGGAAAAAAACAACACATCTAGATTATGGTACTATACATGCTTTCAGCCATCCACTGGGATCTTGGAACATATCCTTTGATGATAAGGGGACACTACTGTACTTTCTTAAAATGAGTAATCTGATTTTTTGGGGGGGCTCAGGGTAGGAGAAGAGATCATCTTTTAACATCAATTATTTTAGTAGATGAAAATTTGTAGATTCAGGCAAAATAGAAATTATACAAATTATAAAACCTTGGTTTGCTCCATTTAAAGATGAATGAACATGAAATTTAGGGAACATGAAAGCAAAGATTTCTGGTTTCAGTTACTGTTTAAATGGGGCAGTCCTATATGTTTTCCCTCAACTACTTGAGGCTCAAATTTTCCTCGGGGCTCTGTGCAGAAATACATAATCATTACATGTGCTTAGTGGCATAAAATTGACATATTTTACATAACAGGATTGTGTGCTTTCTTATTAGTTATTTTTCATATCAAATAACATTTTTGGTTACTTTTAGAGTTGTAATTTTTTATAGTTCTCTCTTCCTCTCTCTCTCTCTCTGTGTGCATGTGTATGTGTGTGTGGGTGGGGGGGGAGGTGTATCTCCTTCTTTTACTTTTACTGTCTCAAATACTCCAAAACAGAAACTTCTAAAGGGGTCAGGGAGATAGACAATAAAAAGCTGATCGAGGAACACTTGAGAGAGCCTGTGAAGTATCTCTCAGTCTGAAATCTGAAAACAAGATTTCATGTAAAACAAGGTTTTTAAAATCTTCCCTGAGTTTTCAAATGAATTTCTGACCAGGGACAGAATCCAGACCAGCAGTTCACCATCAACCCTTATGCAATTTAATAACCTACCACTTAAGCATCCCATTTCATAAACGACTCCATATCTCTCCCCCAGGCCTCATTTTTCAGGCTCTCTTTTAGCCTGAAAGGTGATTTCATTTCATAGGAAACCATGTCTAATTCATCTGGGGTGAGACTATCAAATGGAAGGAGTCTATTTTCACTAGCAGCATTCTGTTTAAACAAGATGTGCTTCCTCAGAGCCAGTAACACAACATGCAAAGCCAGAGTATGCTAGCACAGTAGCGTTAGGCTAAAGAAAAGGTGGGAGAAGGGAGGACACCACAGAGCTGGTCTGAGTTTCAACAAAGTGGGAAATTTGAAAAATCACAGCTTGAGCGTTGCTGCAGGGGTGTGCGGCAGAGATGGTTAAAAGCGAGGTTGTGAACAGCCCACATAACAGATAATTCATGTCGGGGACATTTCGCTAGGACTATTTTTGGTCAAGACGGGAGTAATACAGTAAACAAAGAATAGAAGAGGCATCTTGGGTTTCTATTGGATTCTGAAGTTAAACATATCAAGTTGGAATGTCCTCAAAAGCTTTTAGAAATGGGACAAGAATGAAAATATTTTCAGCTGGCAGCTACTATTTGAATGTGCTGGGCAGCAGGGTGTCAGGCCACAATCTAATCGAGCTTTTCTCTAAAAAAGGGCACAAAGCATCACCATCTCTCCATGATGAGTTCCAGTAGTGAATATCACACCACTTCCCTTTTAGAGAAGCTTCCAGGTCCCACCTCTCACATATGATTCCATTCTACTCTATGTGTAATTGTAAGAATACCACCCAAAACCTAGTAGTCACCAAGGGGGAAGTGTTACGTGAGAAGCTTCCAAAACACTGAGCCGCTGAATCTCAATGAATTAAGGGAGTTGTTCACAAGCTGCTCATTCAAGTTCTGATTGTACACTGAACTTAGAAAAAATGCTAAATACCAGTTATGGTTTGATCATGAATAATTTTTTGCCTTGGAATGAAGCAAGCACAGTACGGGGCTGAAAAAGATATTTTACATGGAAGGCAGGAGACGTGGAGTGGAGGTCAGGAAACAGTGGTAGGAAGGAAAATCTCTTCTAGAATCTGATTTAAAATCCATTTTCTTAAAACAATGAATATGTAAAGTGCTGTTTAGGCTTTTTACTATTTTCTGAAAATCTCTTCTGGTGTCCTACTATGGCCTATATTGTCGCTATGGAGAAAAGAGATGCCTGTTTGGGATTAAATTAGGGGCAGACTGCAGAGTAGAAGAAATGAAGTGTTTGATGTCAATTGAATGACTTTGAGCAAGTGCCATCCTGATGGTGAAAGAGTTGTATTAGAAATGCTACAGAGACATGGGCTTCTCTCAGGAGGGGTGGGCAAGAGTTTTGTGACAAAGAAATATGGCCAGTTTGTTAGGAAAGACCCAGAGATGTCCAGGCTCTAGTCCGAGAACAGGGATGCTGCTAGTGCTAGTAGAGTTTAACTTGTCCACTTGATTCAACCCGAATAAGGGAGGGCTCCACTGGTGACAAGGTTCAAGAAGGGCAGGTGGTAGCTTATGGGACAGAAGCATCCGAGAACCCAAAGTCTGCAGGAACCTTGACAAACTAAGGGTTTAGGTAGACTTTATTTATCTACAACACAGAAAGGTATTTCAGCTAGAGTTGGACCTCTGTGACAGCTCACACCATCAGAGAATTATTTTCAAACAAAAGTCTTTCTCCTCTGTATACAATGTGTGAGGTAAATAAACTATGATATATTATTTGTTTATCTATAAGAAAAACTTTCTCTAGTCTAGGTCAAGCATAAAGCTATAAAATTGGGTGGCAACATTCCCCATCAAGCTGTGAGTAAAGAAGAATTATTTGAAGTGTGTAATAATGGTAGTCTTTACAATACAAATATTTGCCATTGGGGTAAAGATATGGGGACTGAATTGTGAACCACAGCGTGTGCATATGAGAGAGTATGTAAATCAATGAGCTGCTGAATTGAAATCATATTCTCCTGAAAAGTGTGAAGATATGTGATAAAGCCACAAAGATTATGGGTTAATTTTGTTCCCTTCATTTTTTCCCCTTTTAACACAGAGAAGGAACATGCTGTGAGTTGGGCTGTTTAAACACAGAACAGCTGAACTTTATTATGTTTCCTTTTAATAACAGCTTTCTTAACTAGGTTACAAGTTGGGCTTCTGTTTCTGCTAAGGAGGGTCTAGCTATATAACATCTTATAAGCAGTGGTCTCTTTGGAGGCACAAGAAAGTGATTGGCAGATCCCTGCTGCAGGAGTTCAGGCTTGGTAACAAAATCTTGCTTACCACACAGTTTTCGTGAATTTATGTTATGGTAAGAGGGAAGAAATACAGTTAAATAAGAATTGAGTAGATTTGTAAATATGGAAATGAGGAGAGAATATCCTCAGGGGAAAAAGCATACTGAAATACTATTTCTGCTCACTTAATGAGAATTCAGCAGTTACAGCATTTGTAAGCTATGTTAGGCCAGGATGTTGTATTCTCTATAACTCTAAGTGTCAGTATAGGTGTCTGTCTGAATATACTAGGTCTATAATGGAACCAAGCTTTGACTTCCCTTGGAAGAGTCATAGAGTATTTACCTAGATAAGGCCTACACATAAATCTGAGACCTCATTTCATATCCATGATAACACTGTATGCCTCGTGTCAATTGTTAGCATGCAACTACAGTACACTGCTAAATGTCTTAAGCACTGAGAAGCATTGTTCCTTCTCTTAATTCCTCTGATAGCTTGGCCAGAAAAGATGCCTAGGTAAGGAGGAAGGGAAGAAAGAGGAACATTTCAATGGTCAAAGATAAATTAGCAAGAAATCTTAAAATGAAACATCTTGCATATGACAAAGAAAACAAAAGGTTTTTAGAGATGGGGAAAGATGTCAGCAGATTGGAAAAAAATGACTTTTCAAAAGGGAGATTTAGTGGAAGAGGGACTATGTCGATACTGAGAGCAATCAGCACATGGGGAAAAGGTTTTACTTTTGTAGTGAAACAGAGAGTTGGTCTTTGGCTAGATATTGTTGGCTAGATGTGGGGATGGAAATAAAATCATGTTCTGTTTGGGCGTCCAGCCAAGTAAGTTTGATTTGTTGGAGAAGCTTGGCTAGATGTTACCAGATCTAAAGTGAAATCTCTGTGATGGAAGCATCACAGACCAGAGGGAAAACCCTTTAGGTCTTTTTTAAAAGAGCTACAGGTGCTCTGATACTGAGAGGATTCTATAGGAAGACTATAGCATTTAGAAAAACAAAGATGGAGAAACATGAAAACTGATACCATGTTTTTGATAATGATTCCCAGATATATATTTGGAGCAGCCTAAAGGTATTCTTTCTATGTAGGGCTCTCATCTGTAAAATGACCTTCTTTTCTTGGACAGTTCTCATTTTGTTAAATGTGCAGTGGTTGATTATGGTTGGAAATACAGTGGAAGGTCACAATGACTTTGAGTTTGTCTCAGAAGGCATCGCTAGGGATTAATGCATTGGCTACCTGGGCCATCTCCATTGGTCACCATCGTTTATTCCACTCCCCCTGGGTGGGCTACAACAGAAGCATGGCAGGAGGAAGGAATGAGGAAACAAAAGCCTTGACCTTAAGGGTTAAGAATGGAGACAGGATAAACACGAATGAAAATATACAATAGCACTAAAAATGCTGACATGAAAACATTCAAATAGGTTACATGCGGCACTACTAGGCATGCTGCTTACCTATACACAATCATATACAGACACATATGCAGGAATGCTGAGGAATTGCAGAATTGACTTGGCTAACTGGAGTCAGATGGTTGGTCAGACTGAGTGTCAGAGAAAGGCATGCTTGCAGAGTTTTTGAAGAGAAGTACAAGCCAGGGCATCCTGGGGTAGGCGAGGAACGCAGTGGGATATGCTGTGGGTCAGGAGGTTGCATATAGATCATGCAAGACTGAGAAGCAGTGCCGTCAGGCTGTCGAGGTGCTTGCAAACTGGAGTGTCAAAAAGGAGGGAGATAAACTGGTGGATGAGAGAGGGCCATTCTTCCCACAGCTCAGAACAGCACACCAGGGGCCCTGTTGCCTGTTGGGTTTTGACTGTTCTCTTTAGGGCTATTTAAAAGAAGTCACTATCACACATTTCCCTGGAGGCCTTGCACAGAGGACACATCATGTTGACACTGAAATACAGTTTTTTGTGACCGACTGGGGTGGGAGTGGTGAAGGAATCACCAAAGATGATAGCACAGGCGACCAGGCAATGGATGCATATATGCAACCCTTTGTTTCACCAAGAAAGAGGCTGCATCAGTTACTAACTTAACGAACTGAAAATTACTGAGAAGATACAGAAGCAGAGGTATCTTTCATGGATCAGAGAAGGTTCTATTTCAAATGCATTAAGTGGAGATGAAGAAAGAGTTGAAAGCGTGGGATGAAGATGGTTGTGCACAGGGATGGGTAACTAATGCCAATTAAGTAAAACAAAAAAGTTCTATCACCATTCTATAATATGAAATATGTAGAAAACAAGCCCTTTCTTTCTAGGAGTCCAGAGACCCCTCTACTGAGGTTTGATTGGGGGCCATGGGACATTCTTTTTCTGTGCCTAATTAAAACAGATGTCGAATGTTCTAAATGCTTTCCCCAGGTCCAGCCATTCCTGGGAAGAGAGGCAGGTTCCTGCCCATCCTCTCCAGGCAGTGACACATAGAAGGAAATGATTCCCCCAGACCAGCAATCTGGATTCCCCACCTCCCACAGAGAACCACGAGAACCGTGGGAAGTCAGCTCAAGCTCAACCAGTGTCTGATCCACTCTCCCCTCTCTCTTCTTAGCAACAGCTTGTTTTGTTTCTCGGTCCTCGGCACTTATTTCCTTTCCACTGTCCCTCCGTGTCAGTTTGTTGAGGGCAGTAGTGCTGTTCTGCCCCCTCTTTTTGCAGCCTGGCGTGCTTGCTTGCTTTCTTTCAAGGAATCCAAAGGTTGGCTCCTAAGGTCTATTCTGCATGCTTCCATCTGCTTTCTCTATTCAGCTCTTGAGGGAAGCTCTCACTGGCTATATATCTAGGTTCCATTTCCTTTTATGGACAAGAGCCAGGGAACTCTTCCTGGTGGTTTTTTTTTTGGCCTAGGAATGGTATTACTATTGCAAAACAGGAGTTGGGATTTATTTTAATTTATTTTTCAATTGGAAAAGGCCCAGTTAAATAAACCAACCTACAAAAAGATGAAAACAAAACAACAAAAGCCCACACACCTCAAAAGCAAAGAAAAAAATTAAATCAAAACAAACCCCCAAATCCAAACCCCATCAAACCTCAAACAAAAGAGTAACTGGATACAAGTAATGCAATAGCTGTTAGAGGCATATATGAAATCTGTGGGCTGCACTTCAGCCTGTCACAGGCAGTTATGAAAGATGTAATTTAATTTGCTTAAAAAAAACTGTAAAAGGCAGATTGGATAGCTGTATTTTAGCAAATGTGTTTGCACTAAGGGTACCTTCTGTTGAACAGTTCTGCCCACAAGCTGTCTGTAGAATATAGAACATCTCTCGAGCATGCTTGCCACCTTGAAGCAGGGCAGTCGGGAGCAGAAAAAAAAAAAAAAAAAAGAACAGAATGCAGAAAAAGGTGAAGAAAAAGAGAGAAATGAAGGACAGCAAGTCTAGTACCATCAATACATTTAGAAATGAGATTAGCCAAGTGTGACAATAGAATTTAAATGACACACAGAAAGACATTAAGATTGCAGTAAATAACATACTATGGAAAATCCAGCCAGAGAGCACTTTCTGTTCAGCTTAGCTACAGAGTCGGAACGAAAGCACAGGTCTATTATTCATTTTACTGGCTCTTTTGCATTCCAGCACTGTATATCTTTTAATTTTAGCAATAATCATTAGTGGTTTTTGTTGGTTGCTTTTTTTTTTTCCTAGTTGCTCCAAACAGTCAATGATTACATTGCCAGAAACAGCTCTGGAGGACTCAGACTTACCGACGATGTCAAACCACAGAGGGGTGTTAGCTGGCTGCACAGATACCACCCCCACAATCTCAGTGACTCTGTCACTTTCCATGACTGTGAAGTTATAAAATGGCTCATCGAAGGTCAGTGGTATAGGTGAAGGGGGTGGTTTTTTAATCCATTCAATGTGGAGGCGGGCCGTGGAGGATTTCTGCGGGCGCCCATTGTCTACCGCCTTTATCTACTCATACACAGAGAGAACACAGAAAGATGTCTTAGGGCTAGGATCCTTGTGGAAGTTGGATTCTGTCACTCATATGTTGTTAGGCTGAGAGTCCATCCACATCACAGTGTCAGCAAAGAGAACAGAGTGGAGATCTAGGGAGAATGAGGCCAGGAACTAGGGAGGAGACAACTTAGTCAAAAGGGGGTCCCATGCCACATTTGCCAGAAGGTGATTTTGAACACTGCCAACTTTGCAGATGTGTAAAAATTTGGAAAACAAATGTTGCCCTTATAATCTCTAGTGTTTTACGGTCACGAATGATAGTTACATGAGTAGAAATAGCTAATTTGATACCTTATCCCTCTGAAGGTGAAAGGGAACAAAGTGTATTGTGAATCTCTACTTAAGTGTGAATAAAGTGTGTATGCACAGAAATTGTGTGTGTGTGTGTGTGTGTGTGTGTGTGTGTGTGTGTGTGTATGTGTGTGTACGGTCATGTTTTGCTGCTCCTTCCTTCTGCTTTCCTCTGGAGAAGCATTCCACTCACACAGAATCTCAGAAGAGTGCTGGGACTGGCGTGGGAAAGGCAGCAGCTTTGCACATTTCAGTTATGCCTACTGAAGGGGTAAAGGAGAACTCTCTTGGTAGAAGCATGGGATCCTGAAGGCAGCGGGGTGGGGAAGAGGGTGTTAATAATTCCTCTGTATGGTCTGGTATAAAAGCTGAGAAAAGCATGTCTCCTTGCCCAGATGTACACAGTTAACTGCTACGGTATCCTGGACTTAAACGGGGGAGGAGGGCAGTTAAATCCAATAAATAGACACGACTGACAGAAAATTTAAAAAATTAAATAAAAATAAAGGATTTTAAAATATTACATTAAAAATTAACAATTATAGGTGCATGGCTAGTAGTTAACAGCCTTTAAAAACAGCGACAACTCAAAGCTCCCTAATGCTATGTGTTCATGGACGATCACTTTGCCCTGGAAAATTTCTGTGAGATGGCAGACCCTTGAAGATAGATGTCTGAGACAGGGATTTGAGTACAAATGATCCTGAGGGGGCAAGAAGTATTCTCAGGAGAGAGGAAGTGAAGAAAGATAGACAGGGGAAGATGCTAAGCAAGGATGTGGTCTCACCTAAAGTCTAACCTCAGCTTGGGGGAGCTAGGAATCACTAAGTGCACCACAGAGTTGGGTCCACCTGGAGGCAAGAGGGTTGAACTTTTTTGTGTCTAATGTCAGTCAGTCATTGGCTATGGACTGCTGGGCTGGGGAGGGAATGTGGGACCTCTTAGGCCAAGGATTTAAGTCAAGGATGATACTCTGGAGAAGAGTGCAGCTATGATCCCTTAGCAGCCAACACTCACAGCAGTTAGGAGAGAGCTGCACCAACCTGGTAAAGGGGATTTGGGCAGAGCACCAACAGTATCCACTATAGTCCATCCATTCCTCAAAGATTCCCATTGGCAAGTCTCACACAGCAACAATAGCAGATATTACACTAGAGCTTTTAGTGGTAAAAACAGGGCTGGAATTTTATCTTCTTTTCTCTGCCCACTGTTCTGCATACATAACTGAGTAGTGAAAGGAACCTACGTCCAGACCATAGGGGTGAAAAGATAAATCAAGGGTCTCAGATCATCTTTTAAAATAATAAAGGGATGACTGTATACAGCAGAGAAAGCTGAGGACAAAGGGAAGAGTGGCAGAAGGTGCTAACTCTTGACGTTTGACGGGACCCTGGAAAGTGCTCATCACTTTTAAGAATGAAGAGTCCTCTTTCTGGCATAGGCGCTACATGTTTAACATGGTTAGGGGTGGAGGGGAGCAGGCTGGCACATTAGATATGGGAGCTTAAGTCTCTCTTTGAGATGGTGCTCATGTTTGCTTTTATTTTTAATTTTCTAACAATGAAAAATTTGGTCACTTTTTACTTAAGTTTTTTTTTTTACCACTTTTTACAGGATAAGCATAGCTGTAATCTACACCTCCCAATTCACACAGCTGAATTCATGTTCTATCACATTGCTAACAATTACAAGAGTTGCTTTCTTTGGGAAGTCTTAGAGTCATGTTGAGTGATGTTGAGTGGCAAGATATGTCACTCTGCTGTGCCCTCACTCTCAGTCTATATCTATGTGTAGTACCTTTAAATGATTTAGGGTCATAGGAAGTGTGGTTGAGTATGTGACAGAGCAGGCTATGAACTGGGAATGGGGGCAGTTTGCTGATAGAACACAACCAAAAGAAATGGTATCATTATTTAAGAATGTCACCAAAACAGAAGGTAGCCTTCTACTGCTGTGTGGCTGAACTTTTTACTCTATAAAGATTTACTGTTCAAAGGAATATACATGAATAAGAAAGTAACTCCGTCCCCTGATTAATGTTATTGAGGTCCAGAAAAATCTTACCGTTAGGATGTCATAACTCCCTGCTGTAAATTGCTTTCTAGAAGAAACCATGCCAGTTTTAGGGTCAATAAAGAACTTCCCATCATCATTCCCATCCACGATACTGTAGGAGATTTCTGCATTAGGGCCCTCATCTCTATCAAACGCAAAAGCCCTGTAAATGGGTTCTCCTCTCTTCTTCCGGTCCCGTTCTGGCAGCTTTATCTGGTAGACTTTCTCTGGGAACTGGGGCTTGTTGTCATTTTCATCCAGGACCTGAACCACTACCCAAATGGTTGACTGTTTCGGAGAGGAGCCGCCATCTGTCACAGTTACCTGAGATTTGAAAGAGAAAATGTTTTACATTCAGAAAGGAGAAAAACTCTTCCTGCCACTCCTTCCCAATACCCCACAAAAGGTCTCTCCCGTGCCTGAGAACATCTCAACTTTTCTTATTCCTGTAGTTCATGTCAAATACATAACTCTTCATAGTTCATAGCAAGGGAATGCCTGAAATCCAGTAAAGGAAATCACTGCTGAAAATCCAGGAGGGAGGCAAGACTCTCCCTGTGATGTGGAGTGGAGAGAGAGAGGAAATAGAATTGACTTTAGAAATGTGCCAACTTCTATAGACTTAGTGAACCTAAAATATACCCTCCTCTACTGACACACACACACACAAAACCAATATAACCATTACTATACGTTCACCCATAGGTGTTTCTTCTAATCTTTGGACAACTCTATCACCATCCAAATTGTTTCAATATTTATTTCCTTTTCTTTCTTTTACATCTGCATGTAAAATTTGTGATTTCTACATTGTTAATGAACAAAAGGAAAACTGTGATATACATGTCACAAATTTGATGGCTGGTTGGAACTACATTTGATAGTTAAAATATGTTTTTAACAGTCACAAAATAATTTTTTTTTCCCTCTGGAAAATGGAAGGGGATTGACATCTCTTTCCACATCTCTGAGATCCTATGCTTATATATGTCTGTGAAAAATGAGACAGGAGAGATTTGAAGAGCACTCATAATAAAAAATTTGCATGGCAGATATAAAAAGTCAGTGTGAATAATTTTCTTGTTGGTCATAGTGATGATAGTAACTATCATATTAATAATTAGCATGTGGATGGTGACACAGTATATAAAGCCCTCTTTCATGCATTATCTAATTCACTTTCCAAAACACCCTATTCAGTAAGTGGAGCAGGTTTATTTATTTCCATTCTACAGATGAGAAATCAGAGGCACAGAGGTCTCACTGTTGTTACGAAGTGCTAAAGGCATGTATTGAACTTTTGGCAATTCTACTTAACCTGGAAGAAACTATATTTAATCTTTAAATCATATTCTTGGATAATACAGTTTATTACCTCAAAATGTAGTTTTGGAGATTGGAAGGAACATGAAGATGCACTCGGCATCAGTAGGAGAAAAATAGCAGTGAATTATAGCACCTGGTCATCCAGCTTTTTCATCTAATAAAGCAATCTGACAGGACTGACAGAAAAAAAGGCCAAAAATTTGGGAAAACAAATTAAAGACTTTTGCAAAACAGAACTGCAATCTAATTTAGTTTCTCTTACAACCTGCCTAGGAGGATAGCTTTAATAGATTTAACGGAAATTTTCAGAGGCGTTCTTGCTTTCTTTGAAAAATCAATCAAGTTCCCTTCCAAGGTTATTTTCCCAATTGGTTTGTTATGTTTCACAAAAGAAACACGTCAAGACCAACAAGTGCCAAGGCTGGATTTTGACTCGAGCTAATTCCTGGACACACTGAGTTCTAAAGAGGCACGTTCTGCTGCTGCTGAACTAAAATGTTATACTCCCAGGTGAGCTGTGTTGATCAAAACACATTGATTTCTTGGCTGCTCAACTTCTCTGCCTCTCTTTTCTGCTTGAACAGCCTCTTTCCAAATCCAGACAACTCTCGTAGTCTTCACCATGCACCAAATCACCTTCTCATTGCTTGTCAATAAATGCCCCGCAGTGAGTTGTGAGATGGAGCTCTGGTGCTGATTCAGGGCAGGTGGGCTGCCAAGAAGTAGAGAGAGCCTCTTGGCTATGGTTCACCGCTCACTTGAGGGTCCTGCTATTGTAAAAATACCTTCCTCTGGAGTGAACCTAGATTTACAAACCCAAGTCCTCGAGTTGTCTATAAGCAGGAAAGGGTGGCAGCTGCACAGGCTCGTGAAACTGCTCCCAGGTGTGCTGTGGGGAGCTGGGTCACCTAGGTCACAACCTCACCTCAAGCACCCAGATCTCTTGCTCCTTCTGGTCCTTGAACACACTCTCTTCCATCTCAGGGCTTTTGCACATGCCATCCTCTCTGTCTGGAGTGCTCTCCCCATCCCTTCACCTGGATCTTGACTACTCATTCTTTAGCCGGAATGTCACTTCCTCAGGGATGCCTCTTGGGACACTACAGACCAAGTGCTAGCCCCCCACCTCTATTTTTTCCTGTATATGTACTGTTAAATTGCCTTATACTTTTCTTTTGTAGTGCTTAATGTTGTGGAAATTATCTACATACATGATTCTCCAATCTAAGCTGACAGGCTGCATAAGTACAAAACAGATTTTGCTTTTTTTGTTTACTGCTGTCACCAGTGTCGAGCCACAAGGAACACACTCCACAGATGCTTATTTAATGAATTAGACTCCAGTTCAGGTCCTACTTGGAAAACCTCTTTAGTCAAAGCAGTCTCACCTTGTAAAACCTTCACATATAATTCAAGGGCCTTTGCAATGTAGCCCCAAGCTGCCTTTCCTGCGTTTTTGCCCATAACTCTTACACCTCCCTACCCATGGCTTCGATCGCCTATATGCTGATAATTCCCCAATGTGTACTCTTGTGCTTAAGCCTCCTTTCCCATCTCCAAACCAACATGTTCAACTATATCCTAGGAATCTACTCTCTGGTCCTCTCACATGCACCCCAACACCCCAACAATCGCAGACCGAAATTATTAGCCTCAAACCTCCTCCTCTTTCTATTTTCATTATCTCAATGAATAACACCATCTACTCACAAACTGATTCACACCAGAATCCTGGGCTTCATTCTAGAGTCCCTGCTCTAACTATCCACATACAATCAAACTTGGGAGGCCTGCGGGAATCTTTCTTGTGTACCCTCTATGCCAATCTCCTCCACCACACTGTCCTATGGACTGGCTTCATTTGCATCTTGCTTGGACTACCACATTAGCCTCCTGGTCTCCCTGCCTCTAGCCTTCATCTGTGTTGTAAAGTGTTATTTCTTCCTCAAAAATCTGACCTGCATAATATTCTTCAGGGGCTCCTTAATGACAAGGATACAGTCAGCCTTGATTATCACCAGATTATCACTATCTGTTCCTTTCCCTCCCTCTACACTCAGTTACACTGTGAGCCTCGGAGGTCCTAAGTATGCCATGCTCTTACACCTCCCTTTCATTGCACAGCTGTTTGTCTCCATGAAATGCCCTCTGTTGGGACTACCCTCATTCGAGAAGCTCCAATTCAAACACTACTTCTGCAAAGCCATTCCTGCCTCCTGCAGACTGAGGTAGGCGCCATGATCACATTCCCACTCCACTGTGTGCACAGCTCCAGGATACTAATGATCATATTGCATTTTTAAATGTTTGCTTGTTGGTCTGCACTCAATCATTCCAGACATTGAGCAACTTGAGATGATGGACTGTCTCTTATTCATTGTTATGTTTTGGCACCTGGTACAGCTTTAAGTGCCAAGTAAATGTTATTGAATAAAATTAAGAATTAATTTACCCCAAACTCTTCCCTATGATAATAAATGCAGAGCACATTCAGAGACTGAAAGGTCTCTGTTTCTTCATCTGTAATAAATAAAGAGACCGATAATATATTATCTTCCAAGTGCTTCTCACTCTATGATTCCATGAGTAGGGGTCGGGTAGAGATAGACTAAGTGTTAACCATGCACTATAGCGTTCATACCCAACTTACATCACTGAGAACACCACTAATCCCATGATTACACATAACGATTTCTAGCCACTTCCAAAACTGTGCTGGCCACTTATCTACATTCTCCTGAAATGATTTATTCATGTGCCTGGCTCCTTCAGTTCACTGTGAGGTACTCAAAGGCAGGAACTTTGCCTTTCTCATCTCTTTCTTGGGACCTGGTATGCTCAATATATGTTTGCTGAACTCAGCTATGTTGTTACTAACCTCAAAGTCTTAATTTCCATTATTATTCCTGTGAAAATAAATATAAACCTCATTCGAAATGAAGTTAGGAGGCTAGAAAGAACTCTCACGCCTGTATCACTCAATGCATATTACTGATCCCAACAGAAGGTGTACCTTGCATCTCTGACAGGAAGTGATATCACATTACTACCTTAGCAGGGAGCATAAAAGATTCCTCCTTGTCCAGTAACAGCTCAGCCAATGGAAGACTGCTATAACTCAGCCAACTAAAAAGTCACTATACTTGGAGCTTTCAGTTTCCTCCAATGGACTCTTTGTTCATCACAGCACCTGACGGGTCCATAAAAGAGCATGCCTCTCCTTTGTTTCTCTGGATATGTGTGTGGTTCACCTTTTGACTGCATGCCTCAAATTACAACTTTTTGTTGTTTCTGAATAAACCCAGTTTGCTAGAGAAATATCTGGCTGTCTGTTTAAGGTTAACATTTCTCTAGACCCATTCATGTGTCCAGCCATGTTTGAACCTGAATATTGATCACTGATATTTCCATTAGATTCTCAGACTTCATATTTAATGCTACCTTAGGCCTCAGTCCATCATGAGGAATTAGCCTATATGGAAGAGTAGCAGCACTGGAGATCGAAGCAAAACTAACTGAGATAAAACCCCTTTATCTTCGCCTCTGCATCATTTTTCATTAATGATGCAGGGAATTATCCATTGTTTAGAAGCTATCCATGTGTCTTTTTGCTCTGCTACAGCCTGACAAGAAAATACTGAGCCATTCTAACTTAGATTTTCTGTTTTCATCATCGATCAATAATCGGTGGTTTGGCAATCAATCAAAAGCCTGGAATATTAATTTCTCTACTTGTTTACAGCGAACAAAAGGAACCACAAATAGTTCAGCACCAATGAAAGGACAGCATAGCCCATGCCAATTTTCTATGGTACCCTTGTGGTTTATGAATACCAGGCAGAGCCAGAGTTAATCAACATGGCCCAATGGATTACGATGCTAAAATTATGAAGAGGAATATATTTTTAAGTCTATCCCTGGAAGGTCAAGAGCTTTATAGGACCAAAGATTATTGAGAATTATTTATTGAGAATTCTGTTATTATGTTATTAGTTATTGAGAATTCTGGAGTTATGGCAGCTGGAGGAAGGCTACACTTCTCACTCATTAAAATTGCCTAATGTAATTATTTGTATTGTCTCTCTCCTTGCAGTAGAATATAATATGTAAGCTGCATGAAAACTGAGACTTTGAGTCTTGCCCACTGCCTTGTCCCCGGTGATTACAAGAGTGTCTGAAAATATATTCAACTATTTCTAAGATTGAGAGTTCAATTCTGTCATTCTCCTCAATCATTAATTCATCAAAAATGGTTCTTTCCAGGTCACTATATTTAAAGTTGTAAACCTTTCCTCAGGGACTACATATTTCCTTCTGCTGCTTTATATTTGTCCTTAACCTTTTATTTTTATGTGACATATTATATATATTTCACTTATATGGTTATTTATTGCATGTCTGCCTCTATTAGAATATCGGCTCCATAAAGCAAAGATTTTCATCTGTTTTGTTCACAGATGTATCACTAGCATCTACAACAGTTCATGTAGTAAGCATTGAATAAATATTTGTTAAAGTAATTAATGAAATATCAATTCTGTGCTTTCTAGTTACAAACCTCTTTTTGAGGCAAATTGGGAGATAAACAAACCAATAAATATAAATGGATTCCTATCAAATTCACCCCTCCACCCTTGCCTCAAATTATAATATTCCAGACCTGCAATTATCTGGCCACAATTTAGATATTTTCAGTAGGAAAAACTCAAAGCAGCTAATTTATTGTTTGATAGGTTTAGTTTTCACAAAGTTCTTCTTAATATTGAGCCTGAATTTGCCTGCCTATATTTAGCCTTGACTGTAGCTTCATAAACTACTTTTACTCTTTTTAACTATATAGAAAAAGTCAAATTCCTCTTCCACATTGTCTCAGTTATCTACTGCTGTGTAATCCCAAACTAGGGGGCTTAAAATAACCATAACCCTTTTATTGTCTCTCATGGTTCTAGGGGCTGAATGTGGCAGTTGTTACTTGGAGTCTCTCATGCAGTCACTGAACATGTCTGTTGGTTGCTAGTGGCCACTGGCTGGGACCTCAGGTGGGGCCTTGATACTTACAAGTGGTCTTTTTATGTGTCCTGTGCTTCCTCACAGCATTGTGGTTGGGTTCTAAGAGCAAAAGCCTAAAGGACAGAAAGCAGCTGGTGCCAATTTCTTAAGGCTGAATCCAGAAACTGTCAGAGCACCATGTGACCTATATTCTGCTCGCTAAGTTCAGGTTCAAGGAGAGGGGTCATAAATCCCACCTCTATTAGAGGTGGGTAGGTGATTTGGGGGGCTATATTTTAAAATTAGCATACTCATAAAATACTTCAGTACATTTGAGAATTCTCACTCCAGACTGAAAAACTCTAATTTATGTAATCAACTCTCAGGTCATTTATTATATATATTATATATAATCAACTGCTATTCATTGTACTGGTTACCTCTTTCAGGATGTTTCTTATATACCAGTTTCCTTCTTCAAATATGTTGGCCACGATAAAACAATAGTACATCAAACTTACTCAGATCTGTGCAAACTGCCTCTGTAGTCCTAGAAACAATCTCACATTTACTTATTGAGTCCATGATTCTACTTATTTTAAATGGCAGCCCTGTCACAGCCCTGTGATATGAATTAAATCATTTACATATTTTTTCTGTGAAAATCAATAAACTTTAAGTGTGTGGTTTCCTTTTTGGGGCCAAGTATAGAATTTGATATTTATCCCTATTAAATTTCGTCTTCCTGGATATTTGGACTCTCTATTCTAAGCTGTTGGGGTAATCATAATGATGACAGGTAACAAGTGTCAAAATCTTACTCTGCATCAGGGATCTATTGTGAGAGGCAGAGCTCAAGCTCTTTTAATTGTTCCTTTAATTCCTTTACTTGTTAAGACAATGTTATGATATAGGTACTATTGTTATACTCACTTGATAAAGAAACTGAATTTATAAACTTGTCCAAGGTCACACTGCTCATAGAGGCAGAGTCTTGTTTTAATCTGGCAGTTTGGCTCTGAACCAAAGATCAGCAAACTACAACTAAATTTGGTCACTTGTTTTTGTAAATAAAGTTTTATTGGGGTATAGCCATGCCCATTCATATTATCTATGAATGTATTATTTATGGCTTCTTTGCTGCTATAAAGGTGTAGTTGAGTAGTTGAAGCAGAGATTGTATGGGCCACGAAACCTAAAATATTTTTTATTTGACCCTTTACGGAAAAAGTCTGCTGATCTTTGTTTCAAACCTTATGTTTGGCTGCCTCTTTTCTTCTACCAAGATCACTTATTGCATGTGTGTTTTGCTCAGTCCTCTGCATGAGCATTTACACTGCCACTATTTTTTCACAGGAACTCTGCTGGCATTGTCATTTTTATTCTTCAGCTGAAGACAATGAGACTCTGAGGTGAAGTAAGTTTTGTAAAGCTACTCATCCAGTAAGTGACAAAATGCGGGTATGTACCCAAGTCAGTTTGGCGTCACAGCTCCTGCTCTTTTCCTTACCCTGCACCGCCTGTTGTAGAAGCATCTGTTAACCATCTGCTTAAAATTTCCTCCCCAAGTGTGGCTTTGGATCAAAATCAAGCTCACAGCTCAGCTTCTAGAATCAAACTTTCCCTCCTTTGATAATTGGGACCATCTTTGACTGTCTCCAGTCTTTAGACATCTTTCCTGTTTTCTTCAGTTGCTAAAAAACTGCCACCACGTGTGGGTCATGACTGCAACTTCTTTCAGCTCTCCAAGACTTGGGATCCAAGTTTATTTAGTGTAGCTACATCTTCTTCTACTATCTTGTTATACTTCTACATCTTCAGCTTGCTCTCACAAAATCTGCTCTATCCTTCTCTCCAGTAAAGGAGATGGGCGTAAGGAGGTGTTGGGTGATCCCCAGTTTCTGTTATCTCTTCCTTATCATTCACTTAATGTTTACTCTGTCTGTGCAGGCACTCTTTTAAGTGCTTAATGAATATTAACTCATTTATTCTGGTCAGGCCCAGAAGAAGGGGCGCTGATTTTTCCCACACTACAGAGTAGAAACAGGTACTGAAGACTGAAAGAAAGTGGATTCAACCTGATTGGTCCAGGGACTGTGCCCAAAACTGCTACCCTTTGCTGCCTCTAACCTACACGCTTGCCCAACTTGAGAGTGTGGCCACATTCTCCTTTCTCTGAACATAGTTCAAACATGCCCTTTCATTGGCCTCAGCACCACAGTTTTAGTGAAAATGGCAAGTATATGGCATGTGGGCTGTGGCTGCTCCATTCTGCCAGCTGCACCCCGAAGCCACAGTAGACGAACAGTTTACTCTTCACACTGTAGGTGGGGTGCAGTCTCAGCATATCCAAGATGGAGCTCTCCACAGCACTGTTACTACTAATCCATCTGCCACTGTCTAGGCTGAACACACCCGAAATACCAAGTATCTCTGCATTCATACTTGGCTGCTGCATCCCTTCTCTCTATCCTGGCAAAACTTCTTCTCAAGTACTTTGTGCCCTTATTCTGAGTCTCCTGATTGCTATGAGCTTTTTTAGCTCTTGATAATCTTCTGAAGCAGAAGACAAAAAGATCAAAGAGATTTATTTTTTTTCCCTCCTCCTTCTCATTATCAAAAGTCTCAGGGCCCAGCTAATAGATTTTGTGCAAGGAAGAAATCTAAAGATAAAGCCATTTCAATTAAGGCAGAGCTTCCAACTACCTGTGACAAAGAGGTTACAGATATGCAGCAACATTGCTCCTCCTAACTCTTGAGGAAATGAGTGCGACCTCATACAACTGGACTCCAGGGCTAGTCGCCTCTGGCTAGGGTTAACTTTTCTCTTTATTTAAAGACATTATACAAATGTTATCATATTCTATGTGTCCTATAATGGGAAAAAGATTAGTAAGCCCTGTAATAAATTACTAGTAATGTAAGTATGTTGCCCTTCTCTTGGATTTGATTGCATTTTAAAACACTCTACCTACAGAGATCACTGGCTCCAAAGGATACACTCTCTACGGGTAAGATTTTCGATGCTTTGGCTGTTGAAAATTGATTCTGGTGAAAAAACCTATCTATTTTTACTATTTTCTTAACAAGACCAGTTGTGGATAGCACACCTTTCACCATTTATGTGTACTTGGGTGTCTCAATTCTTGGTTACTACACACGTGGACCAAAAGATGAAGGGACCCACTGATGAGCTTTTTCTTATCCCTATCATGTTCTCATCTGTACTGAAGAACTTCAGAGTAAGGGGAAACTGCCTTTCCTTATCTCCAAGCACAGACTCACTAGGTGTTAAGAGAACTCAAGAGTAAGTGGGAGTTTAGACATCATTCTGGTTCAGTTTTACAGATGAGAAAACAGGTCTAGACAGATGAGCTTCATAGCCCAACACTATTCCTAGCAATAACCTCAGTCTTTCTAAGACATTGGTTCCACAACTCCAAATTGCCCTTCCAGCATGACATTTGTAATGAGATCTGCATTCCTAAATTCTCACCTATGTGATTTTAATATTGCAGAGGTTTTAATTTAGGTATTCTTCAGAACACTACACTCTTTAAAGAAAGGAGAAATGTGTTTAGAATAGATGTTATATTTACTTTTTATCTTGAAAATGTTTCACAAACATTAAATACTTAAGCCTTCCAAGAGAGCAGAGAGGTGGAAAACAACTTTATCTCCTCTTCACAAGTGGAGAAACAGAGAAATGACCTTCTCAAAGAATGCTCAGGGGCTGATATCAAGGTGGGGGCTGGAACTCAGACCTGTCTGCCTGTGGGCTCAGACTACTGCATTGCCGGGAGGACAAATGCTTCCTGCCTTTTCTGAAAAGAAAACAATGAGCAAACAGTAAATTAAAGGGTAGATCTCTAAGGAGGAGAAACTCTTGAAGATAAACTTTGTGAAAGGTGAAATCATTGAATTAAAATTAACCTGTACTACCACCCATATTTTCCCTGGAGGAAAAGAAACAACCCAATACTAAACCATCTGCTCTGGGTTTTATCACATGTGATGTCTTCTATTTGACCTATAATTTGGTATTAAGAAATTAATTGGAGATGGGTAGGTGTTCCAGTCACTTATCATCTTGCTTCCCCATCTTGTGTTGCTTTCTATTAGGTACAGTTTAGGGACATATTCTCTGGATTGTGAAATACTTGTATCTCTGCTATTGCTAGTTCTGGTAAATCAGGTATTTCAGGAGATGTATACTTACTAGGTTGAAAACATTTATGAAATGGTTTATTTTATATTGGAAAAATCTTCATCTGAAATGAGAAAAAGAACTAGGAATTAAAGAAAGGAAGTAAAGAAGGAAAAGACAAGAGGAAGGAAAAAGGAAAAGAGGAAGATATGTTTAAAGTATGGACAGAAGTAGGCAAGAAAAGGAGGAAGGAAACAAGAAAAGCAGGCAGGTAGGTAACCTTTTGGGAAGAGGTGAATCTAGAAGGCACAGACAAGCTTTCTCAAGAGACAGGGGTGTATTGCCTTTGTACAGGGAAGGCTGTTTACAAAGGCATGGAAACAAGAAAATCCGTTTACTAAATGCTTGAATTGCCAATCTTTGGGGGAATGGATTAGATAAATTTGATGAAAGTTTACTCTGAGCTGTCTTTCAGAAAGTTCATTTTTCCTAGAAAGTTATTTGTTAAAAGGCACAAACTAAAGGTGCTCCACAATCCATGAATTCATTAAATCTAATCTTGGGGCCACAGCATTCATTTTTTTGCAATCCCTTTGCCCACAGATATCATATCACTAGGGAGCCCCAGGATAAAACCTACTCACAGTCTACCCACAGAACCCTTCTGAGCATCTGTGGTGGGTCTTCTGCAGGGCACTGATTGCTACGAGTCTGTCTGTGTGTTGGTCTGGCACATAGTTGGTCTTCAATAAATATTTGTTCGTTGAATGTGTGAATCTTGCATCTCAGGACAAGGCATCTTTTGAAAGCATCTTTCCCTCTCCATGTTTAGACCCAGCAACTGCTAAATGGCAGCTTTATAGAAAGATCCCTGACCAATTCACTTTTGCAGTGGCTGCTAAGATTACAGCTTTGTCCAAATCTCTTCTTTGCACTTCAGGAAATAAAGTATTTCCCAGCCTGACATCTCTTAAAGTGTTTTTTTCCCTGTAGAGAGGTATACATCAGCTACTAATCTCATCACATTTCCATTTCCTTCCAGGCTCATATGCTCATCATTTTCTATTCATAAAACTAACTTGATTCAAATCTTCCCTATCAGCAGGAGCTAAACACCTCCTCAAAGTTTCTTCAGAATTATGGTGATTACCGTACATGTGCTAACTGCCCTTTTCAAACAGATGGGTCCAATCTATGTGCTCACATGTGAGCCATTAAGAAAGTTCTGCCATGAACCAAGATATGACATCATATTAGCCCCAGGGCTAAATCTCCCTGCACTATTTCTCGATTCCCCTGACATTAAGGCCTTAGTCAATGTACTATTCTACATTCCCCTCTCTATAAAACAGAATCCACCAGATATGAATTACATTGGGAAGTGTATATTTGTAGCCTCCCTCTATGTCACAATGCCAGATCTCACACTTTATGTTACTTTTTTTATTCTGGCAGACTCTCATGCCTTACCTCTACTGATGATGCTATGTGGATTTGAGCACTACACCAGGCACCAGGTCTGTTTGTTTGTTTTTGTTTTTTGTTTTTGTTTTTGGTCTTTCTTCCCACAGCAAAGACTTATTGCAAAAATAAAGACACTGTTCTAATTATTAGCTCAGGAAACATGGTTTTTCTCCTCTCACTTGGCAATTCAGCATGGGTTTGCAGGGCATTTAATACCTTGTCTTCCTAAAAAATATGAATTTTAAATCAACTTAAAAAAATTAGGCCCCTGTGTATGTAGGATCGCACATACGGACTAAGGTAGAAATCATGAACTGGTGGCCCAGATATGTGATTTTTCTTTTCTGCCCATACAGTGTATTGTAAAGATTTCTACCAACATTTAAAACTAGAGAAATTTCACATAAAAATTCAAATTCCCAGCCTGTCTTAAAAAATCAGAATAACTGATTTTTATTCTCTATTTTGTTCTCAACATTGCAGCCATGTCAGTTGTCATTCACCACTAATATTGTCCAGAAAATTTTCTTGGAATAGAGAAATATTTCTTGCTATCATATTCCTATTAAAAGTGATTATAAAAAATAGATGGAGAATACTGCATATTCAAAAGACAAATGGAAAAGAGCACATTTTTGTTTTGTAAGTGCATTTCTGTAAGTTTAATATGTGAACACTCAGCCTGCTATACATTTCATTCATTTATGATGTCTCTGGTTTCTAGACATTTCAGTTTGTAACCCTTGGTTCAAGATCTTGGTAAAATCTCTCTGTAATGATAGGATGTATATTTTAATGTGGTCGAGATAATGTATAGTTCTTGGCAGAAACTGTTCAGAGCAGCAGAGTTGTACATTCATTATTTTTTCTCTAGGTATTATGATTTCGGGAATTATGGTTTTAGAAGAATGAAAAGAAATTTGAGAAAAATTAAGGCATCTTTAGCCATACAATCATCCAAACAAGGAATATGCTTCATCTTAAATGCTACTCTTGCTTTCCTCCCACATCTCATCAGTTATTAACTAGGAATATTGCTAGCTAGGAATTAGAAATAGGTGGTCTTCAGGATGGATGCTGCCCTGTAACCTACTTGGCCAGGACACAAAACATATAACTCTAATGACAGTCCTGACAAGTTCTACCTCTGAAATGTCAGTTGTATTTCTTGGTTCTTTCTTCTCTATTCTTGGGGTCGTCATTATATTTAGCCTAAACTGTTGCACTTGTCTTTAATCTGGTCTCTCTGCCTCTGGTCTTCTCTTACCTCAGTTCATTTTAAAAGACCAGAGAATCTTCTAAAATGAAATTCAGATGATGTCAACCCCCTTCTGAAAGGTCTTTAATGGCTCCCCATTGCTTTGAGCAGATTTCATAAAATGTGTCACAGAGAACACCAGTCTCGCAAGGTGCTTGCCTTAAATGAGAGGGTCCAGAATCCTAGAAGTTTGAAGGACACTATAGAGCTTTCTTGGAGCTTTATAATGCACATAATCAGAGTAAAGGCTTGCAGAAAGTCTAAGCAAAGAAGCTTTTTTAACTTTGAATAAGTATTTCCCAAGCTTATCTTACAACAGAACCCTTTTGCTGAGTGATGTCTATTGATATCCTTCAGATTTAATATATCAAGGAACATACTTTGAGAAGTATAAATTATAAGATAAAGTCTACACACTCAGTATTAATCTACAAGATTCCTAAGTATTGATATGGCCTGTTACTGGGCTATTCTCAGCCTTGGGTTCCTATCCATTCTCTACCTAAAGTTTTAATCATACAGTCAGATCACTTAGTCCAACACACACATACCAGTTCTTACAATGTGAAGTGTGATAGACACTGGATATACAGTGGTGAGCAAGATGGGCTTCCTTCCCTCAGAGAACTCACAGTCTACTTGTTCTTCCAACACGGAGCACATACATAAACACCTCTGCAGCTTTGGTTGGAGTTTCCACTGCATGCAGTCCCTTTACTTCCTTATTCCTGTAGTTCTTACAAAATCCTCCAAGGCCTAATTCAAATGTCTGTTCCTTACAATGCCTTCTCAGGGACCACACTCAGGTAGAATCACTCCTTCTCATGATCACTTGACTTTACTCATATACTAACACATCACTGATCACATATGTAATTATTACATGTCTATCTTCTTTAACACCTTTGCATCAAACTAGCTTGTAAGCTCCCTGGGGTGAAGACAATGCCACATCAATCACTACATTGGCACAATGTTTGGATACATAATTAATCATAAACTAACATCGGTTCCTTTTGGTTTTCATAAGAGGCATCAAGAATAAGGCCTTGAATTGGTGAAACTATTTATCCTGCTTTGTTTCCTACTTCTAAGGGCATGCCATTTTAATTTTGAGTCATAGCAAGGATTTTAGACTGCTAATAAGCTAGGATAAATTAGGTTGATATCCTGTTGGTTAGAAACAAACATTATTCATTATTCCATTAACAGAGCTATTAAAAATCCTGTGTACTCTTGTATTCATCACACTACAGGTAGGGTTTGTTCTCTACACATAATAAAATTAAAGTCTCGGAGGAAATATGTCTCAGGATGTGTCTCAGCTACCAAAAGAGAAAGATAATTCATCTTAGATATTTAAAGTATCTGAATTACTTTCACAAGACAAAAGGGAGTATATGTAAGTATTAAAAAAAAGTCAATTCAGTAGACTTAATAGATTCAGAAAGATAAATTTGAGGGTGAACATTAACTAACATGCAATATTTAGAAAGTATTTATTATGTATCTGTATTCAGCAAATTTATTAGAGTTGTATTTATATTCATCCAGTTCTCCCCTTACAGGAGAATATAAGACACACACACAGAATCCCAGTCTAAACTATGTTCTTCTTCTGGGTTCTTTTAGAATTTATATTCATTTCTATCAAACCACCTATAAGCTTGCATTAAACTGTCTGTGAGTACCTTGAGGGCAGGAACTATGTCTTTTATCTTTCCATTTCAGTACCTAGAACAGGATGAATGAAAGTAATGTATGGAAAAGTAAATTGCCAAAGATATGAAAACTGAGGCATGAAAAATATTAGCAATGAAATAATTCCACACTGTATCCAGAAAATGAAACCAAACACAAACATAAAATGTAAAACCCATCCATAAATAAAAAACTGGAAATGCTAATATTGTATTAAAGAATATAAAAAAAGAAAACACATGGGTGTTCTAGAACCCCTTTTGTTATAAATTCTTGAAAATTTGAATGACTGCTGCAAAATAAAAAATGCAGCAGTTTTCTTTTCAAGTATTTGCATGTATTATTTTAAAAATCTCTTCTCTCAGAGATAAGGGGTAAAAAACCCAATTAAGTTTTGGCCATGAAATCAAATAGATTCAGAAATCCAATAACTTAAGAGAATAAATAATCACCTGAAAGAATAACTTTTTTAAAAGCCTAAAACTTCAACTCTGTTCCAAGTAAACACTCTCTCTGTTTAAATTCCATTTAAAGCCTCAAATGATTCTTTGCTTTTCACTTTTTCAACTAGGAGGCAGAGGGCTCAATAAGAACATTCTCATCATTATGCCCTAGGCAGCCCTTATCACCAGGCCTAAGTAACGTAAAAACAGTGGCTGGTGAACTTTCTGCCCCTGTCAAACGCAAAATAGATTAAATGTGTTAAATCATGGAAGATAAATGAGAGTCACACTGCCCCAAGAGTCAATTAAAAATGTATAACTCAGTTGTGCATCTGTAAACTCTAGAAATAATCTTTTTGCCCAGCCAAAAATACTGAAAAAGCATTTGAAATGAAAGACCTCTAATATGTACTCAGTTTCTCTGCTGGGTGGAAATATTTTATAGTACTTTTCAAAGATGATGCTTTACAATTTTGAATTTTATTCTCTGAGTGATACTATGACAAATATATGACTTCCTACTATGTGCTATATTCACACGTCCAGAGTCCTCCCTGTGCTTAATAGATATTCCTTCCCCACTTGTTTTGCAAATCAGGGCATGACATTGCCAGGACAGTTCTACTTCTCTCTTATCTCCCAAAACTTTCTTCTCAGAAGATTAGACCTACAAGTACCTATGTGTGAAAACTTCTGAGATCCCTGGTGGGTAGTACGGAAGAAAAGTGAGTATGAATAATGAATGTCTCTTTAGCGGGCAGCTAAAATTATTTTTACTTTATGGCAAAAGCACTCTGGGAGAATTATTCCCAAACCACGTTTCAGAATGTGTGAGAGGCAGTGCAGACTGCCAAGCATTTGGCAATATTTAACACCAGAGTGCACACTCACGGTAGGTTGAGTTATCTGCTCCAGTAATCCTGAAAAATCTCATTCTCGACTTAAACATGTAACTTTGTAAATGAGTATCTTTCTTTTCCTTATGCCTTTGTCAAAAGGAGTATGTCAGAGACTCCAGTATTCAACCAATATTAGAAAAAATAATTCACTAAAATACAGGGAGAATGTCCTAGGAAGCATTGTGCTATAACAGAGAAACTAGCTTGTAAAGCTCCCAAACTAATTAGATTTTTACCAGAATAAAAAGTCAGCAGAAAGCTCATGATAAAAATGATTCTTGAACAAACTTAAAGGAGATAGGGCTATCTATGGATCATAAAGAGTTCTCAGTTTCTAGGCTCCAAGAATAGCCCTATTACCATAATATATAGGCTCACAGCCTTCCCTGGAAATCTCCAGAAATTATACAAACAGAAAGATCACAGCATCAGGACAGTCTGTCAACAGCAGCTGAAGCCTACCTGGCAATGATGTATGGCTATTATCCAGATGCTGGTCCTTTTGGTTTTGAAATGTGATGGCCAGGGGCCCAGGATATATCACAGCAATCCCGGGCAGGCTGAGTGTGAGATGGCCTGTCCTCTCACACAGCTGTTCCCTTGACACACTTCAGATGCTCAGGCTCAAGTCTCAGCACTCTTTCTTGGTGCTTTTGAGTTTGGTGGGTCTGCCCCCTGAGTGATTTATTACTGAAAACCATAGAGTGACAGGGACCCTTCATATTCTGGGTCCCTAACCCATTACAATAATAATACTGAGGCCACCTCATTCATGCTTTTCCTTTAGAGAACTTTCATATATGTGTTCTCATTTGATTCTCCCAAGAAACTGATTAGGGAAGTTGGTCAAGCAATATTAATCCCATTAGATATCTAGCAAGGTCAAAAGCTTTGCCTAAAGTCGCTCAGCTTGTGGGTGACAGCACGGTCTCACAAGACATAGCACTTTATAAAATCCAGACTGATGCTACAACACTTTCACAGACTCATAGGGCACCAGCTCAAATTCATATACACTCCTAGGAAAAACAACTAAAAGTGGAGAAGTATCATGTCTTCATATATGAAAATATTATATTGTTTATATCAGAATACCTTAAATTTACTATTCTCCATCTGAAATATGTAGTGCATGTTCAATAATTATTTCTTAGAGAGCTGCAATGCGGAAGCACTGTTGGGGAGAGAGATGTGAAGATGAACAAAACACAGTCTTTGCCCCTACATGAGTTTGTCATCTGGAAGAGACAATGGGCATGTTTACAAATAATGAAGGGATGATGGAAGTGAGAAAAAGGTCTGTATGTGGCTCTGTATGAAAGCAGTCAGTCTAAAAAGTCCTAATGGTGTCATTGATGTTATGGTACCACTTTAAATGCAACCCTAGTATCCTGGAGAACCTGGTGTTTTAAAAGAACACCCTTTACTTTTGGAAAATCAAAGTCCCAGAAAAGAAATCTGTATTATTTATTTCTCTTTTTATAAGGTGATTATAGAATTCTCCCTCATAAAATGTGATGTTTTTAGATCTATGTGGAGTGATACATTTGTGCTGTTTTGGAGGGCTGCCAAGAGGATTTCTCAAGGTTCTGCTTATCCTTAAAACCTACACTTCTCGCAAAATGCTATAGAATAAAAGATTATAGGTTTTACACATCTTTTTTATGAGTTTATGGAACATCAAGTTTATTTACCACTGACTCTTGGCAAAACTCTTCCCCCTCCCATCCCTGTGTCAGTGTGAACGAGGAAGCAGTTCCAGTTGTTTTTGGTGGCCTTCTGAGAACCAAGGGGGATGCCAGCTTCTGGATGACCTGACACCTAGGACAGCAGGGTGAAAGAACTAGGTTTCTTGGCCTTGTTACACAGCTGAGCAGTTCCTAATACTGCATGCCCCCGGACTCCTGTTACGTGAGTAATGCATTTTCTAATTTAAAACAAAGTTTATTCTTCCCAGATTTCAGGAACTAATTCCATTTAATTGAAAAAAGCTGGCTGAACCATACTGAGAATTTTGACTGCTTATTTTTAGTAATTCTATGTAAACATTAAATTAACCAGGTAAATTCTTATCTAATGTCTGGGTTATCAATTTTTATTATTCACATGTCTTTATCATGTGTTCCTTTATGAATAAACTTTCACACACTGTGATGTAGACATATACATACAACCTTTAATTGTGGTTTAGGAAGATGCTCTGGGTGAGGTCCTTAACCTACCTTTGGATGGCTGTAGGTAGGGATTAAGATCCAATTACTTCCATCTGACATCTTCATATTATAATAAAACAAAATGTTCTTTGTTATTCTTTAGACCATAAGTACCATGGCTACCCAGAGAGAAACCTTGTCATAATGAAAGGAACCCAGATGAATGGAAATCAGAGACTAAAATCAAGGGCTGGTATATCCTCTTTGTTACAGAGTGTAATCAGTAGACCAGGAAGATTACTCAAATGAAATTCCAATTTCTTCCCCCTCTGCTGACAGTATACTTCATCTTGCTTTTCCAAACATTTTGAATTGTGACCGAGGATTTTATGAGGTATTACTGTTTTAGTCTTCTGAAAGTTGCAATTAAATACACTCTAAGTAGATGTCACCTTGACACCTTTTTGAAAAGGTATAAGAGAAAAAAATTAGCCATCAGAGTAAAAGAATTCATAGTTAAGGCTCTTTCTTCTTCCTTAACCACAATCTGTTGTCTCTTTATGGCAACAAAGGTCTGTAATCAGAGTCTGGTTCCAGCTTTCTAAAGACATCAGTGAGAAGGGAACAGGGTGGGAAGATCTTATCTTCTTTTTACACATATGAAAGGAGGAAAAATAAAAGACCACTCTAGAAGTGACTGAAATTGCATGTGAGTGACAGATCTTTTAAATAAATGGATCAGATTTTGACTTTATAGCTCAACTAGTAGGAATCTTTCATTTTCAAAATGGTATAGGTGTTGCTATATTTATGACTTTCTTCATAAAGATAAAAATTTCTACAGTATCAGCAGCTTAAAGAGGCCTGGAGACTTTCTGGAGAGTTTGGGTAGGGCAATGCTAATGGTCTCTGGCAAAAATTCAGAGAGAAGGTGTAGGTCTCAAAATGTGTTTGCTGTTTTAGTAGTCCTATGTGGGTCAGACTGAACACCAAAAGAGTCAATTGGCATTATTTTCTATTACTTAAGAATCCTGCCTCTAAATGCCATTCTTCCACCCCATTTCACTCTTTTCCAGTGTAACTGGGTTCTGCTGAATCAAAGATAATCATTTTCATGGTTATCTGAATGCAATCTGGTGGCCTGTGGGTGAGGAATTACGGTGTGTTCTGTGGAGGGTGCACATCTGAGCCTGGGGAGCATCTTGCAAGGCTGGGGTCATGAAAGTCATTATCTTGTTAATTTCATGAAGCTGGTGGGCTGGGGCCACCTCAGGTCAGGTTCTTTGCTGGTGCTTCTCGAATGGCAGCTCCAGATGGAGATGTGATACGTCTGAGTCAGCACAAATAAGTAGGCTACTAATACTGGGGAGACTTTTCCATCACCTGAAAGAATAACTGGGGAACTGTATAGAGCTCATGTAGGATTACACAATGCCTTCACAGAGCCATCTCCATGACAGCAGAGGGAAAGAGAAAAACAACACTTCTGGATCACAAAGGCTTGTGTTTGATTTCTATTTTTTTCCCCACTGCTTCCGAGCTGTACCAACCTTGAGGCATAATAATATTTAAATTATGCCTCAATGTCCATGTGTGTTTTGTGAAAATAGTGATATCTACCTCACAAAGATTTTAGTAGAATTAAATAAAATATTATGTTAATTATTTAACAAAAATTTTTAAGAACTACCTGCTGGGTTGGCACTGGAGCTACAAAGATAGAGGATCCTGCGCCTCTGTCTTCGAAGGGCTTCCCCCATTGCAAAATGATTATGTCATAGTGTAACACCTCCACCATGTCACATAATTACCATTTCTCTTTTTGTGGTGAGAAGTTTTAAGATTTACTCTCAGAAACTTTCAAGTATATAATACAGTATTTCCAAAAAAGACATACAAATGGCCAACAGATACATGAAAAGGTGCTCACTAATCAGGGAAATGCATATCAAAACCACATGAGCTATCACCTCCCATGTATTAAAATGGTTCCTACCAAAAAGATAAAGATAAAAAGTATTGGCTAGGATATGGACAAAAAAAAAAAAAAAAAACAAAAAACAAAAAACAAAAAAACACCCTGTGCATTGCTGGTGGGAATGTAAATTGGTACAGCCAAGAACTTTGAATCTAACAATACACGTAAGGTCTAAAACAGTGCCTTGAATGTATCTGATGTTTAATAAATATCAGTTAACTTTTTACTAAATCATTTTCCTTGAACATTTAAAAAATTATTTAAAATTTGTTTTTAATTTTATTATTTTTATAATTTTCTTTTTAAAAATATTCAAAAATCGATTTCTTTAAATTAGTTTCAAGTATACAGTACATTGGTTAGACATCTATATAGTTCATAAAACAATCCCCCAATTGCTCACTCCATCCCCTGGCCCTCCACCTAGCCAAAGTATTAATGCTAACTGCATTCCCTTTGCCATGCTCCGTATTTCTCTTAAAACTGTTAACACATTCGTGGAAACAGAGCATTAACTGCTATTATTAATTTCTATTTGTCTATTTATCTATGTCCATCCATTCATTTATCCTTCTAGTCATTCATTCACATACAGTTTGTGTTCATCAGTATAACACACACATATCTAGAATGAACAAAGGATTTGGTATTTAGTGGACCTCTGGGGTAGCTTAAGGTTTTAAGAGCTAAAGCTGTTTAAATAATGATTTTCATCACACTAGTCTCATGGAATGGTCTTAAGGCAAGTGACTTTGTCCTAAGATAGTGAAATCTTCCAGAAAAGACCCTGTGTGAACTGCAATGATTATTCTCTCAGAACAGCAATTCAGTTATACAATTCTGAAAATGGCTATGATTAGCCCCCTAGTGACCTGAAAGTGTTAATGCTACTTCCCAAAGCATCAAACAATCAAGAAGAGCACTGGTGCTGGAAAAATCAGGTTCATCATTCAGCACCAGGTGGGGGCAGATATGCATACTCCTAGTCAGACATGACTTGTTCAGACTCCACAAGGAGTCCCTAAATGGTGACATCCTAGAAGACATGCCTGTTTATTCACACATTCGATCAGTCACCAAGTTTTGTTAATTCTACCATACAAAGCTATCAAAATCTATCTCCTCTTCTTCCTCCATACCTTAGTTCAAATTCCATTCATTCTTCTCTAGACCAGGGCAATAGCCTTCTGACTTGTCTCTTTTAACCTAGTCTTGTTCTGGCTGTATCCATGTTCCCCACTGCAGGCTCAGGAATCATTTTGTAAAGCAAATATTATCATTTGCTCATCAACATTTTTAAAAATTAAATTTATTGGGGTAACATTGGTTAATTCAAGTATATAATTTTCAGGTGTACATTATAATTTGACATCTGTATATTTTATTGTGTGTTTACCACTCAAAGTCTAGTTTCCTTCAGTTACCATATATTTGACCCCCTTTAACCATCTATCTACTCCCTCCTCCCCGACCCCCTACCCTCTGGTGACCACTAGTCTATAGTTCATGTCCATGAGTCTCTGTTTGTCCTGTTCATTTGTTGTTTTTAGGTTTATATTCCACTTATAAGTGATTTTCAACTTTTCTGTCTGGCTTATTTGACTTAGCATGATTATCTTGAGGTTTATCCATGTTGTCGCAAATGGCAGTATTTCATCTCTTCGTATGGCTGAGTAATATTCCATTGTATATATGTACCACAGCTTCTTTAGCCAATCGACTACCATAGGTCACTTCAGTTGCTTCCATGTCCTGGCCAATGTGAATAGTGTTGCTATGAACATCGGTGTGCAAATTTCTTTTCGGATATGGGTTTTCAAGTCTTTGGGGTAAATACCCAGTAGAGGGATTGCTGGATCATATGGTAGATCAATTCTTAGTTTTTTTGAGGAAACTCCATACTGTTTTTCATAGTAACTGTACCAATTTGCAGTCCCACCAGCAGTGTATGAGGGTTCCTTTTTCTCCACATCCTCTCCAACATTTGTTATTACTTGTCTTGTTGATTATAGCTATTCTAACAGGTGTGAGATGGTATCTCATTGTAGTTTTGATTTGCATTTCCCTAATAGCTAGCCATATTGAGCATCTTTTCAAATATTTCTTGGCCATTTTTATGTCTTCTAGGGAGAAGTGTCTGTTAAGGTCCTCTGCCCATTTTTGATTGGATCATTTTTTTTGGTTATGGTTATTGAGTTATATGAGTTCTTAGTATATTTTGGATAGTAGGCCCTTATCGGAGGTGTTGCTTGCAAATATATTTTCCCATTCGGATGGTTATCTCTTTACCTTGTTGACAATTTCTTTTGCTGAGCAGAAGCTTTTTAGTTTGGTGTAGTCCCATTAATTTATTTTAGCTTTTACTTCCTTTGCTTTTGAGGTCAAATTCATAAAATCCTCCTTAAGTCCAAGGTCCTTGAGTTTAGTTCTTATGTTTTCTTCTATGTATTTTATTGTTTCAGGTCTTATATTTAGGTCCTGAATTCATTTTGAGTTAATTTTGGTGTGTGGTGATTGATAGACAACAGTCTAATTTCATTCTTTTGCAGGTGATTTTCAAGTTTTTCCAGCACCACTTATGAAGAGGCTTTCCTTTCTCCACTGTATGTTTGGCATTTCTGTTGAAAATTCTTTGCTCATATAAATATAGGTTCACTTCTGGACTCTTGATTCTGTTCCACTGGTCTGTGTGTCTGTTTTGTGGCCAATACCATGCTGTTTTGATTACTGTCACTTTGTAGTATGATTTGAAGTTGGGCAGAGTGATGCCTCCAGCCTTGTCCTTTTTTCTCAGGATGACTTTGACAAATTGCGGTCTTTTGTGCTTCCATACAAATCTGATGATTTTTTGTTCTATTTCTTTAAAAAATCCCGATGGGATTTTGATGGGGATTGCATTAAATCTGTATAATGTTTTAGGTAATATGGTCATTTTAACTATGTTGATTCTTCCAATTCAAGAACACAGAATATCTTTCAATTTCTTTATATTTTCTTTGATTTCTTTTAATAGGGTCTTATAGTTTTCATCATATAGGTCCTTCATATGTTTCATCAAATTTATTCCTAGGTGTTTTATTCTTTTTGTTGCAATTGCAAAATGAATTATTTTTTCTACTTCTTTTTCTGATACTTCATTATTAGAGTATAGGAACGCTATGGGTTTTTGAACATTGATTTTATATCGAGACCTTACTGTATTTGCTTATTGTTTCTAGTAGTGTTCTTGTGGAGTCTTTCAGGTTTTCTATATAGTGAATTATGTCATCCACAAATAGTGACAGTTTGATTTCTTTGTTTTCTATTTGGATGATATCTTTCTCTTGTCTGATTGCACTCACTAGGATCTCCAATGTTATTGAATAACAGTGGTGAAAGTGGACAGCCTTGCCTTTTTCTTGATCTTAGAGGGAAAGTTTTTAGTTTTTCACCATTAAGTATAATGTTGGCTGAGGGTTTGTCACAGATGGACTTTATTATGTTAAGGTACTTTCCTTTTATACTGATTTTGTTAAATGTTTTGATCATAAATGGATGCAGTATCTTGTCAAAGGGTTTTCCTGCAATTATTGATATTATTATATGATTCTTATTTTTAAATTTGTCAGTGTGGTATATCACATTAATAGATTTGCGTATGTTGAACCATCCCTGTGCCTCTGGGATGAAGCCCACTTGATCATGGTGTATAATCTTTTTAATATGTTGCTGTATTTGGTTCACTAGTATCTTATTTAGGATTTCTGCATCTGTGTTCATGAGACATATTGGTCTGTAGTTTTCTTTTTTGTGTTATCTTTACCAGGTTTTGGTATCAGAGTAATATTGGCTTCATAAAATGAGTTGAGAAATATTGCCTCCTCTTCGATTTTTTGGAAGAGTTTGAGGAAAATCGGTATTAAATCTTCTTTGAATGTTTGGTAGAATTCACTGGTGAAGTCGTCTGGTCCTGGACTTTTACTTTTTGGTAGGTTTTTGATGATTGTTTCAATTTCCATACTGCTGATTGGTCTATTCAGATTTTCTAGTTCTTCTTGATTCAATCTAGGAAGGTTGTATTTTTCTAACTACTGGTCCATTTCTTTTAGGTTATTAAATTTGCTGTTACATACTTTTTCATAGTATTCCTGTATGATCCTTTGTATTTCTGCAATGTCAGTCATAATTTCCCATCTTTCATCGCTGATTTTTTTATTTGTTCCTTTCTCTTTTTTCTTTAGTGAGTCTAGCCAAGGGTTTGTCAATTTTATTAACCTTATCAAAGAACCACCTTTTTGTTGTATTTATTTTTTCTATTGTTTTTTTTTTTTAATTTCATTTTTTTTTTTTGTTCTAATTTTGATGATTTCTTTCCTTCTGCTGCCCTTAGGGTTCATGTGTTCTTCCTTTTCTAGTTTTTAAAGATGAAGTGTTAGGTTGTTTATTTGGGCTCGTTCTTGTTTTTTGGAGATAGGTCTGTAATGATATGAACTCTCCTCTTATGTCCACTTTTGCCGTGTCCCAAAAGTGTTGATATGTTGTACTATCATTATCATTCATTTCTATATATCTCGATCTCTTTTTATTTCTTCTTTGACCCAGTTTTTCTTCAGTAGGCATCTTGTTTTAATCTCTATGTATTTGTTTTTCTTCCTGATTTCTCTTTGCAGTTGATCTCTAGTTTCAAAGCATTATGATCAGAGAATATGGTTGGTATGATTTCAACCCTCTTATATTTGTTGAGCTATCTCTGTGTTCCAGTCTGTGGTTGATTCTTGAGAATATTCGATCTGCACAAGAAAAGAATGTATAAGCAGTTGTTTTGGGATGGAAGGCTCTGTAAATGTCAATTATGTCCAGTTGGTCTAATCTGTCATTTAAGGATGTTATTTCCTTATTGATTTTCTGTTTGGATGATCTGTCCATATCTGACAGTGGGGTATTTTGGTCCCCTACTCTGAGAGTGTTTTGGTCTTTTTCCCCCTTTAGTTCTGTTAGTAATTGCTTTACAAATTTCGGGCTCCCTGATTGGGAGCATAGATCTTAGTAAGTGTTATGTCTTCTTGGTGCATGATTCCCTTTATCATTATGAAGTGTTCCTTGATATCTTTTTTTTTTTTTTTTTTTTTTTTTTAGGTGAGGCAACCTTTGGTTGACCTCACAGATTGCAAGGAACTTGTCAGCTTACAATTCCTTATTTTTTATTTTTTATGCATATAGCACTTGGTTTTTCTAGGTGCTCTCTCATCCAAGTATTAATCAGGCTCGACCCTGCTTAGCTTCTGAGATCATACAGGATCGGGCTTGTTCAGGGTGGCATGGCCGTAGACCCCTCAATATCTTTCTTTACTTTTTTTTTATTTTGAAGTCTGTTTCATCTGATATTAGTACTGCGACTCCTGCTTTTCTTCGAATGACATTTGCTTCAAATATCATTTTCCACCCTTTCATTTGGAGTCTATATTTGTGTTTGGAGCTGAGATGTGTCTCCTGGAGGCAGCAGATGGTTGGGTTTTGTTTTTTGATCCATTCTGTAACTCTGTGCCTTTTTATTGGTGAGTTCAATCCATTTACATTTAGAGTGATTTTTGAAATATGAAGTCTTCTTATAGCCATTTTATCTTTTGCTTTCTGGTAGCTCAGTGATTCCATTGCTTCCTTGTCCTTGTGCTTCTGTTTTCTTTATTTTGGTTGGCTTTTGTGGGGTTTCCCTCTGGTTTCTTGTTTTATGTTATATACTTCAGTTCTGAATCTTCTGTATGTGGTTATCATTATGAATATGTAAAGGACCGTTATATGTATACAGTCATCCATTTTCTTTTGCACGTGCCCTATCTCCATTCCCCTTTGTGAATTTAGATCTTTGAATCCTCCCCTTTTCAGTTATTGTTATCTCAATTTGTCCCTATGTATGCGGAACATTTATCACTATCTTGTTATAATAATTCTCTTCTTATTGTTTAAGCTTATAATGCCTTGTTCTTAGTAAGGGTTACACTCCTCTGCTCTATTTGCCTGATAGTCACTTTACTCCTAATTATGTATTTTTTTTTTTTTGTCATTTTGTTTTAGGTGAGCTGACCCCTTTCAGTATTTCCTGTAGTGCAGGCCTCATAGTGGAGAATTCCCTCAATTTTTGTATGTCTGGAAAGGTCTTAATTTCTCCTTCATATTTAAAGGAAAGCTTAGCTGGATACATTATTCTAAGCTGGTATTTCTTTTCACTTAAAAGTTTAAATATTTGATTCTATTCCTTTCTTGCTTGTAAAGTTTGCGCTGAGAAGTCTGAGCATAATCTAATGGTTTTTCCTTATAAGTTATCGTTTTCTTCTCCCTGGCTGCCTTGAGAATTCTGTCATTGATTTTTGATAATTTTAATACAATGTGTCTTCACAAAGGCCTTTATGGGTTGAGATAATTAGGTGTTCTGTTGACTTCTTGAATTCCAAGCTCCAGCTCATTCCTTAGATGTGGGAAATTCTCGTCAACTATTTGTCTGAAAATACTTTCTAGTCCCTGCTCCTTTTCCTCGCCTTCAATAATGCCCATTATTCTTATGTTTCCTCTCCAGATAGTATCAACTAGTTCTTGAATTTCTTCGGTTTCTCTCTTCTTCCCTCTGATTCATTTCTAGATTTCTGTCTTCGATATCACTGATCCTTTCCTCCATTTGGTCTACTCTATTTTCCAAGCTTGCTATTTCATTTTTCAACTTTGCAATGTGTCTTTCATCTTCAGAAGTTCTATTTTTTTTTTTTTTTTTGCCTATAGCACCTGAAATTCTGAGGGGGTCTCCCATCCAAGTACTAACCAGGCCTGATCCTGCTTTGCTTCCAAGATCAGATATTAGGCATGTTCAGGGTGGCATGGCCGTAGACAACTATCTGGTTCTTTTTGAGGGATTCAATCTCCTTGTTCTGCTTATCTAGGTGTTTTTTCCATTCCTGAAATTGTTGATATCACTTGTTTCAGAATTCATTGATTTTCTTCAGAAGTACCATCCTGACTGTCATTTAAATTGCATATTTCTATGTCTGTAAGCTTATTTTCTGGAGATTTTTCTTTTTTCTTCTGAGATGTCTTGTCACCTTGGTTGTTCATGGTGTTTAATGCACTATTTCTCTGCCTGGGCATTAATGGAAATGTATTCTGCTTTTTTTTCCAGATAGAAGGTTTATTATATAAAGATCTCTCTTTAGCCTGCTGCAAAGAAGGCATTTTTCTTTTAGTTTCCAGTAGGTGGTGTCTAAGCCTCTTGGATCTCTGCTTTATATAAAGCCTTAAAAATGCCTTTTTATTTTCTGATAGATATTTAATCACGGCCGCTCCCCTCAGTTTCAGTCCCTGTCAGTGTTAGTAACAGTTTCGGTAGCATTTCCTCAGATTCCCCTGGGGCTCTGCGATGTTCGGTCTCCGAGGGTATGGGTGGAGGACCCCTTTGGGTTGGGGGATGGGGCTGCGGCTCAGCCTCTGTTTTGCAACCGTGGCCAGTAAAAATCAACTGTTATTTTTCTGCCATCTTGCTTCTCTGCTCTCTCCCCTGATGACTGGGCACTGTCACTGGTCGGCTGTGGGGAGCTCATAGCTTTCCCAGTCAGGGATGTTCAGGGAAGTCACCACATGTTCTCCCCTCCCCATCCCCTTACAAGGAGCTCCTGCAGCTGCAAGAGGGAGCTTCTTTATTTCTCCCAGTCCACTGCCGGACACCTGGGGTTCTGACCTGTGGTAGCTCTTATGTATAGATCCCACGCTCAGATGTGCTGGCATGCAGTTTGGGTGTTTTTTGTTGAGTTTTAGATGTTCAGCTTATTGTTGTTTCAAGGGGAGAGATCTGGGGATGTTTCTCACTCTGCCATGTTTCCAAAGATCCGCTCATCAACATTTTAAGAATGCTCTCCCAACAAACCAGCATACCACGCCTACTCTTCCTTTTTCTATGTTGTTTTGTACACATATTTTATCTCTTATTTCTGGAATAAACATACTTTATTCTTTAATCTCCTTATCTACTTGACATTTTTTTTTTCATTTTTGGATACTTTTCCAAGTAAACAAATGTGTTGCTTTTTAAAAAAAATTAAGAGACTTAATTTTTTTTAGAGTAGTGTTAGATTTATAGAAAAGTTGATTGAAAAGTATAGTTTTCACTTACCCTCCCTTACCGTCCTCCCAATTTTCCTTATTACTTATATCTTGTATTAGTGTGGTGCATTTGTTACAATTGATGTACTGATATTGGTATATTAACTGAAATCCTTTATTTACTTTAGGGTTCACTGTTTGTTTTGTAGTCTCTGGGCTGACAAATAAATAATGACATGTATCCACCATTTCGGTATCATATATATTAGGTTTTTTGCCCTAAAAGTCCCCTGTGCTCTAAATATTCATCCCTCTCTCCTTCCCTGCAAATCCTGGTGACCACTGAACTTTTTACTGTTTCCAAAATTTTCCCTCTTCTGGAATGTCATATAGATGAAATCATACAGTATATGAACTTTTCAGATTAGCTTCTTTCACTATGCAATGTTCTTTCAAGTGTTCTCCATATCTTTTGAAGCTTGATAGCTCATTTCTTTTTATAATTTAATAATATTCCATTGTCTAGATTTAGCACAGTTTATCCATTCACCTACTGAAGGACACATTGCTTCAAAGTTTTAGCAATTACAAATAAAGCTGTTATAAACAACTGTGTTCAGATTTATGTATGGACATAAATTGTCAACTCATTAGGATAAATTCTAAGAAGTATGACTGCTGGATCTTATGTTTAATTTTGTGAGAATTTTCCAAACTGTCTTCCAATGTAGCTATACCATTCTGCATACTCACCAGCAATGAATGAAATTCCTGTTGCTTCACATCCTCACCAGCAAACACTGTTAACTGTGTTTTGGATTTCAGTCATTCTGATAGGTGTGTAGCATGTATCTCATTGTTGTTTACCTCCTCTCTTTTTCAATATCAAGTATTCTATGTTTGTAATAGCCTCAAAACTCTCTTATACCAAGTGCTGATGTTCTTGAGTTAGAGAACCTCTATGATTACTATGATTTTCAGAAATCTGCATGCAATGCAATGACCATTAAGTGCTTAATCAACATTTTGTTAATCATAATTTTATTTGTCAACCAAGTTAGTTAAACAAGTTTATGACATACTTAATATAGTTTAAACATTATTTATAATAGATATTCCTTAGATTTGATATCATTAATAACTGCAACACATCTGACTCTCAGTTTCAAACATACCCTCTGTGATCATCATTTCCTACCCTTCTTGCCTACCTCCTCTAGTATTCTTGCTCAAACCAGCATGGTTACAAGATCCCATATCCACTGGATTTTTCCACATGTTCACTATCCACCACAATCCTCTTTCATCTCCCTCCTTACTCAGCTTGGATTCCCCTCTAAAGTATTCAAAAACATTGTTCTTGCAATTTTACTTCTTTCTTCTGGATTACTATTTTTTACTCCTTCAGTACTGGATCATTCACTTAGGAACAAAAATATGCCTTCATAGTAGTCAGCTTAAAAACAAAAACAAAAAACTTCCTTAACTTGAACCTTTCTGTTGTTGTTGTTATTGCCTCATTTCTTCACTCTCCTCACAGCGAAACCTCTCAAAAGAGTTGGTGCTCCTTGTTATCTCCATCTCCTAACTCCCCCTTCCCATTCAGCTGAGCTTTTGCCTCCGCAATTCCATTGAAACAGATCACTGTCACCAATGCCATGCATGAGCCAAAAACAATGCTCCATTCTGTCTTCATCTTACTTGACTTCTCACTACTTCTGACATCTTCAACCATAGCCATTTTGAAACACTGTCTTCTCTGAATTTCCAAGGCACCATTGCTTATACATTTTCCTCCTGGCCTTCACCACCTCTCCTTTTGCAGCTTTATTGTGATGTTGGACTCCCCAAAGCTTTGAGCTCTTTCCTCTGTTCTATCTATATTTTCTGTCTCATGGCTTTAAAAATTATCCATATGGTGATGACTCCCAACTTCAGATCTCCAGCCTGGAATCTTTACCTAGAGCCTCAGTTCCTAGTGTAAAATCCCTTAATGCTTTCCCATTACAGCTGGAGTTAAAAAAAGTTTTCTTTTTTTAAATACAGAGTTTTTCTTAACCATGTCTTATAAGGCCCCTACATAAACTGACTGTCTTCTAACTACTTCCCAAACTCCATCACTTGCTGCTATCTTACCCATTTTCTTGGTTCCAGCTACTTAGAGTGGCCTTCTTTCTGCCCCTGAAGCATATTAAGTTCATTCCCATTTAGGGCCTTTGTACTTGCTATTGCTTCAGCATGTAAATCTTATCCCCCACCTGCCATCTTCCTTTCATTTAAGTCTTAATTCAAATAGAACCTCTCCTCAGAGGCCATTTACTGACTACATTTGTTGAAGCAACTGCCTTAGTCACTCCACTATATTATTCTACTTTTTAACATGTTTCTTGTCCACCTAATTCCACTTTAATACACGCTATAAGAAGACAGGCACTGTGACTCTATCATCTCTGCTACATCCTCAGTCTCAAAACAGCACATGGCACAGACTAGATGCTCATTATATACATTTGGTGCCAGCTGATATTATTTCATTTAACTGCTAAAAACAAGTGTTACATAGCCTTTAGTGTTTAGTTCAAGTGACTGATTTTTCTACCCTAATTCCCAGGGCAATGTCAGGCTCTGCTTCCTCTAGTGCTTTTTGTAGCTTTTGCTACAGACCTCTTTTTGAACCCTTATCCATGCTCATTGTTATTGTTCATATGATTTGCAGTAGTAAGAACTTGTTGAATCCCTAGCATATAATCCAGTGCCTGATTTAGAAACTCAACTATGTGGGGGTTCCACTGACATAAGTGATACAACCGAACCTCAGCTTGCTTCTCTCTCCAATCAGAGACTATCTTTTTTCTTTTATTCTCCCATAAGTAGCAGGTAAATTCCCATACCCAAGGTCCAGCTGTTACAAACTTTCACCATAATTAAACTAGTGATGTTCCCCTATGTATTAAAATATCAGACACTCCTACAATGCTTTGGAGGCTGGAAATTTTTGCACTGCTTCCAAAGGTTAAATTTATTGCAAGGAAGTTACAGAAAATCTGAGAGTTAAAGAACTACCTTGTTAGGTAGTAGTACCTGTTAAAGAGATGCTTCCCAGAAAAGAGAGTGGTGTATTTACAAGTGCTGATCTCTTAATCAAATGTCATACTAAAGCAACAATTTAACACCAGAAAAGCTTTAAAAAACTGACTTAAAGAACATGAAGAAGCATTTATTTACTCTTAAAGCAATCATCAAGTACCTTCAGCTTCAATTTCTTGCACATGTTTTTAATCACATATATCCAAGATCCAAATGAGGAGTTTCACTGAATGGGCTCTCTTGCAGCTAAAACATAATGTACCAAGCTCAACTCACCATCTTCTCTCTCAAACCATATTTGCTTATTTCATCCAGGAACCATCAAGCTCTCATTTACCTAAGCTTATAGTTGGTTGTAGGCTCTCCCCTCTCCTTTTCATATTGTCATTTCTTCCTTCCAAAGGCTGACATCCATCCCTTCATTTGTTTCTATTGCTCTCCCCTATGCTGGTCTATTATCTGTAGTTTGATAACTAAATAAAAATCACATTTACTGGTATTCAAGTCTCAAGTCTTTTCCTCATCTAGGACATATGGTGCTAAGACACTATCACTTTGCAGATAAGAGATCACCAAGACTACCAAATTCCATCATAATTTTGCCTCATCCTACTTATTCAAATTGGCTTCCTGAACCTTAAAACATGATCCTTGGGCTAGTAACTCCAGAATATGCCAAGTTCACTTGAGTCTTCAACTTAAACTTGCAAGAATAGAGAATTATCGTATTAATCTATTAGTGGTTACCAAGCACTCTGTTTCTTCTAGTGGCTCCAAGTTGTATCCTACTTCTAATATGGCACACAAAGCCTGCTGACATCCAGCTTTGCTCCTCCATCTTCATTACTCTTGTGCACCCACTGTCCCTATCCCTTTCCACACTCCATGTCTCACTTTCCTTTAGGTTCCAGCCAACCACCTACCCCTCAGCAATCTGTTTTTTATGTCTGTAACACTCTGCTCAGTTTCTACCTGGGACTAAATTCAAATCATTTTTAACATTAAATTCAGTGGCTTTTCTTCCTCAGGGAAGCTGTCTTTCTTTACCTCTCCACCCTCTAAGTCAAGTAAACCTGTGATCCCTTGGATGGAATATATCAAACTATCCTGGAAGGTGTGTTTACTGTCAATTTTTTCCTCACTGAATCATGAGTTAAATCTTTGAGGGAAGAAACAATATTTTATTCATTTTTGTGTCTCTAGACACATAGCAGCTACTTAAAATATGCTTACTGAATGAGTGAGTGAATGAGTGACGGACCAAAAAAAATACACCTTCAAATCGCATCTTACTTTCAGGAGCACAGATTGAGTCATTTCACTTCCACAAGTCCTTCCTTATGATTCAAATTCTATTTCAGTCTTTCAATGAATAGATTCCTATGGCATCTTGTCATTATCTGGTTATAATGAAGTTATATATTGCCTTTATCCAAGTCTTGCTTCCTCATTCCTGAAAGACAGGTCCCTTATACCTTTCTAGAAATTCTGCACCTATCACAAAAAACAATTAGTAAATTCATGAATTAACTGGGTGGAAAATAGATCCTCAGATGACAAAAGTAAAGCTAGTGGAAAAAGTAACTGAATTCAGAAGGCACAATGATTCTGAGGAAGGTGATGGGGAACTACAAGCAACTGAAATTTATGATCTATAACTTGAATATGAAACTGTGAACAATACAATTAAAGTCATTTATTCTACAAACATTACGTGATTTTTATATGTTGCCATTATGCCAGGCACTGGCATTATGTCCTAATTTAATTTACTGAGGAGACCAAAATACTATCCTCAAATTATAAAAAACAAATCTTCTACTAGAGACATAAAGAGAGGATGCAGACAAAGGAGAAACCAACTGTACTCTTGGAGTTCTTCTCTTGTGCTAAATGCCTTTCTTCCCCCAAAATTATGAAGCTAAGGCCTCACAGAAATCCTTAAGCCACCAGAGAACAAGCCACTTTCATTACCCTAGATTTGAGATGATATGAAAGCCTTTTGTTCTGCATGGTTACCAAGAAGTAAGAGGAAATCTGGATTACTGGAATGATGCTGGACATACTGGTTTAAATACATGTTTTGTAAAGCCTGCATCTCTGTGCTCTCCAGTGGGAAGAGCTGAGGACATCTGTGAGATGGAGAGGAAAGCTGGGTGCTGTTGATCTGTGCCAGTGTTTCTTAACATGAGCAGTGCTGACATTTGGGGTCACAGTATTCCTCACTGTGTGGGTATATCCTGTACATTAGGGGATGTCCAGTAGCATTCTTGGCCACTATCTACTAGATGTCCATCCTGTCCAGGCTCCCTCACCCCTTGCTATTGTGACAAACAAAAAATGTCTCCAGACATTACCAAATGTCCCATGGGCGAAAACTGACCCTACTTGAGAACCAGTGATCTATGCCATGCTTTGGAAATATTTCTGGTTTAAGAATAACTGGAAAGTGAACCATCAATTAGTTCTCTTGTATGCATTTCCATATTCAATGGAAACATATTTCCTCTCTTAATAACCTTGACTAGAGTTTTTTTTTTGACATAGTTATTTACAGATTATGTATGGATAGTTATGTCAATCATATTATACATGCAGTTTCATCTCTGGTCTTTCATTTTTTTTTAAACAAATTCTAAATGTGTACAACTTCTCTTATTAATATGGATGACTTGCCTTCTACTATTAGTTAGGATAAAACACTGGTGATCTCAAGTCTGGACTCTGATAATCCTTCGATTTCTAAAAAAGACTACCCAGGAATAAAAGCTCTGGAATACTGCAGGAACATAAAAACACTCCCTGAAAATGTTAGAGTCCCAAAGGCTACATCTAATGAATTTGAGGTGTTCAATCTTCCTGTATAGAGGCACAGGAATGTCATGACTGGCTAGCATGTTCTCCCAAAGGCTGAGAACGCTGAGATGTGCAGCAGGTGACAGGAAAACTGCAAGAATAAAAATAAAGAAGAGAAAAGAAAAGAGAACTGGGGAGACCAGCCTCAGTGGAGGCAATGGTGAGCAGTCACAGAATAGCAAGCAGTAGGCAGAGAGAGGCTAAGAGCCTACAGGTGAGACAAAAGACAGACATACATGGGAAGTTTAGGATGTCACCTTAAGGACAAAGATCATCTCTAGTGTGTGAGAAAAACAGAAAGCGCCCCTACACAAGATAAACACTAGAGGCCCCTGCCCCTCCACCAGTGCCCATGTGGCCCTTGGACTGCACCTGCTCCTGCAGCTCAGCCTCATCACTGGCAAAGCCTGCTGTGATGACGCTCAACTCTGTCTCCGTTTTGGCAGGCAGAGACTGAGTTTTTTATTTAATAGAATTTTCGATTACAAACAAATTTAAAATAAAAATTTCTAGCTACCACATCCTCCTCTCATTTCAGATCATGCCTTTTTTTTTTTAAAGCACCATTATGACTCTAGCAAAATAATTTTTTGTGTAATTTTTATTTAATGTTTGTCTTCCTTGACTGTAACTCCCATAAGTTTAGGGGCAATATCTGTCTCACTCACCACCGTATACTCAATTTTCTAGCCAGTAACTTTAGGTACTCAATATTTGTTTTTGTTTAAATGAGTCTTTCATTATCCAGGTTTTTTCTCTGAGGGCACCAGATATCAGAAGAAAGCTAAATTGCTAAAGATCAATATGCTGAAATAAACAATGTTCAGAATGACCAGTTTGCCAAAGCCAATGCGCTAAAAATCAATGTGCTAAATTTACTCAAACATTTTTTCTTGTAACTGTTTACAAAGTTAATGAAAATTCATATTACATTCGGTTTTAATAGTTTTTAAAGATTTTAGGGAAGTGTAAGATGACTATTTTTCTATTTTGTTTTAAAAGCACCATTTTAGTGAATGTTTACTTTATTGAGAGTTAAGAACTAGAGGGATTGGGACTTCTACTGAATAGATTTAACATTTGATAGTGTCTTGATCTTTTAAGTAATTTCATCTTATTTCCTTTCTATTGCAATGGACAGTTTTCACTTTGCATGTTGGAACTGTCTGCCCACTGCTACCAAATTGACAGCTCTCATTTATTATATATCCTAGTTGCTAGATAATAACAGATGAGCTTATCATTTGAGAGGGAAAGATTTTAGACATTCTAGATTTCTTTAGTTGTTTTTGAATGTTGTTTACTATTATTTTAGAGTTTAATCATTCTTATGTTCTCAACTAGAGTGACTTATCAGCCTTAATCTGGTGCTTCTGGCAACTCACTTGTTAAATTTATTGTCCTGTGTGAAGAGGTTGTTTGGAGCATCTCAGTATTTCCATCTTCTATCATTAAAAATATTTCAAATTTTAGGCATTTTATCACTCTTACCAATGACTCAAAGGGTATATCAGCTTAAGATTTGTATTTCTAACAAAGAGTAACCAAAATTTCACCATTTTCTATTGATATGGTTGCTCTGGATCTTTCCTCAGCAAATTTAGATGTATGATGAATATGTGGGAAACTAATGTCATCCTGAATTGTGATTTTTGGACTATAAATGTTTATGGAGATTAAACATATCGATAAGACAATTAAACCACCTGTGACCCTTAGCTTTTGAGAAATTAAATATCCTTAAAATGCTGGATATAGAAAAAAAAGAAAAAGAAAAACCCTGACCTAGAACTCCTTAGAAATTGTCAAAGCTATTAAAAAAATTCCATCCAATGTGAAGTTCTGTAAACTTTGTCACTGTTATTTTAGTAAATTTGATGAAGTGACTTAAAGCTTTAGATAGCAGGATTAGTTTGGTAAATGAATAATTTTTATTCAATTGAATAATCTTTAAAAATTTCTAATTTTTAAAAATTAAAAATAAAGTAAACGATCTACTAGTAGAAGAATAGTGGAGAGATGGAAAGTCTCTCCAGTGTGCCACTCTGGCAAGGCTTTTGTCACTATTCCACACTTGACTCAGAAATGTTGAAAAGAGTCTCTATGTATCTCTGCCTTGAAGAAAAAATAAAAGCTCTTTATAATCTTAAATATATATGCCACTAAGAAACTTCCCTAGTACTTTTATCAGAAAAATCTCAGTGGTATCTGAGGCAACAGATTATAGAAAGAAAATGGCCATTTAAGATACCTTTTAAGATGCTAGACTTCCATATCTATAGAATCAGTTAAAAAAAAAAACTTCTAAAGTAATAAAGGTCTTCTGTTTTTTCCTTCTATCAGGTAGCTTGGAAGGAGGCATTTAATTTGATACCATCACATTGGGAGCTGTGTTTATAGAGAATGGATGCCTAAGAATAGGAAATCAAACTTAACACTACACTTTGAGTAGGAAGTTGAGGGGATAGATTTTCTATTTGAGAGCCAAGCTTGAACCCAAAGAGGATTTTCAAAGTTGGATTGTAAACATTTGTAATGACTGTGGACAAAGCTCTTTGGTTCTGGGTCAAATGCTGTGGAGTTCAGTGGTTTTTCTGGCTAGATCCGGGCATTCTGCTCTCCATGTATAAGGAGAAGACCCCTCTCAGAGGGACAATTTGCCAGTGGGATGATGATTTAACAAGGTTGTGAGATCATATTTGGCAACTTCCCACTACCTGCTGCTGATTTTCCTTTTGATGGCTAGCTTAACTAAGACTGTATATTTTATCAACTTCTTTTTTACATTAGTCAATAGGTTTTAGGGTGTTACTTCCCACTTGGGTCTCATTGTGTTTCTTGTTACATTCATGCGAATGCTTTGGCTCACTCCCAAACTTTTCCCATCGTTGCAAGAAAAGTTCTAGCTGGCAAATGACCAGATATGGAACATAAATCATAGTGTAGTTGATCCTTAATAACCCAATGTGTACTAACTGCAACATAAATTAATACCATCTTGGGATCCCCCTGCTCCATGGGCATTAGCGTCCTATTTAATGGTGTGCGATTTAGGAACACAAAGAAACATTTATGTTAAATGAGTCTGTGGAGAAACTCTAAAGCAAAATTTAAAGAATTTTAGCAATAGCTGCTGTTATTCCTGTCACTTCCAGTAGGGTGATTAATCCAAAATTTAATACACATGTACTATTATGACTGTGTATTAAAAAACACCCAGAGCCAAATGATCTTCATTATGAGACTTATTTAATTAAAATGGAAGGAATAAATTGGATTGCACTAAACCAGATTCAGGTAAATTATTTGGCATGGTGGATTGTAAAATGGCCAAAAAATTTTGTAGCTCCCCGTATGAAGAGGTGAATTCTATCTCCCTACCCTTTGAAGCTGGGCTGCCTTGGTGTTCTGGACTGAATGTTTGCACCCACTCCCATTCATATGTTGAAATCTAATCCCCATTGTGGTGATATTAGGAGGGGCCTTTGGAAAGTGATTAGGTCATGAGGGTGGCATTAGTGCCCTTCTAAGAAGAGACTAGAGAACTTGTTGGCTGCATGTCCTTTATGTGAAGATACAATGAAAAGTAGGCAATCTGTAACTCAGAAGAGGACTCTTACCAGACCTCAACCATAGTGGCACCCTGATCTTGTGATCTTGAACTTTACAACCAGTCTGTGGCACTTTGTCATAGAAGACCAAGCTGACTAAGACATTTGGTGACTTGTTTCGACCAATAAAATGAAGTGGAAGTAACACAGTGCAGGTCCTGATTCTGAGCCTCAAGAGGCTTTTGTGGTTTCTGTTCTTTGTGGTTTCTGTTACCCTTAAATACTGAGATCACTATGTCACCGAGCTAGAAAATGAGAGGCCACATGGAGGAAACCAAGCACCTCAGAAGCTAGCCTGCTACCTGCCAAACATAGGTGTCTATCCTAGATCAGACAACCTTCTCATCAGCTGACCACAATCTTTTGAAAAAGCACAGCAGAGATTAGCTGAGCCAGCCCAGACAAGATGAACAACTCAGCAATTCACAACATTGTGAGCTAAATAAAATGGTTGTTGTTTTAAGCCATTAAGTTTTGTTGCCTGGTAATAGGTAATTGATGCAATTGTGTTTTATATTTTATACCTTTGGTTCTCCAGGAGCAGTTCCTTTCACAGTGGAACTCAACACACACTGCCAAATGGCATGCACATCAACAATGCAGCATGTGTGTCATGAGATGGAGCCATAGCCACAGGCAATACACAATTTTCAGAAAACTCCTTAGGCAGTTGATGTTTACTCTTTAATGTTACAATTACTATTTGCTTCAACCGAAGGTTTATTAGGATCAATGATGCCTTTAAAATATATGTAAATTAAACCATTTTGCAAGGACATACTTTTGTAAAAAGTCAGCTTTATTAAGATATAATTTATATGCCATGAAGTTCATCTGTTTGAACTGTGCAATTAAATGGTTTTTAGTATATTTACAGAGATGTGCAATCACTAAAACCTAATTTTTGAACATTTTCATCACCCCAAAAGACACAGCTTTTTCCTTATTTTTCTTTTACTGATAGCTGATAAGATCCTTTACTATCCATTTAATTTGTAATAACATTTCTTGCATCTGTCCAATTAGCCCATATTGCAACATATGCACTGTGCCTTGTTACTAAAACCATGCTATGGCATTTAGAATCCTGGACTATCACACAGAAATCCTAAGAGGATAATAAATGCTGACTTCGAGTACTATTTACATTAAAGGAGCTTATTCAGCATATTTTCAACTTGAATCCCTGGTATAGTTTAATAATTCATTTTTTAAAATGCAAAACAGAGAGAGAGAGAGAGAGAGAGAGAGCGCAAATTTAGATGGCTATTAAGACACTTCTAATTGCTGTTAACAAGATGGAGAAGAGTTAAGTTCCAGAAGCTGAAGTATGCAATCTTCATACTTCAGTGGACATGAAGAAAATGGGATAAATGAATAGAGTTAGGAAACACTTTTACTATTCTCTCAATGAGTATGCAATACTATCAGATTAAAAGTCATTCCTTACCAAATGCTTCACAGTTCAAGAGACATTTTCAAAACATATTTCTGTCTATATGGTAAAATTTGGCAGGAAAATAGATTCATTTTATAGAAACTAACTCTGACTTTGTTCTTTTTTTTCTCAAGATTGCTGTGGATATTTAGAGTCTTTCATGGCTTTATATAAATTTTAGGATTATTTGTTCTACACCTGTGAAAAATGCATTGGTATTTTGATAAGGATTCTGCTGAATCTATAAATTGCTTTGGGTATTATGGACATTTTAACGATGTTTATTCTTTCTATCCATGAGAACACTATATGCTTCCATATATTTGTATCTTCTTTAATTTCCTTCTTCAATGACTTATATAATTTTCCAAGTACAGATCTTTTACCTCCTTGATTAAATTTATTCCTAGACATTATATTTTTATTGATGTAATTGTAAATGGGATTGCTTTCTTAATTTCTCTTTCTGATAATTCATCACTGATGTGTAAAAATGCAACCAACTTCTGAATATTAATTTTGTAGTCTGCTACTTTACTGAATTCATTTATCAGTTCTAACAGTTTTTTGGTGGAATCTTTTTAGGGTTCTCTATATATTATATCATTATCTGCGAAGAATGACAGTTTTACTCCTTCCTTTCCATTTTGGATGCCTTTTATTTCTCTTTCTTGTCTGATTGCTATAGTTAGGACTTCCACTACAATGCCAATTCTTGCAGCAGCCTCTACTAGAACCTTTTCATCGGGTGAAGATGCACAGGAAGGGTGCAAGGTTGGATCACCAGGGACCATCGCCAATGTCATCAGTCTGAACATTGCTAATCTGTACAGTGTGAGAGAGACTGACTGATTTAAAGAAGTTATATTCTTAATAAGTTTAGTTTCATTTTCATGTCCGGTTCTAAAAGAAGAACTGGATATAAAATGGGATAAATTGTTAAAGTGGGATAAACTATTAAGGTTAGTTAAGTTTCCTTCTGAAGAGTCTGGTGTTGGTCTTTTGGATACAAGTTGACGATTGATTTCCTGGTATTTTACACCATTACTTGAACATTCCTGAAATTGCATCTTGTTTTCTGTTAAGTGTATCACTTTTACCTGTAAACACATACTCCACCTATCTAAGATCTTCATTCAAATCAGAAGTATTGACTTGAGCTTTCTGATCAGATCCTTCATGACAGAGATAAAGATCCCAGCCAATAAAAAAATGGTCCAAGAAATTTCTGTTTCAATTGTCATATAATGAAATTGGAATCATGAAATTGTAGAGTACCAGAAAGGCAAGGAAGTCTGAAACAAACTTCAGAATCTCACTATTATTTCTTTGATGTTCTGTTTTTTTTTGGTTTTACCAAAGTTCGCCTCATTTTTTTGCAGTGTGCCATGTATATTTTAAGACAGTATAGCTTCAGAAATAAGCATTATTAGATAATTTATCTAATAATGTGTTGAATGACTTTTCCACTGCAGATCGTTTCTGTGACTTGGTCTTACAGTTTAACACCATCTTAGTTTCCACTCTGGTATACATAACAACACCAAAAATTCCATTTGTGTTTTTAAATCTGGCTGCATGGAAGCAAGAGACTCTCTGGCCCCAATTTCTTCCATTTGTTGAGTTATTATCCTTTATCCCATGAATCTGTACAAGTCTGCTACTGGTTGCTGACATTCTATCACAGCTTCAAGAGTGTCCAAATTGGGAAATGTTTGTAATATTGTTGTTTCTGGAACTGCTACCTGTATTGTCAGGTTAGTTTCTCCATCTGAACTAGCAGTTATAATATGACGAGAACCATCAAGTCAATCTGAGGACAAAAGCACCAAATCTGAAGAGAAAATCTCATCTTTGGCTCTTCAAACAATATCAACCACCCAAATGTTTTTTGATCTAGTTTTAACAAGGCTGCCACTTCAAACAACATAAAAACAAGCTCCATTTACTTCATTATTTGAGTTATGTCATAACCAATTTTCGTATCCCTGCTTTATGATGGTTACTGTTATCACAAAGAATAATAGAAGTCTACTGGTAATTGAACTATTAGGTATATCAATCATAAGCAGAACCAAACATATGGTAAGAAAATAAAAGTTTGCCACTCTTTCCAAATTGTTCAAATAAGTTTTTTTTTTTTTAAAAAAAAATTCCACACAATGTACTTAAATTAATGCAGTTATATGTAAATTTCTGAGGTGTGTAAAGGCCAGACTGAGGAATCCTGTCAGCTAAGTAAACATGTCCCTTTGATGTGGTGAGTGAAAACCTAGCTGCTGCTAGACCCAGCAACATGTGCCTCCACCATCCCTGTCCCCGTTGCACAGGATTAGGGGGCTGAGGTGCTGTAGGTGGAGGCCCAGGAGCCAGAGGGGCAAGCAGGGGGAAGTTCTGCTTGCTGTCACCTGTGCCACCTCACTCCTTGTACTGGGTCCACATCTTGTTGCACTGACCCTGAGGTCCTACAGGCATAAGCTCAGTGCCACTGGCCTCGAGGCAACCACCTTTATTATTGACCACTGACACCCTAAGCACTGCCACAACTCCAACCCTGCCCTCTTCTGCCTGGCCTCCCTGCCCCTCTCCCCCAACTCCACACCCTACCCTGATAAGTAAATGTTTTTTAAAAGATAATTCCAGGTGCTAAGTGCTTGCAATGAAGACACTTTCAATAAAAAGTAATAAAAAGTCTGATTCCATATTTTTGACTGCTGACAGCTTTCAGAACCCACTACTCTCTCTTCTGCCTTTGCCCCACATCTGGGCAAGCAGAGAGGAAAGCTCAGATACTCCCACCTTTGGTGTGGACAAGAAGTGCAAACTATGTCAGCACCAGCTTGACGGCAGGAGTTCCCACTCCAGCTGCAGCCCCAACTATTATATAACTCTTAGCCAGTCTCCTTTCCCCATATTCTCCAGCCAGTGAGAGAGTTCACTCTGCTCTCCCCACAAAGTACATTATTCAAGTAATAAACCTTTCATAACCTCTCGGTGAACATGTGGCATCACATCTTGACATTCGAACCAAAATTTGGATGGAAGGTCCATCTTGCCTCTGGGGAGCAATCACATCATGAAAACAGGGCAAAGACTCTGGATGATAAGCACAGTAAGAACAGAAGCAAGGTCTCTGGGGGCCTAGGCTCAGAAATTGTACAATGTTACTTTCACTGGTTACAGCAAGTCACCAAAACAAGTTCCCACCTCTTGATGGGAGAAGCTGCAAAATTGTGACCATTTTTGTAATCCATATTGATTATCTAGCTGAATCCAGTCTGACGTCATCCAGTTACCCCTTTCATTATAATGTCCCTATCACACTGAACATAGAACCTACATAAGCTAGACACTGAAACAATGGTTGTAGAAGTGGACTAAAATCAATTTTGAATTAAGAACAATGTAATAGCTAAAGCATAGGAGTAAAAATATAGTCTGTCATTAAAACATTTTGAAAAAAATCTTCCATATATGTTCATACATCATCTCATATGTCATTCACATTTTTCAGTCATTTTGAACACAGCAGTATCAAACTTAGGTCTCTTGTCAGGTGTGTGACAAAGCCATTCCAGATAACTCTGACAGTCTAATAACATAATTAGCCACCTGATCTGTAGAAGGGTGAGTCATCTGAGCCTCCTGACAGACCTGTGAGATGGGATAAAAAAGCTCACCTTTGAAAGTACAAGTGCAATGTACACATTTGCATGTTAGCATGGATGTATGCTAGCTGAAGTGCTGAATAGGTTCCCCCACTGGAAGGCAAACAAGTGTATTTGACTATGGATATTGCTGCTTTCCCTTGTCCTCAAAATGCCCTTCTGCTTTTGCATTCATTGAGCAAAATGCTTACTGACTGTGCTAGGTATTATAGACAATGAAACATGCACAGTTTTTGTCTTGAAGAAGGAAATTTACAACAGTTGATATATTGCTATATGCAAGGCATTCTGCTAGTCTGTCTACATATGCTTTCTACACAGCACTCATAAACACCCGGTGAGGTGGTGTTATTATGTTTTATAGCTGAGGATAGTGAAGCTATCATAGATTATAAATTTGCTCTAGATCATTCAGTAAATATATGGCAGAATCTTGATTCAAACCCTGGTTAACTGGAACTTATACCCAGGCTCTTTCTAGCCTGTAACAATGGGTTTCTTCCAGTTATGCCAATGTTCAATTGGTTTCTATTTTCTGTTAGAACATTAGACTACTACTACAGTTATAAAAGAGAAACCTCCCTCCCGTCCCTCAATGAATCTCTCTCTGAGCTCATCTCTACATGACTGTGATTCAGTTAGGATGACAGGTTCATCCCAAGTACACATGCAGTGAAGAAGAGAATTAAAATACATGGACCTTAGATCAAACTCACCTGTGTTAGAAATACTGCAGTTGCCAGAATGGTAGAAAAATGCAGAGTCAAGAACTTTACAGAATCGAGTAACACTAAAACACATGTAAATTTACAACAAAAAAAGAAAAAAAATTATCTTTGTATACTTTTTTCAGAAAATGCTTATGAAAGTCTTGTTTTTTTGCACAAGAGTAGACCAATCCTGAGATCATATTCTGGCGGTGAATGAGAAGGGGCTAATTAAACAGATAGGACCTGGAATGATGGCCACATAACTGTACCTACAGGGAAGAAACACACACGAAGCCAAGCATACTTATGAGGTCTGTATAGGTCTGCTATTGAATATCAGCTTCTGACAACTGTGGGAAATAACTACTTTGTCCTTTCCTTAAGTCTCTCATTCAGTCCCCAAGTCTACCCATTTTCCCAAGTCTGCTTTACTTTTTACTGATCTCTTCACCTGTGATTGGGTAGTAATCCCTTCATACCTGAATCTGCTCCCTCTTAACTGGCCAGCTTGCTCTTAGTACCTTTCTTACTCCAAAGTCCCCATATATCTAATAAATTATCTTTGTATACAACTTTCATCATGTCACCATTCTGATCAAAAACTTTTTGTTTCTCTGTATTTCCTCATGCTTCTCATCAAAACTACAACCTCGGATTCCCCTGTTCACCACTCTTCAAATTCTACTTCCCTTGCTGGTTAGGTTACTCTAGTCACAGTCTCTCGAGACTGCCATACCCATCCCTCTATATGTCCATACTTGGACCATACATGTTCTCTTCTTTTATAGGGCTTCTCTTCTTATCCAAGTCTCAGGTCAAGTTTCTCATTTTCTATAAAGTCCTCCCCGACAAGTCCAGCCCTTACCTCTTATAGGACACGAAAAGTTGTTTCTCACAGTTGAAAACACAATTTTATTATGTACTTACTGTCCTACAGTTAATTATTATATCACTTGTGTTATTTTGGTTCCCTAACTATGTAAGGGTAACCTTGAGTGTAATCACCATGTTTTATGTGTTGGAAGTATTCATGTGTGCATATGTGTGTGTGCACACATACATATATCTATAGTTATTTATTTACTGTATTAACTATGAGCTTTTAACCAAATCTCATACCAAATATTTGCATATTATCAAAAGTGATAATTTACACAGATTTAATGTCAATTTAAATATTCCCAGAGAATTTCATTACATTTATTGATAAAATAAATGTAATAAAAGCTGCAAGTGATATAAAAGAAAAAGTTCAGGATTTTGTTAGATAACCACAGCAAGTTTCCTCCTTTTAAGTAAGCAATAAAGTAACCAAGACTGTGGTTTCTAGAACAGTTGAGAATGTCCCCTCATGGATCATTCATTCATTCATTCATAAATTCTTTCATTCAACAAAATAGTTCTAGAACACCTCTTAGTTGCTAGGTACTGTATCCAGTATCAGGAACATTACTGGCATCAAAACTCTCTGAGGATAGTTTCTGTTGAGTCAAAAGGAAAATGAAATTTCATAGGAGAATTATATATGGAAACAGTCAGATATCCAAAGTCTAGTGATAGCCAAATTAGGCTGAGGGAGAGAGTTGGTTTTCCTGATTTAAAAAAGCTTGCTTCAGCTCCGTTTGATTTCTATTCCAACCTCTACTGTTTAATTGTCATATATCTGAAAATTTCTCTATTTCCTTTTGTGTGTGTGTGTGTGTGTGTGTGTGTGTGTGTGTGTGTGTGCACGCGCGCACGTGCACTGGGGGATTATGATGTGTCTACAGCTTGGAAGGGGAAGTAAAGGTTCTCTGCTTTTTAAAGAATTCTTGGACAACCCCATGGCTTTGCTCCAAAACTGTCCTGTTGTAATGGAGGATTATCTTACATGGGTCATTACCCTCCCAAGCTTTAAGCCTTAGAATGAGCATTAAATTAAAATTCCCTGCACCTAGTAGGCAGAACATTGTGACACTCAAAAGATGTGAAAGTGCTAAATGAATTCTGAGCAATAATATTATCACCATGCATATTTATTGAGTTCAACAGGGTGCTAAGTACTGTACAGACAGATTATACAAGCAGCCTGTACAAAAAAGCAACATCAACAGTCTTATAAGAACTCTCTCATTCATCTGCTTTAGGAACAGACACTGTAACTAGACTTGTTAGAAATAGTCTCCTCTTTTCAAAAGTATCCTCAAGGCTCTCTATGCTTTTGTTTGATTTGAAAGTGGCCGATTTTCTACAGTTACCATTTATGAATGTGGTCAAGTCTCCCAATTTCAAAATTACCATGAGAATGCTGCAGGCAATAAACTGAAGAACATCCAGTTGCAACTGCAAATTATGAATGGAGTTGTCTGGGAAATCTTAAATTAGTTATAAAATGTTATATACATACATGTTTTTTATTCAACTGGGGCAATATGGTTTCAAAATTGATAACATTGCTCTTTTTAAATAGTCTTCAATTTTCTGAAAAAAATATTTGAATGCCAAAAGAACTTATAGTTCAGTTTAAAATTAAAGAGTGCAAATATTCAAAGTTACAGTGTGAAGCAAATTCCTATTTTTAACAAAGTAGACACAAATAGAAGAAAAGTTAAAATATAATATACCCAATATGTATGTGCAAGAACCAATATGCATGTGGATGAGCACAAAGAATAACTTTGCATATACAAAAACTAATTGAATTTCAGAATACTGACTTTCTTTATTTAAATGCCAGCCCATCAGGGTTATAAGAAAAAAAATTAAGCACTTTAGAGAAAATGGGTTATAAACTGTCATTGTTGAGTTTAGTGTCTGACAACTTTGAAAGTAACTATAATGTAATTTCCCAAGTTGGTAGCTAAAATAATGGAACATCTGGATGCCATTGAAATGTATGACAATCAAGAAGAGAACAGAAAAGCAGTGGGAACAATGCTTTTCCTTTGCTTATACTTCTTTGTGGTTTTGAACTCTTGCTCCAAACCTCAGTTGCGGCAGTCAAAGGTAACTCCCGTCTCAAAGATTCACTTATCATTTCTGATCGTATGAGTCCATTTCTGGGCCTACTTATCACTTCCAGCAGCTGTACTTTCTACTAGCTTGCCTTCTTAATCTGCTGTCAGACTATGTCCCTGAACACCTGTGTGAATTGGTGAGCAGTGTGCACTGCCCTATGCAAACTGATCAGAGTGCTGATTTCAACCTCATATGCTAGGTCTGGCCTTTGGAAATGTAGGTATCTCTAGAAAACACCATTTATTAAGCAACCACAGAGTCCAATGCATTCTATCCTTCTGGAGACAAGTGATTCTCTATTGTGGATGACATAATGAAGTTGAATTGCAGAGACAAATGATCCTGATACATTTGTCTTAACCAACTGGCAACCTCATAGATGGTGCTTCCTTCTAGTTTCTGGACTGGCCTTGCTATTTGTCAGATGTCTAAAGTTACATATTATGTTGTTAGAAATATCTGGGCACTGGCCTATATAGCTAAAGTTCCTTTCAGATAACTAATTGTAACTAAATTGAGATTCTTTTTACCCTTCCTCTGTCTAATCACCATAGGGAGAAAGGACAAACATTTTTCAATCTAATTGAGCCAATACTTACTTTGAGTCTAATAAGTATATACTCAGTGCCAGGAAGAAAACAAAAATAGTCATTAAGGATCTTGTAATCTATGGTCTCACAACAGATGCTTATTCATGAATTATATATTTAAGTTTGCATCCTCGAAAAAGGATAATTCATAGAAGCATATTATTTTTCTTGCCCTCCCTTACTAAAAACCATGTTCCAAGGCTGTCTGAGAGTAGAGTCTGAGTGCAGAGATGACTTATTCTTGGCTTGCACACTAGAATCTTTCCAGAGTCCCTTTTACTTAACAGCTCCAAAGAGGAACTGATGTGGCATATGGAAGGGCTGCCCTTCCTTCTACTAGTTCTACTCACATCAACTGATGAGATTTTGCTTTTAAGCGTGGGAAGGCATATGTACCCTCTCAGAGACATGTCAAGCCTCAGCCACAATTTGGTTTGGATCCTCTCCCTCTTTTTACACCACAAATTGTCACCAGTAGAGAATGCAGACAGTAATGTCAAATATGAATGCTGCTTGCATGCCCACATTTGGCAAATATTTACCCAGATCTTTAATTTGGGACATAATAGTCTATCATGTAGTATGTGATTTTTAAGGTACTATTTAATGCTGAAATTTTATGATTCTGTGGGATTTTTTTGTACTTTTGTGAAAAGATACTTAATAATATATTATCTCTGCATTCAATGATATAAGGTGAAATATTACATAGCATAAATATTATAAGGTGAGATATTAATATAATTTTCCACAGTATTGTGTAGATATTAATATTCTATAGTGGGAGAAAAGAGAGTAGTTCATACTTGTGGGTAAAATTTTCAGATGTCTAAGGCTGCATGTTTAGGTTACACATTCAGGTTTCTGATAAAATATTCCAAATGACAAGAGTTAATATACAGTAGTCTTTTTTTTTTTTAATGCTTCAGAGATATTTATGTAAAAATTTTCTTACACTGTATATTTTTCTTTTAGTAAGTGAATTCCATAAGGTAGAGTATCACAACTTCAGATCAAGGGAAGGACTTCTGCTCTTATTTGTGTGCAGTCTGGTAAAGTGCCTGAAACAATCTGCTAAATGACATTAGATCATGTCCAGAGTCTTTCTTTCAGCAGATCCATAGGCACAAGAGAGGGCAAGTAAACACTTGCCTGAAAGTGGGCACAAACACATCACTACAGCAGTGTGACCAG
>CM053510.1:53021771-53089943 GCA_028627145.1 Eidolon dupreanum | reverse complement strand
TTGGCTGGTTTCTGAAGCACCCAGATGAAATCAGACTGGACAGGTCATTCCATAGCTCAGAAAGAATGCTACTCAAAATAAACTAGGAAAGCAACACAATAGAAAAAGAAGGAAAAGGACCTTCAGAAGCACAGGACAGAGGGTCAATTTAGCATCACTGCACCAGGGGAGAAGCAAGCCCAGATTCCAGAATGTGTAACTCACAGTGGGGAGTTCTCATGATTGTTCAGGAAAATTTGAATCTCTTCTCTGAGAGGGGATAAGCCATTTATGTGACCATTCTCCTCCCCACAGGACCAACCAGCACTTGCCCAGGAAGGCCTGAAGGCAGCAGCAGCATAGCACCACATTCGGAAACCAGTCACAAGTGAAAACAAAAGCAGAGCCTCAGCTGCAACAGCCTGTGTGCCCAGCTCAACAAGCTGTGACCTGCCTGGAGCAATTATCTGCCTAGGCAGCACCCATGAGCAGAGCGCAAAAGCTGGTTCATTTCCACTCCACCCTGAGCCACTGGATAGAAGGACCATCCCAAGTCCAAGGGAACAGGTTTTATTTATTATTGCTCTCCTAATGAGTGTTCAGATTCAAGGGGAAGCAAAACAAATGCAACCTTTCACAAACAGGTAAATTAGAGGTGGTTATTTATGGAATTGAGGATTTATTCCAGACAACTGTCCTACTGTATGTGTTTGCCTGCATATTATTAACTTGGAGGCTAACCAGGGGCACAGGCAAGCAAAACTGTGAAGTGAAGAACTACCAGAGGGAGACAAAGTAGATATGATGCCCAGGAAATTCTATGTAATTCAACGACCTAAAGCTCTACCTCCCTTCCTCGGTTCGGATGAAGATGGAGTGGGAAGATGGCCCAGAAAGATGGCCCTCAGCTGAGATCTTAACCAAGTCCTCATATACTGTCATTTCCAACCTCAACAGTGTCTCTTAAGACAGTTCTGGGCTAATTTCTTGTATTTTTATAGGTCCAAAGGGGGCACGATGCAAAAAAATGTAAGGCTAAATGATGGCAAGAAGCTAATTATATTTTAAAATACATGTGAATTATTTTATTGTAAGAGGATTACAAAAATGAGGCAGGTAAGAAAAGAAATCTTCCTTTATATCAAGGGTTGCAAAACAGGGCTCACTGGTATATATGGCATTAAAAAATGAAGGTATCAATATTTAATATAGAGTGATTTAGCATACAAATCCAAATTTGCTTTTTTGGAAAAACTAACACTTTCTGATAAAACTGGTCCCACCTGCTTCCACACCTGCCACTAGCTGAGACTCTTCAGAAGGGGCAGGGGAGACCCGCTATACTTTTCCCTTCTATCCCCTCTGGCACAGCACACATGCTGCTCCTTTGAATTACCTGTCTAGCTTTGTGGGCATCTCGCAATCTCTGTTTTGAACAAACTATCTCTGAGAATTAATATTTAAATCGAAAAATTCATTCGTGTGCCTGATTCAGTATTTATTCTTCGGTCAATTGGGAAAATAAATTGGTATATCTGCAATTCACACTGCTGGGAAGATCTCACAAAGGATCACTCTTAGGGTCTGCTCTGACCTGAACTGTTCTGCAGGAATTAGAATGCAACCCTCGCTCCTACCTCATGCCAAAGCGTGTGCATAATATTATAAGAAATGAGCCCAGGGCTGACTCTTAAGAGACCCACTATCACCACCATCAACATTCCTTATTTAACTGGACTTGGAGTGCCAAAGGCCAACCCTGACTGGACTGCTGAAACCCTTTTAGGTGCTGAGGAGGATTTTTCTTTTTCTTTTTTTTATCCTGAGCAAGAAACATTCCAGAGGCTAAAGCCATAGGATTTCTGGGAAAGATGGGCTAGAAACCCTCACTAAGGAAGGTGGAAGAGGCAGGCACTCGGAAAAGGAGGGAACAGTTAGGAAACAATGTGTGCCATGAGGGGGCCTTCTGTGAAGATTTTAACTTGGGGAGTAAAAATCTTGTAGCATGGAGCATTGAACATGGAAATAATCATATTTAGATAGGTGTTTTATCTTCATAGATTGTAATCACAGTTGCCCTAGTCCCTTGGTGAAGTCTGAGGCATTTAGATAGTCTTGCGAGGTGGTGGTAAAGGAGAGAGGGACAAGGACAGGCCAGTAAGTGAAGCAGGGCTATTGTATTAGTTTGCTAGGGCTGACAAAAGAAAGGATAAAGACTGGGTGGCTTACACAATAGAAATTTATTTTCTCACAATTCTGGAGGCTAGAAGCCTGAGTTCAAGGTGTTGACACCTTATGAAGCTTCTCTTCCTGGTTTGAGGATGGCTGTCTTCTCTCTGTGTCTTCACATGGCCTTTATTCTATATGTGTCTGCATCTAAATTTACTTTTTTTTTTTTTTTATACAAGAACACCAGTCATAATGGATTAAAGCCCACCCTAATGACATAGTTTAACTTAATTACCTTTTTAAAATTCCAAATACAGGCACATTCTGAGGTACTGGGGGTTAGGACTTCAACATATGACCTTTGGCAGGGGCGGAGGGGAGTGATACAATTCAGCCTCTAAAACCTGGCTCACAGTCATTCTTCTGCTTGAGCCCAAGCTGGTACTCATAGTGTGGGCATAGCATCCTCGCGGGTGGACTTTGTCCTGGAGCTTAAGGCAGGCCCAGTAGCAGAGAAAGACTCTGTCCAGAGCTGGGTGGGCAGTGAAGGGCACAAAAGCAGGCACTGAGGAGCAGCTGAGGGAGTGGTGAATTGACAATCAAAGAGTGTAAGAGAAAATCTCCTCTTTTCATACCTGTATTGACTGATTCTTGAGGGCTGGTTGGACTGACACCTAGCAAATGTGTTCTAAAATGAGAATGAGAAAAGATGATTCAATTTCCCATATTTCACTATGCTGATGGACGTTTAGGGCCATATCTGCTCTATAAAGGGAGGAAGATATGTACTGGACACTACTATGAAGTGATTGTATGACCCTGGCTCTCACTCTTCTCTTTTCTTGTTCTCAGTGTCTGAATCTATATATTGGGAGAGAAGTAATTTAGTTGATATAAATGAAAAATAGCCCCTTGATTCCAGGATGGCAGCTAACTGTAGTAGTTCGTGAATAATCAAGTTTAGTTTTTGATAGACCTCAGTGTAAAAGGAAAAGAAAGAAAACACTAACTCCAATAACATAACCTTGGAGACTAGTCTGATGTCAGGCCCAGAATAAGCATTTAATAAAGCTGGTAAGCTAGGAGGAAAAAGGAGTGAGTTTCCATTAACTTTACTGAAATTGATACAACATGAATGTGAAAAACAAAGGCTTGAAAAGGTGTGGTCGCAGAAGTAGAGCTCTGGGAGAGAGGGTGACATCCTCTTTTGGAACTCTGGAAAACAGAAGTCTCAACCAACTCCTCTGAGGCCGAAGCCTGCTATAGGTGCTATTTATGTGCATGTATACACCATCTTTTTTGAGAGCCTACTGGTATTTCCTGCAAAGTTTTTTGAGGGCGACAGAAAGAGGAATCTAATGATAGAAAGTTCCATTTCTCTTGGAGTTAAATTATCAAAATATGGACTGCTTAATGGGTTGAAATAGGCCTACAATTCCTCACCTTCGGAAACTACCATCATTTCCAAAGCAGGTACTTGTCAAAGCACTAAGGGTGTACAGTCACTGAAGAAATCAATTTGCATCCTAAGGCAACAGGAAATGTTACAAAATCTTACCAAAGAGCAGTATTTCTTCCCTCAGAAAATAGAACATTAAAAGGGATGAGAATTTCAGACAAGAAGAAAAAATAGTTACATGAGGGGCTCCTCAGAGGACGATGGATATGGATGAGTATGCTAAAGGGACAGATACTAAATAATTGACATTCCTATAGATCTAGTGTATTCCTCTGTAATGTGTTCTGCTATTTATACCAGTTGTGCTATAAAACATCACCACATTCTCTTGGCTACTTCAAGTTATATGCATACACACAACATTATGTCTCATTCCCTGTCATTATACTGGTTACTAGGCCTTGTCATCTTTTTTGATTTGCAAATAAAATACTCTCTTTGTTCTCTTTGGGAGACTTTTATCGGTACCATCCAGCCCTGAATAGAGAAACATTTCCAGATCAAAAGAGAGGCAAACTAATACTCTTTCAGCAAGCAAGATAAAGATTCACACATAATTAAGCCAGGACTATAGAATTATTTAAGTGGATATATCTTTTAAGAATAATGGAACTGCTATAAGCTATTTGAACTACTGGGGCCAGTACTGAAAAAAAGAAGGGAATTGACAAGATGTTTGTTGAGGACAAGGGGATAAGGGAGGTGTCAGGAAAGAGGGAGGACACACAATGGTTTAGTAGTGTCTGTGTGTGCCAGGTCCTTTGTGTAGTTCATCCATGAGGCAGGGATTATTAACTCCATTCTACAGATGAAGAAATAAAGGATCAAAGATAAGTTAACTTGGCAAAGCAGATGGAAAGAGGCAGTGTGTTTCATTTTTTCCATCTCCTAGTTCATATACTTTACATTGTGCTAATACCGCCCCCCACTCCCCATGATCTCATCCAGACCTTCTAAAATAAAGGTCTTTTAGACTAATCATTCATTTACAGGACATTTATTGAGTGTCCCCCATTCTCCAGGTATGGGGCTAGATGCTCTGAATATAAAGATGAGTAAGACAGTCAGTGCTAACAACAGCCACCATCATTCAAAGAATACTTACTGTCTAATAGGCAGCGTCGTGAGCACTTTTTACCTGTCAGTTCATATACTCTTTATATTAACCCTATGTTAGAAACTGTTACCCCCACTTTACAGATGAGGGCAAGCAGGGTTCAGAGAGATTCTGTGAGCAGTCCCAAAATATCATCTCAGGCCTGCCTGAATTTAATATCCAAGTTTTCCCATAGCACTTCCATTCACTAGCTTGATAAATCAAGTTTCATGCCCACAAGGAGATTAAACCAAGAAGGTGAGGAAACAATCTGTACAAGTGATTATAATATAAGAAAGAATTAGTGCCTTTATTCCCTTATTTCACAGCTGCCTTCTCTGATAATAAGGTAATCAGGGCTGAAGTCACAACCACTAAGCTAAAACGTTAACTCACTATTTGGTTTAGGGATCCATCATCCACATTCTGTTATCTGTTTGCTGGAATTAGGCTTCTACCTCTACTACAATTATAATTGGCTGTCAAGGAAAGTATATGACTTTGAATAAGTGAGCTGAAAATTCTGTATTTTTGCATTTTATGATAGGGAGAGAAGATCGGGCCAATATTTTCACATAACAGACTTCCAAATTAGGCAAGAATTTAATACTTAGAATTCACCAAAGAAGCATAAGCTGTACTTGTGAATTTTTTTACAGTTCTTTGCTGCTCTTGTTTCTTTAGCAAGTCTCTTTCATTCTGTAAATAACTCTCCTCTTCTAGTCAGAGATTTAAGGTGAATGCTTAAAGACTCAAAAACCCTTACAGCCCACACATAGTCAAGCTAAATATCTTAAATTAATGCACAGGCAGAGTACCAGCAGAGTGTACAATTAAAGTGCCTTCATGGGTATAGCAAGCTAATAAATCATTAACACCCTCCTCATTACCTCTTTATAAGCGTACCTGCCAGGTCAGCTTTAAATGGGTCCTTTCGAAAGGAGAAATTTAATTTTATTGGGAAGAAGACGTATCAAATAGAGCCAGATGGTTAATACGAGTTTAAGAGGAGCATAAGGTTATCTTAGCAATTAAAGGCTTTCTAGGTGGTTAATCACACACACCCAGGAATGACATGTGTATCAGCAGTTACAAAAATTTGTGTACAGCAGAGAACCTTATTCTGTACTCTGAATGATACTATTTTACTTATTACCATTTTCTTGGTGCTGTGTTAAAGTAATATTCTTTCCATGATCCATTCAGAAAAATATAATGTCATTCGAACTGTCACAGTGATGTTACATGGAAAAAAAAAGACAATGTGGGCAAGAAGTGTACAATTGAGAGAGAGAGACAGACAGACAGACAGACAGACACGGAGATTCAATAGATTTTGGAAAACCTTAACAGGAGAGTTTACTAAATGAAAGAGTGCATATGATGAGGGATCCCTGGAGGCGAGCAAAGGGTAAATATGGTTCAAATGACCCACAGTTTTAAAAATCTCCACTATGAAAACCCAGAAAAGCCATTTTGCTACTTCTTGTTCCACTTGACCAGAAATGCAGTATATCTAGTCAGCCAGTCTTCAAACACCAAGCCAGCTCTGGGCCTTCTCACCCCAAATGAGGTTGACCACGTGGCCCCAGCCAATCAGATATTTTCTATTTTTCTCTTCCTTGTTTTTGTTCTTTATCCTGAAAAAGCTTCCTGCCTTCCACCAATTTTGCAGTTCTCTGAATGGAGATAGTCTGCTTCATGAAGTGTTACATAAAGTTTGTTTCTATCGCCTAAATTGTTTTTGTTTAATCATTTTTTAACAACTCTCAAGCAAACTGCCATCCTCTCTCACCTGGTTCCCTCTAAAAGCCCCTCACAGTCTCTACAGTACTTGTACCCTGCCCCACCCACCTGCCCAGCAGATTGGCCAGCCCCACCCACCTGCCCAGCAGATCGGCCAGCAAGCTCTTACACTGGCAATTGTATCATGTCACCCTGCCTAATGGCTTTCCACTGTACTCAGAATAAAAATCAGAAACATTACCACAGACCTGTTTGCAGTATCCAACTTGACATCTTACCATGTTTACCTTCTCCACCTTTCTACCCTTAATCAAGCTGACCTTGGTGATCACACTGGCCTTGAACAGAATCTTGGCTTCATGTCACCAAATGTTACCTCAAAGAGGCCTTCCCTACCAGTATATTGAATGTTGCCCACCTACTCACTTTCAATTTCAGCATTATCATGGGACCTTCTTGGAGTGGCCTCAGAGAATTTATAACTAAAGTTATGGCATTTATTTGTTCATCACGTGCCTCCCCATCCTTCCTGTTTACTTTGTATCCCCAGCATGTAGGGCAGTCCCTGGGACATGGGTGGAGTCCAGCGGTTGCTGCCTGTGGTTCCTTCTCCATGTCAGTTGCCTGGAGCTACTATCATCTTGGAGTGTAGAGATGAAGTTGAATCTTTAGGAGGGTTCAGGTACTCTGACACCATATGATAATAATTAAAACCACAGTGATTATAACTACACTTAACTGAGCACCTACTTAGTACCAGCTATTGAACTGTATGTGTTATACATATTTCATATTTTTATCTCCCAACAGCCCTATGAGGTTAACTGCTATTCTACACCACCTCCCTAGGCAGATTATACCAGGTACTAAGAAATGATGTTATAGATCCATCTATGTTAGTCTGAAGAAACAAAGTGTTTGGTCAATATTGATGTAAGTCTGTAAAGCATGTGAAACCCTTAAGGATTTTTTTGGGAAGTGAATTCACAATCCTAGAAAACAGTTTTTTCCCTAGTCACTCTGTACCATACACCCCCTAAGGGAGCCACCTTTCCAGGGACAAGCTAGTAAGTGTACTCATGCAGATTCCTCAATTAATGAGATACCTCCCTTTTCGCTGCTGGGAGGTAATGGGTTTAACTATCTAAGGACATAGCCTTTCTAGGAGGCCTGAACTCTCTGTTGCAAAGGAAAGGAGCACATAAATGTAATATTATATGTTATTATTCCTGAAAACGTACTCTAATTCTGGACTAGGAATGTACTGTGGCCCATTAGTATGATTTTGAAAAAAGAATTATAATAATTATTTTTTGGAAGCCTGGGGTCTTTCATCTTTATGAGATGATAGCAATGTTTTAGAAGGGTTATCATAGTGCTGCATGATAATAATAATAATTGTCCTTCATTATGTGTAATGCTACAAGAGTTTTTAAAACACTTTGATATAAAAATATAAGGTTTGATCTTAATAGTGATCCTTTGAGGTATATGGAGTAGTAATTATTTGCCACATCTCACAGTAGGGGAAACTGAGGTCCAGAGCATTTAAACAGCTTCCAAGGGTTCATGTCATTCATGGCAGGGCCGCTCCAGGACCTGAAGGCACTAAATCCTAGTCCATTGTTCTTTATATAAGTCATTACTGGTAAATTGATTTACAGGAGAAGACCAGAAGAGATCTGAGGTAGGTAGGTGTGTGTGTGTGTGTGTGTGTGTGTGTGTGTGTGTGTCTGTGCGTGTATGTGCGTGCACGCGCACATGCATGCCAAAAGGACCTTTGAATTTCAATAAGTAGTTCTTAGGGACTAACAGATAATTTTAGAAGTAGGAACACATTGTGAAACATTAACAAAGCCCTAACTTCCAAAAATTGTCATCCGTTACATATAAGACCATACACTTAAATTATAGTGTCATACGTACTACCCAGACTTAAAGCTTCCCAATAAAGATACTCCATATGTATAGAAAGAATGTTCCACAAAGCTCTTTCATATCTATTTTCTCATCTCTTGCCTTATGGTGTTGTTTCTCCCTTCCAGAAATAATGCTTTTATAGTTTATATTGCTGCTGTTTCTATCTTAATGAATTATAGGAGTACATTTTATGGTTTCAGAAACAGTCATCTCGGGCAGTGAATCAACTGGCAGCCTTCTCATCCTCAACCCTCTCCCAGAAAAAAATGAGGAACAAAGCAGCATGCTTCTTCACAAATGATGTACTATACTTTAACTGCAGCATTTTTTTCTCTTTCTCTTTCTACATCCGAGGCCACAGTGACTCTGAGGGCTCTGCTCCTGAACTTTCTTTTCCTAACTCTCATGAAGGGACCTGAAGTCAAGGCAGAGATGTCCAGGCATCTGCTTGTTTGCAGTGAAAGGCAAAGGCTGCTCTGCATCCCTTGCTCAGGGAGGACACAGGAATGCATTCAGAGGAATGCACCAGAAATCTCCAAATTCGGCACCAGTCAGCTCAAGAGAAGTTATCTCCCTTTTGGAAGCCAGTGATCACATACATTAAAGTTCTAGCTCATGCTGAGTGGTAGAGAAGTTTAGCGAAGGTCATTTTTAATGAATGCACTTCCACCTATGTGCTTACCTCCAGAAAATGTTCTGCCTGCTGTTCTCGATCCAGTTTCCTTGAAGTTGTTGTAATCAGACCTGTGTAGAAACGAGAATATTTGACTTTTAAATATCTGGGGCAAGTAGATTACTGACTGTGGGGAAAAAAGTCCAGTTAAAGGAAAAGCAAAAGCAATGGGGAACAGTAACTCTCCAGTCTCCAGTGGTAATCAGATAGTTTTGAAATTACTCTTAGAACAAAATTTAGAAAGAAAACTTGAAAAATTTGTTCTGGTTCTGCTACCTCAGGTATTATAATCATGTAGGGATGTAAAAACTCACTAAAAAACCATTGTTTTTCTGATAATGAAGGATTTCAATGATTCATTTGCATATGACTAAAATTCTATAGTAGAAACCTCATTAAAAATTTCAGAGTTCTTGAGCAATTAATAGGTTGTTGATACCGATTAGATTCAGACTATGAAACAGCAATTTCTTATTTAACATTTTTATGCTTACAATTTTTTGTTATACTTAACAAAGAAGGTTATTTCTGTAATAACTATTGTACACAAAATTATTTTAATTTTAATAACGCATACACCTAAGATTTCATACTTTCATTTTATCATTTTGTTATATGTGTTTAAATTTTTAGAAAAAAATAAGTCCCACATGGGAAATATCTATCTTTCCTTATAATGGCATTTCTCATAAATGAATCACTCCTTTGAGTACAAAGACAAAGAAAAGGAAATGAGAAGACAAAACCTTCAAGGCCACCCAGCTTATTGCACCAATTTGTCTTTCACAGGTTTTATTATTATTATTGTCAAATGGCAATTAGGAGGTCAAATTTCCATTCTATTTCTTGATTTCACATGTCCCTAAAGACAAGAGACTATGGATTGGGCTTTTTTCGTGATATATGCTGATTGACAGCAAAGAACAGAGAGAAAATCATGTGAATAGCTCACTCCCAGTGCTGGTGAGGTATATGAAATAAGGAAAAGGTATTCCACCGAGGTTTGCTGAGATCTCATGACCTCCAGTTTTTATTTTATACAGAAGTGGTGGGTGGGAGTAAGTGGATTTTAGAGAAAGCCAAGAAGAGCCACAGGAGGTTAAATGGCCTTCAAAATAAAGTCCCAGTGGGAGTAGTAGCAAGGCTCTTTATAAACAGTCCCCACTCCCCTCCACTCTCATCTGTCTGTACTCCCATGGAAGGGAAACCTATGTCCCCATTGCACAAATGACCTGCCTTTCTATGAATTCTTTCTGAAATGTGCCCTCATCCCACTGCTTCACCCACAGATTTTTCAAATTTAGGTCAGGTATTAAGTTAGCTGTTAGAGAAGTGACCATCGGGGGTAGGTGTCCATCTGATGTGTCCGAACAGAAACTGTGTATTTCACCCTATCATTGTTCTTTGCCCTACATGATAATCCTTTTCTCAATGTCTGTATTTTCCTACTAGACAAGTTCACATAGTTCCTTCATGGAAAGGGCCTGTCTTCCCATTCTGAAGCCCGGGTACCCACCTAGCCCTTGGCCTAAAACAAAGAATAGACACTTCATTAATGCTCAGTTGATGAAAACTGCTGTAGAAAGAAAGAGATTATTTATACTCTAATCTTCAGTTTTGCTACAGACTTAGAATGTGTTTATTTAGGAGGGCATTGCTTTGTGTGTAGTGAGAGTATTTGATGGTGAACAGAGGGTGCGTGCCTTCAGTACTCATTAGAAACCACTGATGGAGGTCCTCTGTGTGAATGGCACAGTGCTCTGCAGTTGGGATACAAAGAGAAGCTACTGTTGCAAGTGATGGAGAGAAGCTGCTATCGGTAGCTTTGAGCGAGAGAAACTGTAACTCCTCTTCTCTAGCTGCTCATTAGAATCTTCCAGGAAACTCAAAAAACAGATTCCGTGCCCCACTCTCCCTCATTTACTGTATCTGAATCTCTCGGGACAATGTCTGAGATGGTCCCTTGATTCTAAAAGAAGATTCTAGGTAATTCCACTATGCTTTGTTGAATCTCACTATGACTTTTTATTGACATTAATTTTTCTGCTCAGCCACATCCAAGAGTGAAATGCACAGAGTCGCTTTAGTGTCTGGATCAGATCATTTGGCTCAGTGTGTTTGTGTGTGTAGGGGGAGGTGTGAACAAAGGGGAGACAGAGATGATGTGTGAGTGCATTGGTAGGTGGGGTGATGAAGCAGGAATAAAGGGGAGCACAGCTCTGTTTCACATTGACTTCCGGTTGGTTTGGTCACACCAGTGGGTGTCTAACACACAAATCTTTTGCTTTCATTTTCAGGTCATTTTATTCAACAAGGTCATATGTCACAGAGGCTCCTTCCAAGTGAGAAGTAACTGTCTTCTCAAAAGGGAGCACGAGGCTTTCACCTCTTCAGGGGGCATCCTCTGCGAGAGGTCACAGTGGGAATGGGAAATACTTGTTATATTGAGGCTATGAATGGGTGACAGGGCTGTCAGTTTCCACTCTGCTGTCTGCCTGCTGCTCCTCTAGGCTTGAAAGACTGGGATCCCTTTGCCCTCTGTTACCTTGAGGACTTGTGTCATTTCAGGTTCTACTTGCCTGGGTCATGCAGCCACAGCCTATTGTGGTATAACCGTGCCCAGGGAAAGGTCATTTTCCTCTCCTGATTATTCTTTGGTAATTTTTTTAGGAAAGTCACATATTTGCACAATACACATGTGTAACTGGGAGAGCAATGTGGCTCTCCTTTCATCTGTATACTTTCACCAGGATGTATATTTTACATATTTATCAGAAAACAGAGGAAGAGACAGGTTTCTTGAAGTCTGAAACAACATATATAACAGAGAGTTGTGAGAAAGGCAGGAAATTTCTGTTCCTGAAAGAAAGGCAGGAAAACTTCTGTAGATTTCAGTTCTCTGTGTTTCTGTCACATTTATTTTCACAGATATAAGGTAGAAGGCAGGTAAAAAAAAATCTAATTTAAAAGTGAAAATCGGTAGGAAATTAGATGAGACGGAGTTAGGGACAGGGAGTGACTGCTAATGGGTACAATGTGTCTTTTGGGGGTGACAAGAGAGCTCTAAAATTACAGATTATGGTGATGGTTGCACAGTTCCATAAGTATTTGAAAACCATTCAATTGTGTACTTTAAAATGGGTGAATGATATTATATGTAAATTATACATTGGTAAATCTGTATAAAAATCAGTAGGGGACCATAACTCTGCCTTTTAGATTTTAATAAGACTTTCATGTTTAGAGAAGATAGACCTTTACAAATATTTGAATGAATAAGTTAGTTTAGGAATCACGCATTAGAGGGGTTGGCATGAATAGAGAGATCAGGTTTGTCCATGGGGGCCTGGAACATAAAAATCATTAATGAACAGAACATTTAGGGTTAAAGCTACAACTGAAAAATAAACCTTATTGAGCAGGACCAGCTAAACCAAAAAGGAGCAAAAGCTGTCCTCCTTTTAAAGGAACATACTTAGGATGAGCTGTGGTGCTTTGCCAGCACTGTAGTTTTTACAGTCAGGAAGGAATGCATTGAGCCATCCCTCACAGTCCAGAGGAATTAGTCATAATTGCCAAAGCTGCATCCTCGTTTTTAACAACTTCACTGTAGCGGAATGCATTTGGGCTTCAGAATAGTATAGAGAATAGAAAAGAGCAACCTCCCTCTTCAACCGCTGTGACTCGCCCCTGTGGAAGGCAACCTCATTGTAATCTCCGCAGGAGAGAGGCGTGTACATCGCACATGTAACTGTAGACCCATTGGTCACAGTAAATTGGGGACTGACATGATGAAATTGAATTTCAAAGATAAATCATAGGCAAGCTTTTGAATGTGGTTCAGAGATATAAACAAACACATCATTTGATATAATTGCATATGCAAACCTCCAATTTAGGAGGGGAATTATGCCAGTCCTGGTGAATGATACTCAGTAAAGAAGGAGGGAGGGCATATGGCTGGAACCGTGCAATTACTTTAAAAATGGCTACTTTTGATTTTTTTGTTGTGGAGACGGGGAAGTCTAACAATCTCCCTGAGAAACAGCCTGAGCATGAAAATGTGGCTGTCTGTTCAAAAGAAAACTCAAAACGTTCTACGTAGTTATGGCCAGAGAAGTGATCCTTGTAAGGACGACACCTCTTCCCTGCTCTTTTTTCCCTGCGGGTGTCCTGGGTCGCAGCTGTGTAATCTATTGCGATGAAATTCACATTTTCTTTAAGTGCTACTTGAAGTAGTATAGGTCTTGGCTGTTTCAGCATAATTTTCCAAGACTCTTGGAAGCTGGGCTTGTTCTTAAAAAATATAGCTTGAATTATCAGCCCTGTGAGCCAAAATCAGTGCTTACTCTCTGTCTTTTTCATATCCCACTTCTCCATGCCTACTACCCCAGCTACCTGATACACACTTCACCACCCTTCCAGACAGTTCAGATGTCACCTTTTCTGTGAACTCTTCTCTGACTTTTCCTCCTCTAGTATGTTGCATGTAACTTATCTATTGTCTGGATCCCCCTCTAGGCCACGGTTTCAGGAAGGCAGAGACTTCAGGAACTTCTAATTGAGCTTAGGAATCTAGACCAGTGCCTGCCACATTTGTTGAATATATAAATACTGCTATTTATAAAAGCATTCAATATTTGGCTCTAATTATTTGTTAATGAATCAATTATTCCTTATAAGAGGCAAACAAAAAAGTAGTAAATAGATTCATCTTGTGTTTTTGGCATTTAACATAGAACCTGGCACATTGTAGGTACCAAGCAAAACTTGTTTGAATGATAGTGACATGGAGTTCTTCCACTCTCAAAATTGTTTTAGACAATGGCCAAAATGTTCCCAGTGAATGGGAGTTAAAGTTACCTGAACGCTCTCTTCCATTCTTTGAATGATCTTAATGTTTTATCATTTTTAGGGTACCCTCTTCCACGCCAATAGTTGGCAGCCAATAGAACAATTCCTGATAGCCTTTTAGAAAAATATTTCTCAGCTGCTGATTAAAATTTTTAATCTTACTGTCATGCACAGGGGCTTTGTGGCCTTTTCACCATTCTCCCACATCCTGGTTTCCATCTGATTTATGGAGAAATGTGGGCAAATAATAACATAGGGGTGTCCAATATTTGAGTACTATGTGCCAGGCACTATACTAAATGGTTCACATACATGATCTCATATAATTTCACAATGGTTCAGAGAAATAGGAACTATTTTGACTTTGTTTATAGGAGGAAACTGAGTTAAATAACTTGCCCAAGGTCATCAATGACTAAGCAAAGATTCAAACCCATGGCTTCTGAAGCTTCTTCACTGTCTCCCTAGCAGATGAGGATGAGGGAGTGGCAAAGCCACCTGCCTAGGAGCCAGGAGACCTGGGACCCAGTCTCAAGTGTGTTAATAACTGGTTATGAGATTACAGCAATCATATCTTTTCTCAGGCCCCTGTTTCCTCATCTAAGAATATCCTAAATTCTCTTTTCACTGTGAAAAATCTACAATATAAAAACATTAAAAGGAGATGATTTTGTTTTCCCTTCCTTGCTCTCTCACCTGACCCCACTTTCCTCTTGATGGACCTGAGTCCAGCCATATACAACCTGGGCTGGTTACCCAGGCAGGAACAAGAGGGGCTGTGTTCTGGTTTTTATTTATCCACAAAATCAACTCTTAAATACTCGTACACATACATCTTAAAAGGGAAAAAGTAAGAACATCATTTTACTATGAGTGTGTGTTTTTAGCTGGGGGGGGGGTGGGGGAAACCTTAGTTATGCCTATGTTTTTTGTTTCTTACCCAAGATTCTAACTTCTAGAACTACTGTTTCTACCTCTGATTTCAGCCCATTAGGAAGGCTTAAAATGTTCCCTGCAGGGCTTACACATGGACATAAGTCTATGCACTGAATTGAAAGAGAGTTAAAGAGACACAGTAAATGTGAATTTCAGGATTATAGGAAAAATTCAAGTTGAAGTGAAGACATGTATTATGTTTATTTAAAAGCAACTAAGTAAAGTGTGGCCTTACACTATATGATATTTGTTTGAAAAGAAAAGAATAACCAGAAATAAAAAAATATACAAGACTTACAACATCAGTTATGAGGGGGTTAAAAAAAGGATTCTGGAAAATGGCCCTATCAGTCATGCTTCCTAAGTAAGGGCTGTTTCATCAGATGTAAGATTTAGAGTTGCTCGATTGAGCATGCAGTACTGCTATTAAATTTTCTTAAGAAAATCTGACAGGAAATCACCTGATGGAACTTAAGCCTGTCACTTAAACTTTTCCTTATAAATAGTGATTTCCAAGATGCAACTAGAAGCCTATGTAAGTGAATGAGCGTGCGTCTTAAGCCAAATTATGACCCTGTGGGTGAAACATGGTTCATAGCTGTTGGTTTTCTATAACAGGAAAAGTGCTGATGTTGGCACACGTCCTGCACCTTCCCTTCAGCCCTAGCTGATAGGTGAGGTTGCCCAGAGCCTGGAGGGAGAGTTATAAGGTTCAGGCAAGCCCTGCTCCCTTGTTATACCACTCATTATAGATGACATTGATCAGGGAGAGACATCTGGGTCAAAGCAACTTGTCATCAGGGTGAAGGATAAGATAGTGGCCAACAAGGGAAGAGAAGAGAGGAGTAATGAAGAAGACATATGGTGGAGAACATTTTCAAAGGCCTTCTCCTCTGACTAATTCTCTTGTGTACCAGGTGGTCCTGCCATACACACCCACATATGCACACATGTACACACATATATACTTAGGGCCAGAGATGCTGTGTATGAATCTAATAAATATCCCAGAATACCAGGATACTTACCAGTCCCATATGTTCTTCCCTCAAATCCTTTCCTCATCACCAATCCTCATGGCTCTCCTCCCAATCTCACACAGCCCTCTGGCTCTGCCTTCTGATTTGGCCTATATGAAGAAGTATTTATGCACCTGAAAGTCTCCAGGCGATTTAGCTAAACCTCGAATGCCATATTGAATTTCTTCAGAGAAACTGAGCTGCAGATGGCAAACCAATATTAAGGATGTCATATGAAATGATGCCATTTTTAAGTGCCATTAACATACCACTGATGTGTGTGCTCAGATGTGCAATATGGCACACATCTCCCCCTTTCTCTTTCTGCCAAGATTTTTTTTGGCATAATTCTAGGTATTGGCTGATTAAAATAAGGAAGAATATGTGGCTGGTAATCTAAATTATATTATATGGATGGGTCTCAGATTATCTAGTCTGAGAAGCATAGTGGTATACTGGTTAGCAGTATACCGACCTGTAATCAGGCTCTGGAATCAGATTGCCTGCTTTTGCATATCCGTCCCACCCCTAAGCAACTGCCTGTGTTCAGCAAGTAACTTAACTTCTCTAAATATCAGCTTCCTCCTCTGTAAAATTAGGCTTATTCAATTAAATAACCGATTTAAAATGCTTAGCTTGGTTCCTGGAGGATATAAAATACTGTGACTGTTACTCTGACTATGAGCTCTAAGAATGATGCCTGGAGTATTGTATGTCTAATATTGCCTCTTTCCCATTTTGAGATTCCCCTCAAATATGTCTTGACACTGGGCAATAAAAAATTGTAAAATGTCTACTACTTACCCTGTCATCTGACAGATAAGGAAACTGATGCTCACAGTTTAAGTAACTTGTTCAAAGATTTATTCTAAGAAGTCCATTCATGCATTGTTAAAGGTTATTGAGAAGACAGTATATATATATCTGCTACTCAAAGTATAGCAAGAATTAGCAGCAGCATCACCTGAGGGCAGGTTAGAAATGCAGAACTGCAGGCCCCTTCCAGATCTAGGTGATTTGCGTGTACACTAAATTCTGAAGCCTGACTCTACACCATTGCTGGTTTTCAAACCTGGTCGTGCATTGGAAACACCAGGGAGCTTTAAAATACACTGATGCCGAGCTTCCACATCCAGAGGTTCTGAATTCTTTGGTATGCGTGAAGGTCTAGGCATAAGGATTTTCAAAAGCTCCAGGTGGTTCTACCCGAGGGTAGGAATCACTGTACATATAATTGTTATCTCTGGGTGGTAGAGTTATGGTCATTAATATTTTTTGGTTTTAAATGGTTTAGTTTTCCCACAAGAAACAACATTCGATTTTATAAACCAAAAGAATTTAAAGAACAGTAAAATGAGGGCACTGGCACATAGTCTCCTGCATGTTTTCACTGAATTCTACAAAGTTCTATTCTGAATCCTCCCAGCAAAGGACTAAACTATGAGGTCGCCAGGTTTCTTCTTACTTTAGACCTAACACTTGCTGTGTGTCTTCCCCTAACAATGGCTTGTCTCAGCAGCAGTTTGGCTTCTTCATTCTGGCATACTTTCTTGTATGGCCCATAGGGTTACACCTCTTCCAGCTCCATCTGGCCCCCAGGATCCTCGTAGCAGAGGTAAAATACCACCTCAGTAGGGATGCTGCATCTTCTCCACAAAACTATATACAAGGTACATTGAGAAGAGCCAGCCAAGAGGACACAACAATAAGTTCCCATATCTGTCTTCATGAAACGAAAAACCCAGTGAGGCAGGCAGACTCATAAGCAAAAAACTGTGATACAAGGTGTGATCTAATACACGCCCCAGACAACTTAGGGGTTCCTGAAAAAGGAAAGATAATGTTGAACTGTGCGACTGGAAAAGATAAGGGAATAAACTGATTTTCTACTGGGCCTTTAGTAATGAATAAGATTCCAATAGATAAAGAAGTTGGAAAAAGTTACAATATTTAATTTGTAGGTGAGAATCATGAGAAAGAAGATTAACAAAAAAGGTAAGTCTAGGTTTAAATCTTGGCTCTACTTCCTAGCTTTGTGAACGAGGACAAGTTACTCAACTTCTCTGATCTTAGTCTTGTCATCTCTGAGTTGAAGACAGTAATAATTCCCTCAAAGGCTTTTGGCAATAAACAATACAGGTAAAGTGTTTGGCACAGTGCCTTGCACTTAGCAGATGCTATTTAAAAACAGAAAAAGCACCTGCAAAAAGCAATGATTATCTTTTATTTTTATTAAAAACTCTAAAAGCACTGGAGTGTTATTTCTAATTACATTCAACAGGGAAACCTTACCGTCTCTACATTGGTCACCCCTGACAATGTCTGAAAATTTAATAACCAGGTAATTGAAAGTTTAAGTTTTCTTCGCCTTACTCGAATGAACGTTATTAAGTTCTTTAATTCCTACACACTCTGGAGGTGTGAAAACAACCATTGCACTCCCCTTAGAAATGATTTCACTGCAAATAATTAGTTTCTACAGCTGTTTTCACATGACAGATAAAATCAGGAGGACGGATGAAGTGCAAATGACTCAGAGGAAGATGTGCAAAGTCTTGAAAATACGTGTGTGCTTTGCAGGCATGTAGCTCTTTAAGATCACCTTTGCTCTATGATTGATACAAGGTCTTAGGTAGGAACAATATTTTAAATCTAATTTTAAAAATTCTTGGAAAATGTCACTTGTTACGGAGAGCTTCGAATGTTATCAGAAAGCTGACAACACTTTTTTTAATATCACACATTTTCAAATTAATTTTCACATAATTCAGTCCTTTCCTTTTGTCCTAAATATATATAATGTAAAACCTAATTTTTCATTTCACCTATCTGGAAATGTGTAATAGTTATGTGGCTGGTTGAAGTTTACCTTTGTACTACAAAGGTAAATTAATAGGGTGAAAAGTTCTCAGGGTAATATAATGTACTGAAACTAATCATTTGCAAAGCACTTTAATTTGAACAACCACCATTTTGAAGTTCTAATTGCAAACAATGTATGTAACCATTCATTAGAGACTGTCCAAGCAGGTCTTTTGCTTGGTGACACTTTGTGAATAGTAGCATTGACCTTATGTGTTTATTTGAAAGTAGTAAATATGTATTTCCTGGAATATTCTAGAACTCATATTTTCAACTGCTATAAAATCCTCCTCAATGAGTGTCTGATTTAATAGAATTTCATGGTTTTTCTGTGTTTTTTTTTTATTATTATTTTTTTTTAGGAAGAAGGACCATCTATTGCCAAGAATGATGAAATTTGTGCTTAATCACATCAATTCAACAACTTCATGCAAATCTTTAAAACTGTTGTGTGCCTCAGTTTCTTCCTCTGAAATAGCAATGATTTAATGGGAGAGAATTTAATCTCCTTACTATGAGTAACATACATTTTTTTTTCTTTATAAATGTAAGTGGAAGTAAAAGAGGAGTTAAAATCTTTTATAACTCTTTGTTATAAAATTAAAAAATGCTGTATCAATTCAGGGAACAGCTATATACTATTTCTGCTATTTTGTGGAGAACTTTATAAACAATTCTGTTATAGCTTTATCACTTTGTATTCTGTTTGTATATTTGTTTCCTTCACTAGCCTGTAGCCTCTCCAGGGCAACCATGTTTTTATTTATTTAATGTTCCTTACATAAATACTCTTTAAGGTTTGAACCTAGACTAATCTTTATATCTTTTATGCTTAGCACAGTGTCTGGCACATGGATGGTGATCATTACACGTTAGTTTATTGGATGAATAAGCTATACTATTGAAAATGTGTATGGAAGTGTGTGTGAATGCATGTACCTGTACCACCATCTGAAGCAGGTAATGGTCCATATAAGTGGGAATAATCACTCAGGATTCCTGTTATGATTTACAAAAGCTTCCATGTCTTTTGGGAAAGCTTCTAAATAAATTCCAAATGAAATTATATGCTGTGATAATTATTATTTTAGGTTTTTAACATAAAATGTTACAAGTTCATAAAGCCATGTTTTTTTTGTATTGTATGTCAGAGTCTGCCGTCTGTGTGGTTAATTGAGGTTAATGGGGGGAAATGGCAAATTGCCAATGCTAATGAGTTTTTCTTGACTCTTTCTAATGTGTATTTTATTTCTCTCTTGCCTTTACTTTTTGTTTAAATAATTATGTTATTTATCCAAGAATCTGTCACATATAAGTAGGGACTGCTAACCTGTCAGGCAGGGTTCAGCCCATGTTTCGTATCCCAAAGAACAGTAAAACAGTGGTTCATGGGGGAGTGAAAGACAAAGGGAAGGGTTGCAAAAAGCAGCCAGCCACCGATTTCTCTAGGTCCACCAAGCACTCCACAGTGAATATCAAAACAGAAGGTGAGTCAAAGGGCCTTGTAAGATCATACTCCCACCTGGAGTCTAATGAATTAATCTATCCAAAATGCAACCAATAAGGGGTACCTCAGCCATGTATTATCAAAAGCATTGCATAAGTGGCATTTTAATTTCTTGCTCAGAAAATGAAAACAAAAAGCTGGCAAGAAAGTGAGAGAATCATTGAAAGAGTAAAGTAAAACCGAGGAAATATGAGAGAGCAGAAAATGCTGGCTGTGAGACAGGGACTGTTGTGCGGGGTTGGAGAGAGGTGGGCAGAAAGCTGACATTTTCTTTCAACAAAGACCACCATAGCATCTGTCTAAATCTTGTTTATCCACATGTTTATTCGCAAAATCAACATAAATACATATTTATTGAGCATTACATGACTAAGTAGCTAGCTCTGTGTGACTCCTAAATTTGTGCCTTTAGCTAGTACCTTGTAATTTTTGGCTTGGTTTTCCTTTACTGGTTCCCTTGGTAGAGGTGGAAGAAGCTTCTTTAGGGTTTTCTCCTACTTCAGGGATGAGAGCAGTGATGGCAGACCTGAAATGGGGGCACACAGCCTGGCAAAGTGCAGATTAAGGGCAGCAGCTGAGAGTGGGTCCGCGAGGCACTCACGTTCAGGTTTCTGTCTCACTTACTCCTTTTCTTTCCATCCCAAGGTTGACCCCCATCCCCTCCCATGCAGTCCCCCAAAGGGGTCAGAAGCAGAGTTGCAAAATGTTTTTTTTTCTACCTACATTCAGCTATTTAGCATTCTCTCTTTGGGGCCAACAGTTTACACAAGCGATATCCATTTAAAAACCAACTAGCCAAATAAACATGCCACCCATGTGGAAAGAAAATGTCATCTTTGTTGGCTCTGAGAAACAAATGGCTGCGCATACAGCATCTCAAAGTAGATTTTTAAACCATTCACGACACCGTGTCAGTCCTTCTTTCTCAGTGAAAATGAGCTCTATTCTACTGTGGTCAAAATTAGTGGATGATTGGTACTTGTACATATCAATGCTACATGTCACGGAACTGATGCCTGGTTTATAATCCATTCAACGAGATTATTTTATTTTGCTGCAATTTTAATTCTTTTGAGTTAGACTAGTACCCTGGCACTAGAAAACCTGAGACTCAAGCTAGACAAACTAAGGTCTGAAATTATATTAATGGGTTTAATTTTCCCATGGAAAAAAAGATTGTTGGAAAGTTTTACATTAATAAACCAAAGCGGCAGATGGGACAAAGAGCAGGTTGCATTTCACATCAGCCATTCTGGGTTCTGGGTTTTTAAAACAACATAAACTACATTTCCAGCCCCACTGCTGGTTTGGCACTGCTGTACTTCCCTTCAGAGAAGACTGAGAGTAATAAGGAACATGCAACGGATAAATCAATATAGCCAAGCTGTTAACAACTCAGGTGGAATTATGAAAAAAGGTAACATGGAGGTACAGAGGGGTCAGCCTTGAACTCCACCTGGGGATGCAAGGAAATACTTTTCAGGATAGGGTCACCTGGTTGGAATGAGTAGAAGTTTGTCAGGTAGACAAGTAGGAGAGGACCGTTCACCATACTCTGATGGGATAGGAGAAGCACACAGGCAAAAAAGAACCCCAGCTCTGTCCCAAAGTTACTTCAGGAGACCTTAAGGGTAACCTTGGAATTTTATTATTTAGTATTGGGAGTGGAAGGAAAACAATACTTTTCTCCTTATGAGCATTCTGTCAGTCAGCTCTCGAAGATGCTTTTCTTAACTTCTAACATGGAGGCATTTTTACATTTTTACATGTCATGAAACAGAATTGTAGGTGACAATGGGAAAAGTTCTCTTTCCTGTCAGGTTCAGAATAAAGGGACCAAGACCACATCATAAGCAAGTACCTGACATTAACAAAGCATCAGGCAGGAGATGCTAGGAGAACGCCAGTCATGTACCATTTAAATAGAGTTTCCTGCAACTCCTTTTCCCTCCTCTTGAAAGCAACACTTTTGTAGGGTGAGAAACATCCCTGTTTGCTCAAGACTGTCCTGGTTTTAGCATTCAAGGTCCCAGTTTTATGTCCCAAGAAACCCCTTGGTCTTGGGTAAACCAGGACAGTGAGTCACCCTAGTTTTAGATCACCTCAGAATGCCAGGTCTCTATGATTTCAATTCTGGATGCATGTGAGAGTGTTTGCTATCTTGCCCTGGCAACTACTTCTGTTTGCAGATGGAGAAACTAAGGTCCAGTGAGGAGCAGCACCTTGTCAGATTCCACAACGCTTAGCTCCAAGTAAGTAATGTCCCTGCTCAAAAATACTCAGAACTGCTTTATGACTTCTTTTTGTCTTCCTCACATAACCTCACCTTTCTAAAAGCTCCACACAACTTCTCCCTAATATAGCTAACAGCTGATAGCATTTTCTGATTATTCTCTATATGGCTGATAGTACGCTGAGCACATTACATGTAACATTTCATTTAATCCTCATAATAATTACAAATTACTATTACTACATCGCTAAATACTATTATCATCCCACTTTGCAGATGAGGAGATTGAGTCTTAGTAAAATTAAATAATTTGCTAGAGGTTACAGTTAGTGAGAGAGATTTGAAATCTGATCACGTTGTCTGACTCAGAATCCTTAACCAGGAAAAGTCTCCTTTTCCTATTCAATTTTATCTTCCAAAATTTCATGTAAAATTATTCTATCATTTAATCAAAATATGTGAAAAAGCACAGGAATGTTTTTCCCATCTCCACATTTAATTCTATCTCCCATTCATTATTTCATTCATTGGTAAAGCATCTTCAGATAAGAATCTACACTTGCTTTTCTGTTCCCAGTATGCCTGGGACCAAATCAAACCTTCCCACTATAATACTGCTTCAGAAAAATACAAATTTGGTGTATGGACAGTTTTTTTGTCTTAAGCCATTGAGCTGTTGTAGGATCAATCCACTTAAATGTCATTGGAGCCCCCTATTCACCAAAGTAGACCTCAAAGGGATCCTAACACCACACTTCTTTTAAGAACTCTGCCACGACCATTGCCGTTTGAATTTCTGCTAGATCTTCTCTGAAGTTTTCTCTCTTTAGGTTATGTCCTACTTCAGCATTCTTGCTAAAACCTCTTTCTTTTGAAAGCAAAGTTTTCATACTTAACAAATTCAACTCAATTCACGAAAGTGATAATGTATCACCAGGTTTCAGCTACTCTGCAATTCTTCCTGCATTTTGAACATGTAACGTTTATTTCTGCTCTAAGCCTTTGTCCTTTCCTTTCCCTTGATTAGCATTCTTCTTTTCTCACCCCCTCCAATCCCATATCTGCATGGTTGATTCCTTCTTTATCACACAGACCTCAGTTCAAGTATCGCTTCTAGAGAAACCACTTCCCGTCTCTGATCTCCCAGTCGAAAGTCTCCCCCTCCTTGTTTTACTTCCTTCTGACCCTATCTGCCTGAAATTATCTTTTGCATACTTGTTCACTTATCCATTGTCTATCTTCTCAAGACTGTAAGCCTTACAAAAGTCTTACATACTGTCATATCTGCAGCACCTAGAAGAATGTCTGGCACACAGTAGGCCCTCAATAAATGACTGTTGAATGTAATAAGAAATGACTATATGCAAAATACTTACAAATATCGCTGAAGCCTTCCTGTCCTTCATTTAAATATTTTACATGTTTTTTGTTTGTTTGTTTTATTTTAATTTTCACAGTGAATGTTTTCAGCATTAGTTTTGACTCTAGGACCAAAAGTTTCTGCATGCTCTCTTATCTGGGAACTAGAGTGAAGGACAGTTGATGGGAGTCAAGAAAGATCCAGGTTCAGTTCCAAGCCTCTCCGCTTCCCACTTAAACTATCTTGAGCAAGTGACTCAAACTCTTTGAGCTTCAGTGTCCTCACCCATAAAACGGGAAAGTTCATATCTACCTCATGGGACCACTGTAAATACGAAATGAGATGAGGTGTGCAAAAGCACCTGCAATGCAATAAGTACTTGCTGCATTCTTGATTGTCTCCCTAAATAGTTACTGAGAGTATTTAACTTTTATAATTTTATCTAAATACATATAAATACTGAATAATTAAATTATTAATTTGAAAATAGAGAGCCTGAAATATACGGAAGTTCAGGAAAGTCTTGGAATTCTCTTTTGTCTTTCAAAAACCAAGGAGCCTTAATGGTCAACTGTCAGAAAAGGTCAGTTAGAAGTCTGGTTCCATAGCAATGCCTAGAGGTCAGCATCCACCTGGCAGGAAATTCCAGGAAAATAGATGTAACTTCCACCATGAGACCAAAGAGGTCAGTATGAAGGTTAAGAGATATAACCTCATCTGAGTCAACAGAATAAATTCAAATCTCAGAGCTGATTTTAACCTGCAAATGAGATCATCAGACCAGCTCTCTGCTCCTCTGGGCAAGCATCTCTTAATTCTATATCCCTTTTGCTCATTTGTATTCTTCTACTGGTATAAATGATGCTCTTCTGTGGCAAGTCCTTAGGTAAAGGTTTCCAGCTATCTCTTTTCTTTTACCCTGCCCCTGTTTCTTTGGTAAGAGCACTTGTGGCCTTTGTAAGAAAAACTGCAGCAAAAGATAGTAGAAGAAGTTCCAGAGTCCAGAGAACAAGGCTATACATGACTTTCCCCCCTTAGATACTCTATGATTTCATGCAAGTCATGTAACCACTCTATGACTCAGTGTCTGCACCTATACTAGGGATACTAGAAACTATTCTAACCAAATAGTTCATCCTCATCCATGATTTCCCTACTACCACACAGTAGTAGCCTATTAAATAAAGTCTCAACTCAACCTGATGTTCAGGGCCTTTTATGATCAGATCCCAGCCTTTTTCTAGCCCTAATTCTCTTGGATATTGTGTCTAGGCATAGTGCTTTAATAGATACCAGAGAGAATGACTGGAAATGAGGTGATCCAAGTAAGACAACTTTAAAAGTTATTTTGAATAAAAAAAGTATTGTTTTAACAGAAATAGGACAGTGATTAAAGTCTGTCATATTTCAGGCCTCAGTACAGAGATATAAATAAAAAAAGAATGTGAAATGATAAACTAATTGTCATTCCACAAGTAAATAATCATGCTATGCTAAGGCCTACTTCTTCTCGACTATACCTACTTCAAAACCCAGTTTAAATTTCATCCCATTAGTTGATTCGCTCAACCAGAGCATAATGAACACTTTCAGGCTAGGCAGCAGGGACCCTTACCTAGCTTCAGGAATTTTTCACCTATGACCCTTTGCGTACAATGCCTGCCATTCTATATGCCCGAGTGTGAAATGCCTTTGTGATCTCACCCATATCTCAGTTAATGAATGACCAGGTAAAACAGACTGGATTCCAGTCTAAGCTTTGCTATTTGCTTTCCATGTGATATTGGACTGACTCTTTTTCCTCATCTGTTAGGTAGAGAATAATATCAACTTATGTGCTTATTGAAAATATAAATTACGATCATACATTTAAAAGTGTGTAGCATAGGGGTTGGAGTATTTTAGGTGTTAAGCCCATGTAAATACCTGCCTTATCCTGGCCTCATCATCATCCATGGCTTCCTGACCACCAAGTCTTAGTAGCCTATTGAGTGAAGGCATGACTCAACCTGATGTTCAGGGCCTTTTATATCCCAGTCTTATATCCCAGTCTTATCCTGACCTTGGTTGGACCCAAACTAAACCATTCCCATTTTTAGTAGAGTCTTTATCTTGGTGATATGCATTGTATTAAAGCAAAGGTAACAATTATCAAAAGTCAGAACAGATATATGCTGCTCGCTGTTTACAGGCATTCTGTTTCTTTTTTCTGGCCCTTGTGGTCTCAACCTCTAAATTCATTGGCCCCTCCCTTTTTATTATATCCTGAAAGAGATCTTACAAGGCCGTTCCTGTCAAGTGGTCTCAAGATGAAACCAGAAAAAATCAGAGCATCCAGACAGCAGCATCCTCTCTTTACAGCTCTCTCGCCTGTGAAAGTGAGAGGCTGGAGGCATCACCCCAAATTACCCAATCAACCTAAAAGGAGAGACCATTTGTTTTTCTCCCACGAAACTTTAAACAAGGAATAATATGGGAGAAATGAATCTTGTGTTTCACTCCTAGAGGAATGGTTCTCAGAGGAGAATCCAATCAAGTGAAATTTAAGTTCAATTTTACCCAAGTTCTTGTAAGAAAAACACACCTCAAATGGAGGGTGATTGGAACCTCATTACTTAGAATTGGACAAATAACCTAAGGCAGTATGATTATAACCTGGCAGCAGCAACGGTTTGCTCAAACCACTTGAGCCTCTACTGGGAACACTTAAAAATACTTGTATTTTGAAATCAGAGGCTACATCTACAGGCAGTAAAGACTGTTATCTCTCCAATTCATTGCAGTTGCACAAACACCCAGTTAATTCGGCTATAACACATCTGCCTGGAGAAATATTTACTTTTGGAGCCTCCCAGTCATGCTTTAAATTTCTCCTAATTGTTACCAATTGAGTTCTACTGTTAAGTGCTGCTGAGATGGACTTTAGGTCCTAGTTTATGCTGAGAAGTTCATCACTATCGAACACAAAGAGCAGATTCTCAAATGACCTAGCAACACATTTAGGAACTGTTTCCTTCCTTGAATTGCACAGAAGAAATTCACTCTGAATCTAAGACAAGTTTTTTTCACTGATCATTTGGCTTCTCAGTAGATCAAATGGACAATAAATGTTTCCCAAGAATCGCAAAGAGAATAACATTCAGTTCATGCTTCCTCCCTGAGAATTAAATTCTCGACTACTCAAGCTTAAGAAATGAAGTCTCAGTACACCTCTTCAAATTGTGAGGATAACAAGGCTTCTTATCCCATTAAAATGATAAGAAAATAAAGTCAGAGGAAGATTAATTTCAGAGGAGGAACAAGAAATAAAACCTAGCAAATATAATTCTCAGAGGAGGTGTTAATTACAAAAACACCTTAATGAACTTCACTTATTTATCCTGCTCCTTCCAAAACCCTAATTATATATATTTTTTCTAGATAATTTTGTGCCTTTAGAAGCAAAGTAAAGATTAAAAAGATTATATGCCATGATCAAGTGGGCTTCATCCCAAGGGCACAGGGATGGCTCAACATACACGAATCAATTAATGTGATATACCACATAAACAAATTAAAAAACAAATTAAAAAATAAGAAATATATAATCATATCAACAGATGCAGAAAAAGCCTTCAACAAGATACAACATTCATTTATGATCAAACACTGGACAAAATTAGTATTGATGGAAAGTACCTTAACATGATAAAGGCCATATATTACAAATCCTCAGCCAACATTATGCTTAATGGTGAAAAACTAAAAACCTTCCCTCTAAGATCAGGAAAAAGGCAAGGCTGTCCACTATCACCACTGTTATTTACTATAACATTAGAGGTCCTAGCAAGTGCAAGAAACAAGAGAAAGATATAAAAAGCATCCAAATAGGAAATGAAGAAGTCAGACTGTCACTATTTACAGGATTCTCTATAAAGAAAACCCTAAAGACTACACAAGAACACTACTAGAAATAATAAGCAAATACAGTAAAGTCTCTGGATACAAAATCAACGTTCAAAAGTCCATAGTGTTCCTATACTCTAATAATGAAGTATCAGAAAAAGAAGTGGAAAAAATAATTCCTTTTGCAACTGCAACAAAAAGAATAAAATGCCTAGGAATAAAATTCATGAAACATGTGAAGGATCTATATAATGAAAACTATAAGACCCTATTAAAAGAAGTTGAAGAAGATAAAAAGAAATGGAAAGATATTCTGTGTTCTTGGATTGGAAGAATCAATGTAATTAAAATGACCATATTACCTAAAGCATTATACAGATTTAATGCAATCCCCATCAAAATCCCATCAGCATTTTTTAAAGAAATAGAACAAAAAATCATCAGATTTGTATGGAAGCACAAAAGACCCCGAATTCCCACAGCCATCCTGAGAAAAAAGAATGAGGCTAGAGGCATCACTCTGCCCAACTTCAAATTATACTACAAAGTGACAGTGATCAAAACGGCATGGTATTGGCAGTAAAAGAGACACATGGATCAGCTGGAACAGAATCAAGAGTCCAGAAGCAAACCCATATTTATTTGGGAAAATAATTTTTGACAAAATGCCAAAAACATGCAGTGGAGAAAGGAAAGCCTCTTCAATAAATGGTGCTGGGAAAACTTGAAAATTACCTGAAAAAGAATGAAACTAGACTGCTGTTTATTGCCGCACACCAAAATTAACTTAAAATGGGTTAAGGATCTGAATATAAGACCTGAAACAATAAAATGCATAGAACTAAACTCAAAGACCTTGGACTTAAAAAGGAGTTTATGAATTTGTCATCAAAAGCAAAGGAAGTAAAAGCTAAAATAAATGAATGGGACTACATCAAACTAAAAAGCTCTGCTCAGCAAAAGAAATCATCAACAAGGTAAACAGACAACAATCCAAATGGGAAAATATATTTGCAAGAAATGCCTCCAATAAGGGCCTAATATCCAAAATATACAAAGAACTCATACAACTCAATAACCATAACCCCCCCCAAAATGATCCAATCAAAAATGGGCGGAGGACCTTAACAGACACTTCTCCCTAGAGGACATAAAAATGGCCAAGAAATATTTGAAAAGATGCTCAATATGGCTAGCTACTAGGGAAATGCAAATCAAAACCACAATGAGATACTATCTCATACCTGTTAGAATAGCTATAATCAACAGGACAAGTAATAACAAATGTTGGAGAGGATGAAGAGATAAAGGAACCCTCATACACTGCTGGTAGGACTGCAAATTGGTACAGTCACTATGGAAAACAATATGGAAGTTCCTCAAAAAACTAAGAATTGATCTACCATATGATCCAGCAATCCCTCTACTGGGTATTTACCCCAAAGATTGACAACTCATATCCGTAAAGGTATTTGCACACCGATGTTCATAGCAGCATTATTCATGGTGGCCAGGACATGGAAGCAACCAAAGTGTCCTACAATAGATGAGTGGCTAAAGAAGCTGTGGTACATATATTCAATGGAATATTACTCAGCCATAAGAAGAGATGAAATACTGCCATGTGTGACAACATGAATGGACTTCGAGATAATCATGGTAAGTGAAATAAGCCAGACAGAAGAAGTTGAAAATCACATGAAATCACTTATACATGGGATATAGAAGCAACCAATGAACACGACAGAGACTCATAGACATGGATAATGGACTAGTGGTTACCAGAAGGTAGGGGGTGAGGGGGGGGTAGATGGGTAAAGGTGGTCAAATATAGGGGGTTAGGGGGAGGGTGAAGGGGGCGAAGGGGATCAAATATATGGTAGCTGAAGGAAACTGGACTTTGGGTGGTAAACACACCATAAAATATACATATGTCAAATTATAATGTACACCTGAAAATTATAATTGTATTAACCAATGTTACTCCAAAAAACTTAAAAAAAAAAAAGAAGCAAAGTAAAGTAATGCAATTAAGAACCAAAAGTGGGTAGGAGAGAGAGAGAGTCTTAACATATTGACTCCAGATTCTCAATATTTTTGCACTAAGTTCCACACTTCTCCATGTACCACAGTATATACCAGTAAATCTGTTCCTTTCTCTCCTTGTCCTAAACCTCAGGCAGTCATAGTCCATGAAAGCACCAATGTCACAGTGATCTGTCCTCTACATCTGCAAATTCCTCATTGCTTCCCATATCACATCCAGCATCTTGCCTGAACCACAAGTATTTCTATTGGTAAATGCAGAAGAGATCAGGAGAAGTCAAGGAGAACTCCTCACTTACCTGGTTTCATACCAGTCTTCAGATTTGGAACCATATCCATATCTAGACTTCTAAGAATTTTTTGCTTTTAATGACAGGATTGGAGTCCAGACTACAAGTAATGTGCAGTGATCATGTCATAGCTAAGAAAATCAGATGATAGTCTAACATGTAAAGAAGTAACCCAGCACCCTGTAAACATTTAGGCATCTTCTGACACCAACATACCATCTTAAATGTAAACTCTTAAGAGGAGAGAAAATCTATCTCATCCTTCTTTCCATTTAGGTGTCTAGAAGTTACCCTCTACTCAGAAGCCTCCCTAACCTCTTATTCTCACTGAGGATGACTTAAATTGTCTTCCTCACACTCACATAGTGCCACATGCTAATTTCTATTATGGCATCACTGGGACTATTATTGCTGATGAACTTGTCTGAACTTGACCGTGAGTTCTCTAATTACAAGGTCAGTGTTCTCAGTGTCTAATATGGTCTGGTCCATAGTAAATATGCAAGAAGGATTTGTTAGATGAATACATATAACAAGTGTTCATTAGTGTTTATTGAATTGAACATAATTTGATACTTAATAGTCAAAAATATAAATAAAAATGACACTTGGAAAAAGCTTTTTAGTTTATGACTTCTTTGCAGAGCACTGAGTATGCGTTGGTCATGTAAAATTGAGAAAATAATCACATTTCAGTTTAATTACCTTTTTAAATCAATTTGGATAATCAGCCTGACCTTCAGATCCCAAGGCCTAAAGTAAAGTAGTCTAAATCCAAAGCCAAATCAAGCTAATAAATGGTTTTTAATAATAACCCCAAACTGAATTAGAATTACTAATGCCTAGAATGGAAATAGCTTTATAGTTCATCTCAGAATCAATATCCCTATCAGATGGTCAACCAACCTCTACCTGAATTCTCCCAGCTTCAGGACAAGTCATCCTTAATTTCTGAATCCAAAAGGAGATCATAAATTCCTTCTTGTAGCAACCGAAATGTATATCCCTATAATGTTCATCTAGTATAGTCCTCCAGCAAAGCACAGGGAAATCTACTCCTGTTCTGCACAGCAATTTGAATATTTAATGTATTTAATGACAAACAGGATTTCCCTTTTGTCTTTCAAGGATAAATTTTATGTCCCAGATTCCCACTCTGATTCAAGGATTTCAGGTCACGTCCCACCATGGTCATTCTTCTCTAAAGAAGATCCCAATCTGTATATCTGGTTAGACAACAAAGTGAAAAAGAGGTGGGCTAATTTTGGGGGGCAATTCTCTCTGGTACTGAGATGTTCTCATTCTGCCAGGTGTATGTATGTGTCACCAAGGAATAAATAGCAATATAATTGCCAGAGACTTTCCATTATAAATTATAACCATTTTGGACTTTACAAGGAAGGTCAGTTTGAGCAAGGAACTGTACAGGTGAGTCCTGGAGGATGGGAATGACATAGTCAACCTGAGTAGGGGGGGAATCATTCTAGGCAGTAACTGGCATGTGGTCACAATCTAGGGTACAAAAGAGCTTAGCGAAAAACAGCCAATGTGCCTTCAGAAGAGTGAGTCGAGGAGTAATGGGGTAGGATGAGGCAGAGGCTTTGTATGCTGGGTTTAGGAATTTTTTTAAAAAATTATTTTTACAGCAATGGAAAACTAGTTTAGGGTTTTTGAGGAAGGGGGTGACATGATTGATTATCAGCATGGGATCTAGAGGCTTTTTGAGTCTTCCTCTTGTCCTATGAGTAAGCTCTGGCTAGACACAGAGTGTTTTGTGTCCAGACAATCTGTCCACCTGTCTCACTTCCCTGCCACAGGTGTGTCCCATTTATAAAATGCGTTTTCTCTTTTGAAATTCAAGCCATTTCTTCTGCAGATGTTATCACAGTGTAAATAATCTAGCACCCGCTTTGCTACAGAAAGTTTCAGGCAACAGAATTCAGGAAACTTGTGTCATGAAACGCTATCTGGCCTGAATTCCCAGGCACTCAGGCATGCTGGCTTCAAAAGGATACCTGATATGTCAACACGACTCATCCCTCTAAACAAAGCAGTTCAGCTTATTAACAAAGTACTTCCTCCCAGAGGTAATCTGAGTATCCTCTAAAAGGATGCGATTTGCTATGTTTCATTAATAAAGAAACATGTAATGCAGTTGCAGATCTGTATCCAGAAAAGGCAGCACAGTGGTTTTGTCTAATTGGAAAGGGAGAGATACTGGTTTTGGTGCTGATCTGCATTGAGTTGAGTCAAATGAAGTTTGTAAATGGGAAGTCTGCTTTTAAGGAACGCCCCAGAATAAAAAGAAGTTATTTCAACCAAAGGAAAGAAATATCCCTATCACAAACATATTCACTGAAGATAAATTAGAGATTGCTCATGCCTCAAAAGCATGTCCATAAATGAGATACCAGGTTTTCATTGTCCAGAATGAAAACCATCTCTGGACAATGAATAATTAGAACATTAATAAAAATAATAAAGCTACCACTTTTATGTTATCTTTTTTTTAGCCAGAAAACACCATTGTGATATCCATATGAGAAGAATTATTATGCCTTTTGACAGCTAAGAAAGCAAATGCGGGGGTGGGGTGGTGGGTTAAATGGCTCCTCTGTAGTCATGTGGCTGGTTGGTAAACTGGGTCTTTGGCTTTTCTGATCCATATTCTGTCTATGGCCCATGCTGCCTATTTTTATGACAAAAGTACTAGCTGCCTTGTGGTTCATTTACATGCTCTCATGTAATCTCCATAATCACACTGTGAAGTTGGCATGATTATTCCCATTTTATGAATCAGAAACAGAGGCCCAGACATTAAGTGATTTGCACAGGGCCTGTAGCCAGTAAGTGACTGAGCTGGAATTGAAAGCCAGGGTTGCCTGTTCCTAAAGCACATGCTCTTAATACTGTCATATTGTCATCCAGCCTCTGGATAAGAAGGCTAATAATCTTATCCTAACCCAGAATGGACAAATTGGCTGTGTGCTCATACAGGACATTACAAAGACAGACAAAGTATTGAGGAGCTGGTAATTGATGTGTACAAAGTGTAAATTCAGCATAAGACAGATTGGGTTGAGAGCAACAGGCACAAGAAGGGCTATGGTCTAAATCTGTATATGTGCAAAAGCACGGACATAATGAACATGGGCTTGCCTGTGAAATTCAGAAGGGGACTCTCGTGTGTTGGCCCCCTCACACTCCCGACAGTGTGCTTTCAGAGGTCAAGGCATGAATTATTTCATTTAATCTGCACAACAGCTATGCAGCAATAATGATTTTTTGGTCACCATTCTAGAAGCTCAGGTAAGTCATGACTGTAGGTACCGTAAAGGTGTCTTGGAAAGCCATGCATGTTTTACAGGGCCCACTGTAATCTTGTAAATTAAAATCACTGGAGAGAGCTATGTCCTCACACAGGCAGCCTTTATTTCTGCTCTCAGTGCCCTGCTTGGTTCACGATTTCCACATTTTACCCCATCAAGGCATTCTTTCTCCAGCTGAAGAATTTTTCATGCTGCTTGGACACAACCCACTCCGAAAGTTGACCAGAGTAGCACCGAGGAATGTTAAAGCTTGGAAGGTGCTTAGAGTCATCTGGTCCGACCTTCCTGTTGTACATAAGAGACTGAAGAAACAGGCCTAATGTAAAACAGACCCCTTTACTAAACAATTTCTACTATGTCTGACATGGTGCTAGTGGCATGACACACATTTATTCTAAACCTCACAATAACCCTACAGGAAGGTATTTTCCTTGTCTCATAGGTATTGGAAAGCCACATTTAAGAAAGTTAAATGACTTGATCAAGGTGACACTTCTTGAAGGCAGTAGAATCCAGTTTCAAACCCATATTGTGTGAATCCAAAGCTCAGGTTATTTCTCCATCCCTATTGCAATCTCTGTTTCTACATTGGAGGCCTTAGTCACTGCCTGAGGCCAGTGTGAATCAGGACTACCTGGATCACTATAAATTCTCAGGCCCACCCTGACAATATCAAATCTCCCATGGGCAAGGGTCATATCTTCTTTTTCGTATTTTATGTGCTTCTTCCATTTTATGTGCTAAGTACATGGAAAGTACTGAGGATGTGCATTTGTAAAAGGCTCCCTTGCTGATATAACAGAATTGAGAGCTATTGATTTAGGTCACGTTTAGCCAACCTCAATCCTGATACAGGTTACTAGGGGAGATTCCATTTTGCAACTTTCTGTAAGAACTCCCGGTGAGTTCTTTTAACTTCATTGCCCTATTATCCAGTCATGACGACATGCTGTGCTCCCAAACCAGAGGAGACAAAAAGGCAAAATATCAATGCAACAGTCAATGCCGGTTTCATGCTGATCTGATGATTTTTCCTAATGAGGAGCCCAAGGCAGGCTCACGTCCCACTACCCTTCCCTAAAGCAGGTCACTTCTATTTGCACAAGGAAAGCATACACATCGCTATACTGTTATTGAAAAGGCCTCAGTGTCAAAAGTTGCTCATGATTCACTTTTATATAAGAGTCTGACATTTGGGCAGCAGGAAAAAAGAAATCATTTCAAGCCAATGACATTTCTATGGGAAAGCCCCCAGCTCCACAAAAGAGTGACAGAAAGTGGCAGTTAACCTTGTGGTGGCCTTTTTGTTCCTCATTCATGACTGGGAAAGCTAGGACCTCCAAGAGGAGGGCTCAGGGAAAGAGGCTGCCACCTGTTGCTAGGGATGACATCACCACCCCAGCAAGAGCAGCTTGTGTGTACATCGTTAGCCAGCACTGGCTTCTCTGTAGGCCCATTCACTAAGGTCTCAACTGTCAGCACTCTGGCTTCAAAATTCCAAAGGGATCTGCCAAAATGCCTGGCCTCCATCCTAAAGGGAGTTGGCCTGTATTCAAAATTACCTTGGAGGGGAGGGTGGTGGTAGTGTGGTAATATCCTCTTGGTTTTTTGTTTTTGTTCTGTTTGTTTATAAGCCTGCTGGGGTTAAGTAGGAGAGGGAAAAGAGTAGAAGTGGCTGGGGAGAAGATCAAGAAAAGCGCACCTCATCCCATGTAATGGGAACAGGAAAGAGGGCAGACAGACTACTTCCTTTTAACTTAAGTGCTATTGCACACTCCTCATTCTTTGTTGTTGTTTTTGGAAAATTTCTCTATATATTTTAACTGTATATAGTGAAGCAGAATCAGATGTGCTGCCGAGCTGGAATCACGGATGTTAGAGTAATATCTTAAGCATCATCCCTTCATCTGACAGGTGAGTATACTGAGGCCCAGAGATAGTGTATCTTACAAGCCCCGGTCCTGTACTTGTAATAGCTAGCTGCTCACCATAGCTGGTTCCTCTTCTTCCTGGGCACACAATTGAACCAGAATTTCCAGCTTCCCTTGCAGTTGGGTGTAGACATGTGACTGACTCCAGCCAATGAAATGTGAGGAGATGGGATGCATGTCACTTTCAGGCTGGCACAGGATAACCTTCTGAGCTCCAGTTTTACATTCTTTCTCCTCTGCTCACTTACTGCAGTCAGTGATAAGGCTAGGCTTTAGCTCAGCTCACCTACCTTCTCCCTCTTGCCCTCAGTGCCTTGTCATGCTGCTATCTCTCACCTTAGAAAAAAAATTTACGCCAGCTACCTGGCCCTTAAGGATATATTTTAAATGTCCTTCAAATTCATCCTTAACTATGACTTAGAAATGAAATCTGGAAAAATTCCTCTATCGAGTGTTATCTGCTCCCTTGCCCAAGTAACAACTTTATCATATAAATCATCAAAAATGTTTTACTTAGCATCCTCTCAACCTTGATGTTCTTAGCTCACTATTTTTACTATTTTCATATCTCAACCCTTTCCTGAGCCTCTTTTTAGCAGCAAGTTGCCAACAGGCAATATCATAAAATTTACATCAAATGAGGCAGAGAAGGAGTTTTAGAATAGAGTATGTGGACCCCAAGAAGAAGTATATCTACTAAGAAGGACGCCTCGTGGTTAACTGGGCCCAAATTCATAACCAGAGTCCAGCAGCCAATGCTGAAAAAGGCCTTTCACACAATGCATTCCAGGAGAAAGCCACAGATTGAGCTGCCAGCCTTCTGCACCATATTCCTGCCATCTGAGCTGACCCTTATAAAAGAATTCCTGGTATCATCTTTCATTCAATGAGCTGAGACTTGCCTTACCCAATTGAAACTACACAACTTTATCCTGACTGGCATATTCACTGATCAGTCAGAGCTGCTCCATATGCCAATCAGAATACGTTATTCCAACCAGTCAGGACAGTGCTATTTCAACCAATCAGACTGTGCAAAGTTGGATCCATCCTTCATTTGCATAAAATTGAACTGATTAGGGACCAGGGAGGAGACTCTCTCTATAAAAAGTGGCCTGTCCTTTGTCTACACATAGTGCACTTTTGGTTCCACCAGGGGCTATGTTTCCCCCATCTGCATTACAGTTTACCTGAAAAATTTCTGCATTTACCACACCCCAGACTGGGGACTCCTGTATGCATTAGATTGATGGCAGTGAACTTTTGTTGACAAGCAGTAAACGGAAAAAGCCTGGAATACAAGCAGTTTGGAAGTAGAAGAAAAATAAGACTCAATTAGAGCAACCTGCATCTCTTAAACACAGACAAATGTCAGCATGCTGTGAGAGCAACAGTATGAATGGAATAGTTCTTAAGGGAGCCTGATGGGGAAAAACAGGTAAGGGGAGAACCATAACAAGTCAGAAAGGAGACTATGTGTGATAACTTGTTTTCCCCCTAGAGTTTGGGGCTGAGACCAAGAAGTTAGGAAGACTGAGTTTACATATGACTGATTTCTGCTCATTCTTTTAATTCTTAAGGTTTCAATGATCAGCAACTGAGGTGGTGGCCCAACTTCTTTTACAATTCATTTCAGGGAAGTTACAGAAACCTTAGAAGAACTCTCTCTGAGGCTCTTTGAGAAATGTATCTATTGCAATGACTAATCTTTCCTATTTTGAGTATTTTATTTCTTCTCTTTTTTATTAATTAGAATGAGAAAACTTGCTGTCAGTAGAACCAGATGAACCTAACTGCAGTTGGTACTTGTTAAATTTTCAAAAATCTGTTATTTTTACTAGAGTCATTCTTCCATGTTTAACAATATCACGTTGTGAGATGCATCTGGCCAACCATTCGTCTCTGGCAAGAGTACAACCGAGATGATGTGAGGTCAGGTATGATGGGGCCATGGCATTTAAACTAAGTGCCAACATGTATTTATGGGAGGTTCCTGAGGAATCATAACTTATTTTTTAGGCAAACAGAGACTCTTATAACCTTTCTGTCTCACATTATTTAAATGATTTTCACTATAGAAAATAATTGGATAAAAATGACCTAACAAGCTCTTGGAGGACTTTGAGCACAAATCAGGATAGCAACTGTCACAGATGACAGATGAGACAAATGCAACTCCTTGCTGAAGATTTTTAGAGTAGAAATTTCAGACCAAACATATGACCAAACTGAAACTGTTTCTTCTTCATTAAATTTAATACTGCAGACAAATTCTAAAACAAATAACCAAACCACCCTTGTTAGGAGTAAAGGTGGCAGGAGGAGTGGGGATGGGGAGGAAAGACTAAATAGAGAAGTTCATAAAAGCACCCACTTAAAATGGCAAACAAATAAAGAATCTAATATCTGAATAATTTATATTAGGAAGACATTTTCTTATAGAATCAGGAGTTAATCTAACATTTAAAATTCTGAGTTGATGGCTTCACTGGTGAATATTCCCAAACAACTAAAAAAGAATCAACACCAACCATTTTCAAACTCTTCCAAAAAGTTAAAGAGGAGAGAACACTCTCAAACTCGTTGTATGAGGCCAATATTATCCTAATATCAAAACCATAAGAGGACACTACTAGAAAAGAAAATCATAAGCCAATATCCCTAACGGATACAGATACATTCTCAATAAAATACAACAAAACAAATTCAGCAGCTGAAAAAAATCATTCACCATGGTCAAGTGAGATTCATCCCTGGGATGCAAGGATGGTTCGACATATGCAAATCAATCAATATGATACACCTCATTAATAGAATGAAAGAAAATAATCTTATGATTATCACAATAGATACAGAAAGCATTTAACAAAATTCAATATACGTTCATGATAAAAACTATTAACAAACATAGAAGAAATATATCTCAACATAATGAAACCAAATATGAGAAGCCCACAGCTATCATCATACCAAATGGTAAAAGTTTGAAAGCTTTTCCTCTAAGGTCAGGAGCAAGACTAGGGTACTTATTCTCATCACTCCTATTCAACATAGTACTTGAAGACCTAGCTAGAGTAATCAGACAAGAAAAAAATATGATAGTATCAGAACTGGAAAGAAAAAAGTAAAATTGTCTTTATTTGCAGAAGACATGATATTTACATATAAAAAATCCTAAAGATTCAACCAAAAAATTATTAGATTTAATCAATGAATTCAGTAAAGTTTCAGGATACAAAATTTACAAAAATCTGTAATATTTTTACATATTAACAATGAATTTTATGAGAAAGAAACAAGAAAATCAATCCTATTTTTGACAGCATCAAATATGATAAATTATTTAGGAAATTTAATTAAGACAGTGCAGATCTCTACTCTAAAACTATAAGACATTGATGAAAGAAATCAAAGAAGATACAAATAAATATAAAGATATCCCATGCTCATGAATTGAGAGAATTAATATTGTTAAAATATCAATACTACCAAAATTCATTTATAGATTCAATGCAATCCCTATTAAGAGTTCAATGTTCGTTTTTACAGAAGTAGAAAAAACTTGTAGAAAACCATAAGAGACCCTAAATAGTTAAAGAAATCCTAAGAAAGAACAAAGCAAAAAGGATCACACTTCCTAATTTCAAGATCTACTATAAAGCTATAGTCATCTAAAACAGTATAGCACTGCCATAAAAACAGACAAATAGGCCAATGAAACATAATCAAGAGCCCCAAATAAATACAAGCATATACATTCAACTAATATTTGGCAAGGGATCCAAGAATACTCAATGAAGAAAAGAGAGTGTCTTTCATAAATGATGCTGGAATAATTGAATATTAACATTTAAAAGACTGAAACTAGATCCATATCTTACTCCAATGACAAAAATTAACTCAAAGCCTTTTTGCTTAATACTTAAATGTAAGACCCAAAATCATGAAATTCCTAGGACTAAACACAGGACTAAAGCTTTTTGACATGGGTCTTGATAATGAATTTTTGGACATGACATCTAAAATACAAGTGATGAAATAAAAATAAACCAGTGGGACTACATCATATTAAAAAGATTTTGCATAGCAAAAGAATAACAAAGATTGAAAAGGCAACTTACGAAATGGGAAAAAATATTTGCATACCACATATCTGATAAGGGGTTAATATCCAAAATGTATAAAGAACTCATACAACTCAATAGTTACACACACACACACACACACACACACACACACACACACACAGGACTTGAATTGACATTTCTTCAAAGAAGAAATATGAAAGGCTAACAGGTATATGAAAAGATGCTCAACACTATGCTGGCATGAATGTGAAAAAAAGAGAAGGCCTGTACACAGTGAGTGGGATTATAAATTGGTGGAGGCACTGTGAAAAACAGTATGGATATTCCACAAAAAGTTAGAAATAAAACCACCATATGATCCAGCCATTCCACTTCTGGGAATATATTCAGTGGAAATGAAAACACTAACTTGAAAATAAATCTGCACCCCCAACCTAAGGGACTATTGATAAATAAATGGATAAAAAAAGTTGTGTGTATATGAATACACACACACACACACACATGTATTCTAGTTATATATATATCATGGAATATTATTCAGCCATAAAAATGAGAAAATCCTACCATTTCGACAACACGCATGAAACTTGAAGACATGCTAAATGAAATAAGTCAGACAAAGAAAGACAAGTACTATACAATCTCTATAAGGAATGTAAACAAAACAGAACAAAGTCAAAACAAACACACAGAAAAAGAGATCAGACTTGTGGCTACTGTAGGCAGAGAATGGTGGAGAAGGAATTAGAGAAAGGTGGTCAAAAGGTACAAACTTCCAGTTATAAGATAAATAAATATTAGGGATGTAATATACAACATGATGGCTATAGCTAACACTACTACTGTATGATACACAGGAAAGTTGTTAAGAGAGTGAATCCTAAGAGTTCTGATCACAAAGAATTTTTCCTCTTCTTTTTGTCTTTCTTTTCTTTTGATTGCATGGATGTTAGCTGAACCTATTATAATAATTTCTCAATATCTGTAAATCAAAACAACATGCCATATACCTTAAACTTATATAGTGATGTATATCAATTATTTCTCAATAAAACTGAAAAAAATTCTGGGACTAAAGTATATACTGAATTCATTATGTATGTCATATTCTTTTTCATAAGCTACATTGGTAATTATTATTCTTTAAAGAGCTATAAATTATCTCCTAAAAAGTATGTGTGTGTGTGCTTATGCTAGTAGGATGACACACTTGTCAAGTGCAAACAATGTGTTAGATGTTTTATCTCTATTAATTCATTTTATAGAAGTATAAAAAGTAAATTTAAAGGATATTTGACAGCCTGGTTAAGAAATGGGACATCAACTCTTGGGAAGTTCCAACCAATGCAATGCAAGGAGAAAAAGATACAAAGCCTAAGTATTGAAAAGTCAACTCTTCATTGTTTGAAGATGACGTCTTGTCTGTAGAAAATAAGATGGTAGTTTTAACTGTGTATGATTTTAGTAAGGCAGTTAATACAAATAAAAAAACAAGTAGCCATTTTTCCCTCTCTCTAATGCGCCCCGCCCGACTTCCACCCCTGACGTACCAATGTTGCCGTCTCCCCTTAAGAACTGGATCTTTGAAGGCAGGGCATCTCCTCCCACGCGTTCTCACAGCACTCACACAGGGCCTGGTGCCCCTGGCACACTCGGGGGGCCCGGCACACCCAGGGTATGATCCATGACTCCACCTAGGGCGTGAACCCAGGATCTTCTTTGTGTAAAGCAGACGTGCTAACCACTACACTAAGCAGCCACCCCTACAAGTAGCCATTTTTGAGTGGCATTCAATGGCATATAGTATTTTCAGAATGTTTTGCAGCCATTGCTTCCATCTAGTCCCAAAACATTTCCATCACTGTGGGAACTCTCTGTAGTATCTTTGTAACTTTTATTTAAATAAAAAAATATTTAAAAATAAAAAGTAACAAAAATGTGGTTATAAGAGAGAGAAATAAAGAAATGGGACATCAATAATCAGTTAATCACCAACATTCTGACTGTAGTCATCTTTACCCTTCATTCATTCCAGACACTGTATCTCCTATGAATCAGGTAACAGAAGGAGAATTAATATCAATCAAACCAAGTCACTACCTTTAAGCATTTTATAGCCCAGTAAGAGAGGCAGACACAGGAAAATAGCTTGTTAAAATACAACAGATTAAAAATGCTACACTATTCACTCTATGCACTATGTACTACTGGAGCATAAAGTAGTGAATTGATCATTGTGAAGAGGGAACAAAGGAAATACTCCAGTTGGGGTTCGAAGGATGAGTAGGAGTTTGTCAAGCAAGGAAAAGATGTGCCATGTTGGATATACATTATGTGCAAAGCCATGGAGATTAGAACAAGGATGTGCACTGGGAAAAAACAAGCCCAGTTATGGGTGGGTGGGTGTGTGTGTGTGTGTGTGTGTGTGTGTTGGCAGTGGAGGTGGGGGCAGGCTAGGGAAGGGCAAGTAAAGATGTCAAGATTGAAAGGAGAAAAGGTAGAGGAGGCAAAATTGTGAGTTCTTTTGTGATATTCTAAGAATCATGGTTTTATTTATTTATTTTTTTATAATGGAGAGCCAATGGTGATTTTATAATCTCCAAATTACATAAGTTTGTTTTCAAATGAAAAGGCTGGACTGGGGAGGAAAAAAATATAGGGCTGAATTAGCTGATGTGGACCTGCTTTAAGGTAGTGGATGGCCACGAGTGACAGGAAATAAACAGATTCATGCAGTAGGTGTGAGAATCTATCAGATGTGATAACTGGTTTGATGTGGGAAGTGGGAGATGGGGCACTTAAGAACAATAAATTTTTTTTCAACCAACTGAATGGTTTCTCAAAAGGAAAGAGTAAGTTTAGATTGGTATAACTTTTGGACACTTCTGGATACATGATTGTACATGAGAAATCCAGATAGAGCTACTCAAGAGGCCGTTAGATATTTAGGTCTGAAGCTCAGGGGAAAAGGCAGTGGTGGTAGTATATCTGGAAGTCAGTCAACAATAACCCTGTTCCTGAACTGCAGGTCTGTCACTCTTGTGCAGTAACTGCTTTTAGCTCCTCTGTTGCCATACACAGAATCAAGTTCAGACTCCTTATCCAGACTCTCAAAGACCTACATGAGCTAGTCTCGACTTTTCTTTCCAGTCTTCTCTCTCTCGACCTGGATACTCAAGCCAAATAAACCACTTGTCACTTCCTGAACATGTCCTTAGGTATTTGCTGCTATTCCTCAGCTTAGAATTCCCATTCTGCCCACATTTACTCCACTGGCTGAAATCTGACTCATTCAGGTTTCATCATAAATTCCATCTTGGCCTTCAGGTGTTTCCCCAATGGTATCTCTTAATGATAAACAATCTCCTCTTCCTCTGGGCTCCCAGAACATGCAGTTCACACCTCTGATGCATGGTTTTACCTCCTCCAGCCTGGCCCATCACTGTCTCCATAAATCTCTCTCCCGCACTGGACTGGGAGTTTATTGGGAGCAGGGCCATTCCCATAGGATGATCTAAATAAAGAAGTGTTGAGCCGAAATGGCTTCTTGGGCTTAAAGCATATAACATCTTTTGCTTTGCTCCTGGGAACACAGAGTCTTTCTATCACACTGGAAGCTAAAAGCTTCAGGGCTGATTGCTTGGGCCCCAGTAGGGAATAGAGAACTCAGGATGATGTGATGAAACATGACAAATGGCTTCGTGAACTGACAAAATTGCAAAGATTAGACCTTCCTTCTCTTCTGGTGTTCATCTGGCTTCTCTACTTATTATGACCCTTCCTGCCAAGCCCGAGCATCAATACTTCCATGTACAAAGCACAAGAAAAGGAGAAGTGTGAATTCTTTGGCAACTTAATTGTGAAGTTTTCATGTTTATGTACTCATTAGATTTTTAAAAATAATTATTGTTACTTAATATGAAAACAGAAGCATCTGTGACCCTGACTGTGGATGAATTTAGGCTGTAACTTCAGCTGTCAACAATTAATATCTTTCCAGGAAAACAACATAATTCGACATATAATTATAAAGGAATTAATCTACGGAGGAATTAGGTTAATGAGAGGTGGACCTTAGAATAGAGGGGACCTCTTTTTCCTTGTAAACACTCTTATCACCCAAGAGTTAAGGGTGTAGAAATAGCAAAAAGATGCTCCCCACCTCGCAATTGCTGCCTCTAGTTTCTGCTCTTTGTGAGGCTGATACCACACTTGTGCCTGTTCCTGATAATGGCTCCTGGCATCTGATGCCCTGTTCGCACTCCACGTTAGCTGACAAGACACAAGCAACTTGGATTTTGAGTGCCAACATGAATGGATATATCCTTAGATTCTGCTCATAAAATATAGCTCCTTGTATATTTATACTGGTCAGGCATGTTAATGTCATTCTACCAATTACAGTAAGAGCAGTAATAATATTAATATAGAGGTAGAAGAAGCACACATCATCTGCTTGGCTACCAAGAGAGCCACTTTTCTGTATAATAATCACTCACATTCACAGATGTGTAAGGCATGCATCTTACATCTGCTTGAAGATCCTCTGGCTGTCAAACAAAATACAAAGATTCTTTGTATTGCTCCATCTTATAATTCCTTTCTCACAATCTCTGCTTGGATTATATACATAGCCAGTGCTTATTTTAGGAAAAAAATTAGATGCTCATTAATTGATGATTTGTAAAACGCCTCTCTCCTCTCCAATTCTTTCTGAAATGTTTGCTTTTCTAATTTCTAAAGACAAATCAGTTTTCCCCTCACATGAATTTCTTGATGCTTCCAAACAGATCAGCAGAGATGGAAACAATTATATATTTGAGTGGACATGTGTCAGTATACCAAAAAAAAAAAAAAAAGTCAGTGTATCATAGGAGCATTACCAACCACACACATTAATGCCCATCCATTATGCTTTGGAATCCATGTGTGAAACTGTCTTCATGATTCTAGGGGGTCCTTGGAGGCAGGATGTGGATCTTGGAATTGAATTAATTTCAAGACTTCACCACATATGGTAACAGCATCTCCTCTCAGAGCTATGGGGAAGTTCTGAATACTTCAAGACCATGGCCAGAGTTCAAAAGACCACACACCTTTCTGCCTGCTTAACGTGACCACATTTTATCAACTGTATTCCATGAATATTTCTGTGTACCCTCAACTCAGATGAAATTATGTATCAAATGTGAACTCAGACAATTTGTATCTGAATAGCTTACCACATGGGCACTCCTTGGAGAGCAACCCTCCTTCACTTTACCCACCCCTGACTCCTGTCCTAACTCCGTGTGCTTCTCCTGCATTCTGGGCTATTTCCAATACCATTCAACGCATTTCTTTGCCTCTCTCCCATGACTATTTCTGCTTTATTATAAGGTACTTACATAGTGATATACCCAGATTAAAATATATATGTGCAGATAGATACAGAATTAGAATTATATTTTTTAAAAGATTAATTTACTAGATCTGTTATTACTACTCTTGTTGCCATTGGACCTAAATATTGAAGAATCCCCACTGTGGTATAGCTATTGCCGTTTAAGACATAGTCTAGAATAAGAAATATTTTCTGTGCTTATGATTTTGGAGAAAACTTTATGTGGAAAAGTATGTGATGAAAGCCTTGCAGTCCATGAGGTCAGTTACAGGCTGACTCAGTTATCTGCCTTTGTTTCAAAGCCTAGAAATTCAGAGCAAGAAAAATGCTAAGTCCACAGTGTAAGGTAACAATATGAAATCACAAGAGACCCAGACTTCTCATTCCCTGTTCTCTTAGCATAACACTAATTCTCACAATAATTACCCTCACTCTCAAAAAGTGATCATGGTGACCAGATACCTCTCTGTCATGCTTAAAATGAGATTTTGTTAGTAAGGTGGGATTAGTAAGGTAGCAAGCATGACGGTTTTCTGGTTAGGACTGGTTATCACTTTTGGACACCTTAGTGGACAGACCTCTGCTATAAACCTTGGAAGGATAATGCCTGCTTATCGTATCACCCAGCCCCTGCTGGCTACTGACACCCCCGTGCCAGCCCCTGACACTTGGTAAGATGTCAAAGAAAATGAAATGCTCTTGATATCTCTCTTCACTTGGGACTCTAATGTTAATTTAGGAAACTATCTCTTTCATGGATTTAATGACATCTTTATAAACTCTGTCCCCCACAACCCCAGCACAAATGTTCATGTATTTCAAATCAGCAATTCACTCTTAGCTTAGATGCTAAAACACTTTGCAAAAACCAAATAAATAGCAGTAGAAATCCAAAGAGTTGTTTAGGTCTTTATTATTATTTCATACTTATTTGGAGTGCTCTACAGTTAATCAGATAGAGAAAAAATTCTAAATGGTACATATTGTTACTATACTAGGTCTTCTCTAATTTTCCTTTATTTTTTTCTATATGCTATCTGGAAAGCATAACCGTGTTCTTAACACGTGGCTAAGTGAGGGCCCCAAGAAAGAGCTCTAAATCTTGGCTGCTCTTCTATTTTTTTTTCTCTAGTACCTTTTCAATGTTCCTCAAAGAGTTACTGTGTAAAGCAGCATATGCATGGGGTTGATGTCCCAATGTACAGGAGGTCCAGTCTGAGTTTGCTGAGATACACTTGGCAGGCTCTCCGTTCTCTCTCCCGCTTGGCTATTCCCTGTGATGTGTCTTCATCACTGTCAGTCATCACTTGTCACTCACGTTTTGGGAGTAATGCCATCTCCTACCATCAACTTCACACTTTTTCTTTCTGTTATGCTCCCGACTTTACAATAGGAGTCTGAACATAGACAGCAACCCTCCTGAGATATTATTTCTCCAGAAACCAATGTTCCTTTACTAACACATGACTAGAAACTTCCTCTCAGAAAGTTCCTGAATTTTTCATTGACAAAATCAGGAAGAAATTGTGAGGAAATTCATTAAGATAATATTTGTGAGCATTCTTAGAAAGAGAGGGTAAAAGCAGAATCCTCATTTGATGCTCAGTGGCATAACCTTCCAACAAAAGGGTAGGAAGGCAGTTTGCCCATCAGCTTTCTAGTCTAATGACTGTACCTTCTTTTAGAGTATAAACTCAAAATATAACACACTTGTGTGACAATGAGGACTTGCTGTATTATTACATTCCCTGAGTCCTATTCTCCAATAAGGATGAATGGCAGAAATAGCAGAGACCTGGCAGTCAGGTTCCACCTAGATTGACATCTGACCTTGGGCAGGCTGGTTAACCTCTGTGAATGTTAGCATTCTCAACTGCTATATAAGAGGAAGGGAAGAACTAACCAGCCCTCTCTCTGTGATGGTTATATAAGAATGTCTAGCACATTTTTGTTCCTTTTTTTCTTTTCCATAAACTCCATAATTTGATATGTGGTATGACAATCTAGTTTCTCCTGTCCCCAAACAGAAACTTCAGTTGGATAGTGAAGGTTTCATGGACCAAAAGGAGGAAAGGGAAGATGACAACACTAATGATGATGGCGATGATGACAACAATGATGACAACGGCCAGGACAACATGGACAACTACTTTTTGGACCCTTTACCCAAAAGGCACTTGCAACCCATGTAAGTAGGCTAAGCCGATGAAGCAGGCTGAACAGCTATCTCTCCAAAAGAGAGGTTATCTATTCAGAAAAGGTAATGGGTCCTTGAGGAGCTATAAGCATGTCTACTTTTAGAGAAGAACTTGAGAAAATAGGTGACATAGTAATTATACAAAGACTAAAAATGCTCAGGCCTTGTTTTCTTAAGTCAGCACAGAGTCAATAGCCTCTGGGAAAACAGGAAGGCAAATGGCAATCGCTGGATTGGGGCTCAGTGAAACTAGATGAACTAAGATCAAACCAGAGGCCATTCAGTTTGACTTCTTTCCACTGTGTCTCTGATGGATATCAAACATTTCATTCTGTTTTGCCCCTGTTCCTGGTGGAGACACTGCTTCTTCCTGATGCCCACACTGGGAATGATTCTGAATCTAGCCCTACACTGTCCATTATGCTAGCCACCATCCTCACACTCACGTGGCTACTGAGCTCGTGAAATGTGGCTGGCTAGTGTGACTGAGGAGCTGACTTTAAAACTGCATTTAATTTTAAAGAGTTCAATTTTAAATTTAAAAACTGATATTTGATTTCATTTTTGGAAAACTTTTAAATATATTTGGAACAACTTGGTTATGTGCATCTATTTTTTCAACTGCAAATTTTGGAAAATCTAAATACCGATGAAGTGTTTCTGATGAAAACAGTATTCAAATCGAGGTGTGCCACTGGTATAAAATGTGTATTGCATTTTGAAGACTTAGTAGAAATAAGAATGTAAATATCTCATTAATATTTTCATATTCATTGCATACCAAAAGTATGTTTTGTGCATTTTAAGTTAAATAAAATCTATTACTAAAATTAATTTGTCTGTTTATTTTTTAAGCTTTTAAATGCAACTAGCAGAAAATTTTACATTACATATGTGACTCATATCATATTTCTATTGGATAGCACTAGTCTACCCACTCCAGAAAGAGAGAAAATTTCAGATCTTGTCTGACAGCTAAAAATGTGCTGGGAATATCACACCCTTTGTAATGGATTTGTCAGGGCTTACAGGGCATAGACTTTGCCACAGCTGAATTTGAATCTAGCTTCTACTAGTTTAGATATCATCAGCCTACTATTGCTGTCTGAGGTCTCCCTGAACCCTGATGCAATATTCAAAAGTATTTGCTTTCCCTTTTATCTTTATGTCTTCTGGAAATTTGATAAATATGCCTTCTATTTGGTCAAATGACAAAATGCTGTAGAATTCATCTGGGAGGGCTTCAAAGATGTGTGAATTCCACAGTACACTCCAACTTCCTGACATCATTTGTAACAGTGAAGACGTCTCCTTTCACAGTCCCATCGAAGGGGCTCTTCCGTACTCTATGTGTGGATTTCATAGCCCTCACCATAAACTTGGCTAGCTCAAAGTCTGGGGCTATAACCACTACTTCCTTTCTGTGTGCCAACAGTGCAAATAATAATCAAATGCTGCCTACTGAACTTCTGCCATCAAAATGATTACCCAAGAAATATGAAATAAATATATTTTTCCTTTTGCGATTATCTTTATTCAGCAAAATTTGCTCACTCTAAAATTATTGGGCACATTATTGGATGTACTACAGTAGATGTATTTGGGGGATGGCCAACCACTTAGTGAAACAGGGGATCAGCTCAATCCCTGCTCTGGGAACAGGGTGGGTTTTGGTGATGCCATTGAAAAACAATTCATGCTCTATACAAAGAAATCTGAAAAGTGCTTACCAATGTGACTTCCTTATAGAAATATAAGCTTCTGTTTCAACCCAACCCTTTCCTCTCCTAGGGCAAGGTCTTCTTGAGCTTAATTCTTGGCGGTGGCCACCGTTTTCTTTTGTGCTATAACTATCCCCCACCTCTCCATCTCCCTCCATCCCACTTCTCTCTCTCTCTCTCTCTCTCTCTCTCTCTCTCTCTCTCTCTCTCTCTCTCTCTCACACACACACACACACACACACACTACATACTACAATCTGTAAGCCAGGTGTTTGAGGTTCTGAGGGAACATGTGGTAAAATGAGCAGTGGAGGAGGGGCAGAAAAATAAATGGAAAAGACAGAGCTCCAAGGGGCAAGTCTGAGTCAATCTGTTTCTGTTCTACCATCTATAAAATGGAATAATGGAATACAGGCTGACAAAGTCTTCCGCCCAGGAATGCTGTATTAATTGGATAATTAATGACTGTAACTCACTCTTAAAAATCCAAAGAATGCCATTAATGCTAAGTATTTTTTTTTACACAGAAACCATTTAAGTTATTAGCAAAAAAAAAAAGATTGCTATGAATTAGAAAGTAAATTTCAACTTGAGAATCCCTTCTTAGGATGGTAAAAATAAGAAAAGCAAAGCTAATTGTGGTCTCAGCTGTCATAGTGGGAATTTTATGTGGTGTCTGGTGGTTTGGTTGTGTCATTACGTCAAGAAGATGGGCTATATGCAATGAGTAGTTGTCTTGGGTTGTAAAAACAAATATGCCAAATAAAAATGCATGCATGCAGGCACAAAGAATGAAGTAGAAAAGAAGACATTTGTATGTTGGAAGCTGATGGACCTAGCCCAGGATAAGGAATCACTTCCGAACCCTCACGTGGCTAGAGCAGCAATAGGGAACAAAACAAATGGCACAAAGCAAATTCAGTTTGCTATCTGTTTCTATAGCGCAGACACATGGAAATTTAACAACTGAGCTCCATCTTCATACCATTGAATATTACATAATTTTGTTTATATTCCCAAGATGACCTGGTGATCATAGCTCTTAGTAGAGACATTTGTCATAGGGAACAGAGCCAATAGCTTGAATCAAATGTGGAGTCAAGCAACCTGATTCCAGGGACTCACAAACCCCCAATTCAGAAGTCTTTGCCAGTGTGGGCAAAGATTTCAAACATCTCACAGACCAGTCCCTCTCCCAAGAAATGCAGTAATAGACAAGATGGAATGAATCTAATGCATCTAGTACCTTACGATTTACTCAGGGTGATTTACTCAACCATTTATTCATTCATTCATTCATTCATTCAATCATTCATATATTCATTCAATATATATGAAATGAGGACTAAATGAAATGTGTAATTCTGGCTGGACGACATGAGATTAAAAAGCTGAATCAGAGACAGCTAATCTTAAGAAGCTTCTAGTCAAGCTTACAAAATAAACCAGTAATAATAATGTTAAATAAATATGTTTCTACCAGCACAGTGCTCAGTACTTTGTGGGCACTAAAAAAATGTTGAATAGCTGAACACAAGGCAGAGAGGGATAAATGCCATGTTCAAGGTGAACACTCTGAGAGGTGATTCAGGAGAGGGTATGTGTCCCACCAAGAAAGGTTGACGGAGCACCTTAGGTGAGAGCTGAGCCTGAAGGATCTAAAGCAGACAGATGAAATGATGAGCCAAAAATGTACAGAGATATAACAACAGTGATAAACATTTATTATTGCTTATTTTCTATGCGGTTGTATAGCTATTATACTTTGTCCTGATGACAAATCTCATTTATAGATAAAGAAAAAGTATAGAAGAATTAAGCAGTATGTCCACGGACATGAAGTGAAAGAGCCAATATTCCTTCCTTCAATCATTTATTCATTCATCCACTATTTACCAAGTGCCTAGGAAGTACCAGAAATTGTTCTAGGTGCTGGGGATACAGAGTTTTACAAAACTGGTACTGTTGCTGCCCTCTCAGTGGGTTGTGATTCTGAACGAAATGTATAATAAATTTGTCTTGTCAATTTATCTCCTGAATGCTGCAGAGGATGCGATATCTAAAGTCCCTTAAGTAAGTGGATTTCTGCCATCACTGGCAAAGAAAGATATTCAAAGTAATTTAAAAATATGCCACAGGAAAAGAAAGGAACAATGGCTTAAAATGAAGTGACTTAGTAATTTATAAGCAAATTTTAAAACAAAATGTCTAAGGCTTAGAAATATTGCAATATGTCCATAAGATTTATAGAGAGCTTTGAGAAGTGGTGAGTAATATGTGTACGAGTCATTTTTCTAGAACCATGGAGAGGTCTTGTTTTAGAGGCAGCACAAATAATCTATTTTAGTGAAAAATAGAAGTAAATTTATTTAAAATTCATGGAAGAATTAATGCTAATTAGGCCCATACTTTGGCAGCCAAGATGAGAAGATGTAATGTGTTAGGTACACAGTAGGAAAGAACAAGAAACTGGACTTTCCAGCTGCAATATATGAAAACAGCAAACAACGTAATGATTTAAGATATAGTAAACCAGACCCCATTGTTTTTTAATACTGTCAGAGCAACCAATCGCTTTAGGAAAGGGAGTTCTAGACATTCCCCAACACTTTCGTATTTTAATACATTTTTGGAAAGCAGAGATCAGATTTGATAGCCTTAACCAAGTACTAATCTATAAAAAGCATCTCATTGGTGGGAAGGTGGGCTGCGTAGATGATTCACGGGTGCTGTCTCCAAGGAGCTTATCAATCAGCTTAGAGTGAGTTCAGGATGTCAGTTACACCTCCATTTTGTAGTATCACGAGGCAGCGAATCAGGGCCACTGGAATGGGAGAAAGAGCCATAGGGACACAGAAGCAGTTTCAATGAATTCAGCCTTGGGATTAAAATAGGCTCCATGGAGGAGGAATATTTTACTTGGATATTGAAGGATGCATGCATGGGCACATGTGTACACTTCTGACAAGCAGAGTAGAAAATTTTAAGCAGCATGTGAGCCCAAAAGCAGGACATAAGCAAAGGAAGTGAGGCAGAAGCCAGGGCCAGAAGAGGTGGTAGCAGTTCAGGGAGCATCTTCTCAACTTCTATATTTAAAATGGAATGGAAGATACAAAATTGTTATACTAATATACACACATACAAAAGATGGCTATCATTTCCCAGTCTAGTGCTTCAGACTCATTTTTTTTTTCTCTTATCTGTTTCTGAGGAGCGGGCTCTTAGGGAACTGGGAGAGAATAGGAGAAACATGGGATTCAGAGGTTCTTTACCCTGGGTAAGCTAATGGTTTCTAAGTTTTAATTAAAGCTTGTTTGTGGCTCTAAGGAACACAGGACTAGTTTTATTGGAAAATGTGGGCCAGAGTTTTGCATAAATTTATCTTTTCAAAGTGGCTTAGTAAATTCTTGAAAGCAAAATCAGTTTGATGGCCTTAAAAGCATAGTGAAATTAAATATTTAAAAATTATGTTAATTTGAGTATCTGACCTCCTTAACTAGACAGGCAAATGTCTGTAGCGCAGCAGAGTGGGGGATGGTGTGAGCACAGGCCCTGGGAAGGGGCTTTGGAGTGAGGCTGCCCTGGCTTCACCCTTGATAGACTGCCCAGTGCTGAGGAAGTTAGAAACCCTGTTTCAATACATATATAAAAGGCATCCAACAGAACCGCCCTCACAGCATTGCTAGGATGGTTACAGTGAGTCTATGTGTTCGATAATGTCAAACTCTCCTTGGGGGCTGAGCATATGAGAGTAAGTCCCTTACTCTCAAAGTGTTTACAGTCCAGACTGGAAGACAGACAATTAAAGTGAATATATTATGCAAATTATCAAAGCAATTTCCATTTCTCTAAACCAAAGCATCCCCTAGATGCCAGATACAATGTTTAAACTCTCAGCAATTCAGGATGTGGATAGGAACAACTTGACAAGGACAGCTTTGGCATTGCTTCAGAGAAGTATTGACCTGATGGATATTCATTTCCCACACAATCCAGAAGAGGTAAACAGATCAGAAAGAAAATAGGGAAACCTCAAAGTGTGTAGTGGGCCACCTACTCTTTTAGCAGAGGCATCTGCTCTCACCATCAGCTTCATTTCAAAGCACTGAGTATAGACCTCTTGTCTCTGATTGGCCAAGATGGAACTCTGTGGAATAGGAGGCATGTAGTTTTATTTTGAGAATTAAAAAAATTATGTCTTAACTCATATTGAAAGACCCAGATTCCCCCAGAGACTCCAGTTGAAAGCAACACATGGTCCCAGAGGGACTGGAAGAATGATGGGTCTTTCTTTTCCATCCTGAGGCAGGTTCCCATGTGAGCAAAGCATATTCCACATTTTTCCTGTCACTGAAGATGGGTACACTGACCAAGCCCGGCAGTCCTCCTGGAACAACTCAGCCTGCAGTACCAACAGTGTTGCCCTGACTTACCTCAGGCCTGCTGGCTTCACAATTCTGTGTTACTTACATACGTCTGTCTCTCTCTACTATATTGTAAACTGCTTGAGTGAGGTCTAGACCTGCTCAGGTACTTCTCACAATATCTAGCACAGCATACTCTTTTGTGAATGGCAGCTACTTAAAAACCAGTAATTGGTTATTGAGTAAATAGGATAATGGGCTTATAGAAGATGAATAGGGCTGCCAGCCTCACTTGGTTTAAGTGTATCTCCTAAGCCAAAGCAGGCCAGGCCCTTTTCACAATTGAAACCAATGGCATGAGCTGGGTTGGTTTATACTGGAAACTGTACAAGTAAATGCCTACTGCAAAGAGAGAGCTAGATTACTGATAAGAGGAAGGAGCCTAGTATAACTACCTAATTAGGTATCCTTCACTGACAAATATTACTATGTTTCTCCTGCTAAGTTCTATACATGAAATATCATCAAATCCCCACAATAACTCTTTACAGCAATTCTTTTCTTATTAACCTCATTTTACACGTGAGGAAGCTGAGACTTAGAATAAGTAATGTTCCCCAAGGCTAGCAAGGGATGAATCCTGTGCTCAGTCCTAGGGCCGATGGTGTCTGGTACCAACTCATGAGAACCGATAGTGCTCTCATCTTTTTTCAGCTTTCTGGTTCAGTGATTTCACTTTGGTAGCATGAAGTTGGCCATTGTGGGAATATTTATACCATGGAAATAAGTACTACAAATCAGTACACTGCGTGTGTGTGTGTGTGTGTGTATGCACGTGCACGCACCAGTTCTCACCAGCACATTCACTGCTTAGGGCTGTTTGATCCCAAAGTCTCTATGATTATGAACCACTATTCCATATGCATTAATAAATAATAGTGCATGGACTGGGTGATGGCTGCATGTTGAAATAAGAAGGGCAATGTGTAATTACGAATGCAAACAGAAGGACAGAGGTATGCAGGGAGACTAGGAAAAGAAAACCACTGAGTATTAGACTTGTCAGGAAGTCCCCAGCACACAGCAGACAAACACTGTATCTGGAAGATCCGAGCCACTAGAAAGTTATATTCTTGTAAAACAGAAGTAAAAGAACGTTAGTTTCCATCACAGGTTGGAACAAATTGAGATCATCTAGTGCCCCATCTCTGACTCCTAGCAGCCTCCTGCTACCTGGGAGGAAGGGCAGACACTAGTATTCTGCTCATTAGAAAAGTATACACTCAATTGAAATGACAGAAAGTGACATTTTTATCAGCTTCTTGTAAACCTGGTCAGTAGTTCTCTAATGTTTGAACCCTCCTAGGTGGATTGATGAAACTGACCTTCACAATACACAAAGAACCCAGCAGTCTCCTTGGAAAGGCTGGGTTTTCTCTTCATTTATTTGTTGCAGAAATAGAGTGAAAAAGGAGAAAGAAAAGGGAAAGGAGGTATATATATATATGTATATGTGTGTGTGTGTATAATGGTACAAAGTGGGTGTTCAATAAATGCTTACTGAATGAACGTGAAAAGATAATGAAGAGAGAAGAATTCACTTATGATTTCAATTCGATCTCTAACCATTTAATACCTGGATCACTGACATTAGGACTCATCTAAGAGAGACCTACCTGACTTCATTGGAACACAAGGCCCATTTCCCTTTACTTTATATCCCTTACATTACATGGCAATGTAATATGTAAATATGTAGTGCTCTGAGACAAAGGTCTGATGAACAAAGCACTCAGCCCAGATGTCAATGCCTGCTCTGTAGCTTTGGAAAGGAACTTTCCAAAACATGGGTGATAGATATCCAGAACCAGCACCTACTGGCAATATGACAGGCAATAAGTCCTCAAAAATAGGTAAAAGAACAGTGAAGGAAGAAAACAGCCAATTTTAGGAGAGTTCAAGAGCTCCACACTCAACTCAATAGTAGTGTCTGTTTCAATCATTCCGGTATTATAAAGGATGGCAGGGAGACATTTGCAGATAAAGCACACACAGTGTTTTAGGTCATAAACCCTCAGGTGAGCATTGAAAGCTGATTTTTATGGTACCCTGTGGAGTCTTCCTTGCTATAAAATGCTATGCTAAGGTATCTATAGCTATAGACTTCCATTTTAAGATTCATAACAACAAACAAGTTAATGAAAATCAACAGATCCAGCGATCCCATATTCTTTATAATTAGTGAGAAATGCTGGTCTTCATCACAATCCAGGGTGAGACCTGTTTCATCATGTTCCCAGACACCTTTCCACATACTAGGTATGAAAGACAAATATCGCCATTAATGCCTCACTGGGCAGGTACATGAAGCTGAATTATAAAGACAAATAGAGATAGAGGGACTTGAAACAGGACTGCGGAGAACAAAGATGGGCGACAGAAGGAAAGGAGAGTCACTGCTCAGTTCTGGAGGAAGTTATCTGGAGTTATTTGCAGCATTTCTGGGTAATCCTTGTTGTTTCTCGACAGCTTCAGACTGAGGGTTCGCCACCAGCCTTATTTAAACGTGTATCTTCATGCCTGTCACGAGTTCCTGGCAAAAAATATGGGCTTCATAATTTTCTGTTGGATCCTGGTCCTGGGACACAATTTTGGACAGTCCACATTCTAGGCTCACATACCCCAGGAAGCAGACAGAGTCAAAGATCAGCGTGTACGAAGTTTGCTGGGGAGCATCAAGGGATCGATAGGCCTGGGCCTGTGGCAGATAGGATTAGGCACGCAGAGAAACTGAATTGCAACAAAGCCCTCAGGGGATCCAGGGAGAGTCCTGGAGCAAGGATGACCCTGCAGAGTTGTTCTGCCTTCAAGAAAGAGGCCTTTATATATATAGTCCTCCATGTGGATTATTCCTAGAGGGGAAAAGGCGGCTCTCTTCAGCTGCACTCTTCTCAGATATGGAATCAACTGAGAGTCATCAGCTGCCAGCACTCCCAGGGGCAGGAGAAGTGGTGTCTTAGCCCTAAAAGAGCCAGGCCGCAAGCACAACACAGCATCCACTTCTGGTCATAGTTAAGAGCAGTCAAAGGTGCTCCTCCTGTACAAAACTATTAAAGTGCCTCTTCCGGTTTTCAGTGCTGTCAATGACTAAACTGTAGTTACCTTTCAGGTGATCACTTTCATGTTCCTTCTTTACATGAAGTCTCATTCGTCCAAACTAAAATATGGCAACTCGATTCATCTACTGTTTGCTTTACAACCCAGAGAGAACTTTATCACTTTCCCTATACCATTTACCACCACACTCGCCATAATAGAGTATTACAGATCAAATAATCAGAATGAAGATAAAAACACCTCCTATGCCTCCAGTGCGCCTGGTCCCTTGACCACTTTCCTCTTCCTGAGATGTGGCCAGGTGAACTTCTACTGAAAGCTCCATTTAGGTCACTCTGTCCCTAGGAGGTAAACACACCCTACTGAAATCCAGGTGTACCAATTAAATAAGATTAGGTATACTTTTTATAGGGCAAATGTACATCATGGGAAATAGGCATACTGTCATTTCATTTAGTCATTTCCTATTTCTGGACATTTAACATATATTAAGAAACCCTGCTCATGTGGAACAGTCAATTTCCCCCATCAAAAATGAGACAAATGTCTACTATTTCCTGTGTCCCTTGTTCAGAAAGCCAGAGGAATTCAGATCCAGAAGCACGATAGGAGAATCACAGCTTATTTGATAGGCTGTTGGTTGCCAATAAGACAAAGTGTTGTCTCCCCAACTCTACTATAAGCTTGCTAGAAGTACAGAATATATTTCACTGGTCCTGACATCTCTCAGATCCCCTAGCAGAGGTTGGGCCCTCAATGCTGATGACTTGGAAAATGTTACAAGAATTCTGACCAAGTCTCTGAATGAGGAAATAATTTAAAGAAAATATCCGTTAAAATTAAACTCCTTGAGGACATTACATTTGTCATATTGAGGTCGAGCTTTCCTATTTTTCTAATTAAGATAGGCTCTTTATTCCAGCATTCAAGGGTTCAATCAGGTGACCAACTCACCTTGTTCATCTCATTTCTTGTAATTACCTCATTTGAAGTTTATTCCTCATATTTGCTGTTGTTAACACTCTACTGTACAGGGACCCCAAGTTAAACTATATATTCTTTTAAAATAAGGATCTATGTTACTTGTTCACAATCATTATATATCTTTTTTTAAAAACTTTAAGGATTAGCATAATCAGTACATGCTTGCTTATTTTACTTTGTGGACAGTTTTTGAGGTCCATTAAATCAAAAAGTTCATACAATAAACTAGCAAAACAGAAACAGAATTAAAACATTAGACTCAAAGAGAAGGAGATGGGGCAAAAATGCCAAATGGAAGTCTCACCATAATTGCCTGAGTCTCAGTTTTGGGTCTGAGTCTCCCAGAAGCCAACAGGAAAAAGAAAGTAGGAATTGTCTCAGTTCTCATCAGAAAGAAGAAAGCAGAACAAGTTTAACAAAGACTATTCTTAGCATGATTCTGAATGATAACTCTCAGCAAGAGGCTCTGTAAGGAAGAATGCAATCAGCACTTCACAGAAAATGCAGTTGGAAAGTCTATGTGTTGTTTTCTACAGCGCTTTTCCAAAAGTGGTGATGGTCACGTACTTGTGTCTCTAATTTACTGCAAACCAACAACTGCCAGATAAAGATATGGTGTCAATGCTGACAATCCTGGTTCTTTACCCATACTTAAGCAAAAAGTTCCTTCTTTGGGAATGCCATCCTCCATTATCTATAGGTTTTAAAATTTTATGCTTTCTTCCAGGGTAAGCGCAAAACTCATGTACACCTTCCACAAAGCTTTCCTTCATCATGCTGATTTTCTTACTCTGCATTCATGTGATAGTTACACATATGGAACTTACCTTTCTTGTCTAAATATTACTTTAAGGTTGTTCAGTAAGTATGCCTTTCCCTTCAATTAGATGGTGTGGCAGATAAAAGATGGCAGCGATTATATTTGCTACTTCTCCCATTCAGAGGAGGAGTCTAACTACCCTCCCATTGAATCTAAGCTGGCCTTAGTGACTTGCTTAAATAAAAAAAATATATATATATATATATGGTGGAGGTGATGTTATGCCTATTCTAGGTCTATCCTCTCAAACAACTGTCAACTTCTCTCCTGCCTTCTTTCAATCCAGCGTTGCCATGCTGTGGGAAGCCTAAGCTACATGGAAAGGCTACTTAAATGCTCTGATCAAGAGTCCCATTTCAGCCCATCCTTCCATCCAATCCCATACTTCAGGGGTCCCCAACCCCTGGGCCATGGACAGGTCCATGGCCTGTTAGGAACTGGGCCACACAGCAGGAGGTGAGCAGTGGGCCAGCAAGTGAAGCTTCATCTTTATTGGCAGTTGCTCCCTAGCTCTAGCGTCACTGCCTCAGCTCCACCTCAGATGGTCAGGCACTAGATTCTCATAGCAGCATCAGTTCCTGGCACCAAACATGTTGGGGACCACTGCCATGAAGCTGTCTTAGACCTTTTAAATCAGTTCATCTGCCAGCTGAACATCACTAAGTTGCCATCAACACCAAGCAGAACAAAATAATTCCCAGTTGAGTCCTGCCCAAATTCCTAGACAACAAACTCTTGAGATCTAATGAAATGTTGTTTTAGGCCACTTAATTTTGGGAATGGATTAGTATGTAACAATTGACAGCAAATGAAAAGCATCCTGAGGCTGAAATCATGTATTCTAATTCATTTATTCATTCACTTCAACAAATAGCCATGGAGCATCCGCTATGTACTAGGAACTATTGTAAAAGCTGGAGATACCATAAATGAGTAAGGCAAATCCTTTCCTTTTATAAGCTGACATTTTAGTGGGGGAGAAAATAAATTTGAAAACAAGTAATGGTACTTTTGCAATAACCAGGCAAAGTGCTAACTACATGAAAGTGAATAATGAGTGCTGTACTTCTGTGCATGTACAACACAGCTAAATATGTCATTCTCAGTTTAACCTAAAAAAAAAAAACAACAACAATTGAATCCAAGTATTTGGAAGACTAAGTTACTAACAAGATAAGTCAGATAAGCCAGAGAAGTTTATAAACAACACATTTCTGGAACAATGGGTATAATGAAAGGATGTTTACCTGTTTCTCAAAAGCAGTATCTCTTTTGCCTATGGAATCCTAAAACTTTTATTAGGAAAAAGGGGGGTAAAACCCCAAGTTTTCAGAAATATAGGTTATTACCTAACCAGGGTAGAACGTAATGCTCCATAAAATGTCAATATCAAAACAATATAGAAAAAATAATTACAGACAGTGTTAGTGTCGTAAGCTGATAAGGACCAGATGGTCTTTTGTATTTATGGTTTTTCTTGTGCATACAAATGCTTTGGGGATCTAATTAGCCTTCTACAAAACTCAAACTGGGTAATTACTATCATTATCTCCTTTTCAAATAAATCTGAAGTCTAAACTGCAATTATGTTTTTTATCTTACATTCAGTATTCACACATTTTAAAAATTGTTCTTTGCCATCTACTCAGAAAACTTCTTAACATGACTGAAGTAAATAAAGTGCAGGAGAATTATGAAAAAAAAAATTTAAAAACGGACCACTCTGTTAGAGGAAAGTGCTGACAACCACTGAAACACTTTCTCAACGAGAGTCCTGTTTCTGTCACATTTTCCCTCCAATCAAGAATACTGTCCCTCTTCTCTGAGACTTTATATTTCCACTTATGCTTTGCACAGCAAAAGAGAAGACTTTTACGTGGAGACATAACCAGTCACGCATCTTAGAGAAAGGATTCTCTGAGAGATGCACTGTGGCAGCCATTTCAATTAACTCCTGATTTTGCCCCAAAGTGTAATACCTGGGTTAGCAATGAGCTATTGAAAAGAAGCAGTACACATAATAAGGCTGTTATGTCATCTTTATTGGATATTTGGCCTCAGGACAGTCAAGTCACATGGTAACAATATCTCTGTACTGCAAGGTGAAGGAGACATAATCATGTGCACCAGTGAATCATGATAAAGAATTCATCAAAATCTATCTTCAGTGAGAAATACGTGAGAAGGTGTGTTAGGAAGCAATCATTTTATTTCTGGTGCCAGGCCAAGGTCTAGAGGTTATCAAGAGGTTCGAATGTTTTCCCTGACAGGAAAAACACGAACAGTGACCTGTATCAGGAAACACGTCTTCTGCAACAACTCCCAGGGAGAAGGGACAAGAATTTTCAGAACGCCTGGCCAAAATCTCAAAATGTAGCATCATGATTATTGGTCCAGAGGGCAAGATCTGAAAATAGCTGACAGAGGGAAAATGCTGATGAACTAAAACTGAGGTGGGTGATTGGCAGGAAAGGAATTTCTACTAAAGAGGGATGTTATATGTCAATGCAGCTTCAGAGGTGGTCCCCCTGGCTTGCCTGACAAAAGGATGGCTCTTGGGCTGCCATCTTGGTCCTCCACCCCAGAGACGGCCCTGGGCTGTTCTAATAGGCAGCCGCTCAGGTGCTCAGACATTGATGAAGATGGCTGCAAGGTCAGCACTTCATCCTCCCTAATTGGATGGCAGTAATCTCACAGCTCACTGAAAAGAATCTTGAAGACATGCGTTAAATTCTTCCATCTATTCGACAAATATTTATTAGGTATCCACTTAGTGCTATGCATGGTGTGAGGCAATTTATGCAAGTTCAATTCTCAATAAAATTACTGACCTTACAAGTATTGTCATCAGGTTCCTATCATAAAAAGGAATAGAGACAGTACCCAACATTGTGCCAGAGTTGAAGTGCGTACAATAATGATGATGACCTGTATGGTGTATGCACAAGCAGTGGTACAGTCTTTGTGTCCTGGGCTTCTGTGTCATCCTGGCATGTTCATGGCCATATTATGGTTGGGAGATTTTTAATACAAGATACTGTGTGTCTATGAATTCATGCATCTCTTTGCAATAGCACTCTAACATTTGTACAGCTATTTTTACAGTTCTTCTTTACTTATCATCATCCCTCTTGTTGGAAACATGACATAACAGGTGATATTATTCCAATTTTACAGATGCACAAGACAGATTAGAGTCACTGGAGACTTCCCCAAAGCTATACAGCAAGTAAGAAGCCTATACAGGACTCACACCCAGGCCTTTTCATATAAACTCAGACTTTCCAGACACTATACTGTCTGATGGGGGCTTTTCCTGAAGTCTCTGAACAGAAGTTTGGGTGCCAGGGTAGCTCACTGCAGGGCTGCTCAGAGTAGTATGTTTGGCTGACATAGGCTATTGATATCTCGAATGTCCTTCTTGCTTATAAAGTTACAGGCCCAGAGCCCAGAGGAATTTGAGTCAGGACAGGATCAAGGTATCTGCATTAATTAACCTGCAACCTGACATAGCAGAAACGGCAAAGATTTTCACTTGGCAGATATAGGATCAAGTACCAGAAAGATTTTCAGCTGGCAGGTATAGGATAAAGTACCAGCCTGGCCTGGATGAGCTTCATCAAGTAACACTTCTTTGGGTCCTGGCTTCCTCACAGGTATGGGTGAGCTGTGGGTATGTAGCAATCGATAGTAAATCACAGCATCCTGAGGCTGACATCACGTATTCTACCTCATTTATTCATTCATACCACCTCTCACGGTCACTATGAGGATGGAATGAGATGATGTGGCTAATGCACCAATACAAAGCATGGCAGAGAGTAAGCGTTAGCTCTATTCTTCTCTCCAACATTCTCCTGTGAGTTTTGTTCTACTCTGTAAAGGGGAGGAGAGTGTTCTTAAGAGTTTCTACCATGGGGATGCCCCAGAACTCTAGGCATCTGGGGAAAGCCTTGTTGTAGCTAAATGTCAAGGAAGAGTGTATTGCCAGGCATGACACAGTAAGGGAGGGAAGCCATGCCACACTGCTATCCAGATATATGCTCAGGCAATCCTCCTTCACTGTGTGCCCTTGTTTAAGGGTGCAAATTAAAGGGAAAAAATAATAACAACTATCTCTGCAATATTAAAAGCATTTCTTGCTAATTTAAATATAGTCTCAATTCTCTGGTTAGGATGAAATCCAAATAACCTTCTAACGTTCAATTCACAAAGTGGGCTTCCTGCCAGTCAAATGGTTGTGTGGGGCCTGGACAATAATCAAGATGACAGTCCAGTTTTTCACTGGAGGTTAAAATATCAAATTGTATCAGCTCTGTGTCCTGATGGTGATTCACTCTGTCAACTCTGCTGATGCCAACTACAGGGCCAGACTGGCCATGCTCCTGCATGAGGGCATCTTTGAGTCACAGTACTCAGGAATCTGAAGGCAATTATGGCACAGAATGAAGAGGGGAAAGAGGATGAGGCTTAAGGCCAAGGCAGAAGTGCCAAGAACTTTTCCTCTACCTGCATCTGTGGCTGTCTTGGATCAGTTCCTCAGGTTACACAAAGGCAAACCACAAAGGAAGATTCACAGCCCCCTGTTTCAGATACATGCATCTCATGACTCACCAAACCTTCTCCCAATTGGGGGGATGAACGGGTGGTCCAGGTTGGACCAGTGCCTTTTATAAAAATTCAGTCTTCCCTAAAGGACCCCTATGGTGTGCTTTGTCATCTCCCGCAACCCATATTCTTTAGATTTCAACATCTTACTGGTAGTCAGTGTGTTAAAATAATTTTTCACCTAACCTAACAGCTATTATTTTAGTTTGTGTTTTAAAGTTATAGTCATAAACTTCACTTCCAAACGTAACATAAATGAGAGTAACAGAATTGTTATAATGTGTGGAGTGGGGTTTCCCAAAAGACAGGTACATTTCAAACCCTCAGAACATGTCCATGTGACCTTATTTGGAAAAAAGAATATTTGCTGATGTAATTAAGTTACAGATCTTGAGATGAGACCATCCTAAATTACTTTGGTGGAGCCTAAATCTAATAACAAGTGTCCTTATAAGAAAAGGAAGAAGGAAATTTGAGGGGAAAGCCATGTGAATATGGAGGCAGAAACTGGAGTTATACAGTTGGAAGTCAAGAATGCCTGGAGCAACCAGAAGCTGAAGGAAGGAAGGGTTCCCCCTTAGAGTCTTCAGAGAGAATATGGTCCTGCCATACCTTGATTTTGAACTTCTGGCCTCTTATAACTGTGAGAGAATAAATTTCTGTTATTTTAAGCCATCAAGTTTGTGGTAATTTGTTACATTGACATTTCGAAACTAATATACTATATTTATAACATGTATATATTGAATATATACCTATGTCTTTATCTATTATCTGTCCGTCCATCCATCCATCCATCCATCCATCCATGTGTGTGTATTATATGGTGAATGTGTTGTTTCATCACATGAGATATAAATTCCTTCATCATCTTGGGTTGCATGATGGGACAAAAAACAAAAGCAGTTGTGACCCATTGATTAACCACATTCAACAACTGTGGCTTATGTGGGAGAAAGAAATAATAACACTGGGGTTGACAAAGTGAGAACTGAGTAGAAAGAAAACAATATAGGGCTATTGTTTACTCAGAAAGAATCATGAAATACTAGGTAAAGTTAGGCTACCTGAAAGAATTTGAATTAATTGTATTAATTAAGTATGTATATTCAAATGCAAAGGTATAGTATGCTTAATATTAAAAGGGATATATGGAATGAAACTTAGAGTAATGGTTCCTATAATTTATTTTATAATTCTATCTATGTTTATGTGTATGCATTTAGAATAAAACTTTCTTGTATGTTTCTAACTTGCTCTATAATAACAATAAAATAATAGTCATAATGGTTATAATGAATAATTATTGAGCACTTACTATATGATTCAGGCACCAGGCTAAACTGTTAATGTACATTATCTTGTTTAACAAGTCCAGATAGAATTGCCTTGAAAGATGCACCATTATACCTGTTTTTCAGATAAGAAGCAAAGGTCATATTCAGCGAAATGAAGTGACTCGTCCAAGCTGGCATTTGGTATAACAAGCAGGAGTGACAGGCCTACACCCTTCAGCTGTTGGGCTCCAAAGCTCCTGACCTTAAGAAGTACAGAGCAGGTCTGAGAGCACGTACAACCTAAAATCTGTTGTGGGATTCTCTCATGTATCCATAATCAGTGACAGGATTCTGATATGGTCTCTCCAAATGCCCTGTCCCAATTTATTTGAAGACAGAAAAGGAGAAAAAAAATCATAATATTCAAATGAAGACTTCAGGATCTGGGAGGTATTAAAAAGATAAGTAGCATTTGCACAGGGAGAGCTGGGGAAATAGGCTCTCCAAGTAGGAGAGGTATGAAGGGAGAATCTGCAAGCACATTTGGAAACCTGTTCTGGCACAAACCATGGAAGCTTTCAATGCCAAGCTCATGAATCTGAGTGTAGCCTACACCCTTTCTTGTAAGATGATTAAATAAATTTCCACTCCAGAAAACATACTTGTAAAGTGGTTAAGTGTGAATAAAACCCATGTAGTTCATAAGACAAAGTGGTAAGTCTCATCATCAGCAGAGTCTACCTGTAAATGAACACCACGGCTGGCTGGTAAAGGACTGAAGAGTACAATACATTCTGAAGTGGAAGGTCCACAGAGACCCTCAAACTCATAATCCTCACTGGTTGAGTAGGTTCACACAACTCAGACATGTCTGCTGCAGGAGTATTTCTATACTCAGGTATATCACCAAGAACCACATTCGGACATTAAATGGCTCCCAACAAAAAGGGCAGATCATGTGGGTAAAGGAAGAGAGAGAGAGGTTTCATAATCACACTGCAGGGCTATTGGTTGAGAACTACGGGATACTGTTGTGCTCCCTGAACTTTAGGGAGAGGCATTGGGCCCTCTGGATATTCACAAGCCTTAGAGTACAATTTATTAGACTAGAGAAATCAGGCTTGTTTGCTCCCAACAGGAGGGGGAAAACATTAAAGACAATGTTGGGGAATCTTGCTCTTGAGTGGCAGATACTAAATCTGAAGCCCCTGAGATCCTACCATGGTTTCCTACCATGGTTGCTCTTATTTCTTCCCCCTCACATGCATATGCCAGCTCATTTATTAGGGAAGGCCTAGACAGTTTATTCCAGTACAAAAGGCGATTTGGTCTGGGAGGCATCCTGGCTTAACTATCTGTGTGCCTCAGGCATTAGCATTGGTATATTTATCATATTATAATCACTAATTACAGTATTAATCTGGAAAAATGTGATTACACAGGGAATGAACTATGCTAATTATGCTTGGGGGTATGTGATCTGTACCTTCTCAGAGATGGCATATGTCAGAGTAGTAGGAGATCTAAGAAGGTAATAATGAATCAATGAACAAGTATGTTTATAGCCTGAAACATAACTAATATTACTACCAGACCAATCATCATCAAGTTTCTTTATTGTATCAAGTTGAACTTTTGGAAGAAAGGATTAATGAGTATTGGAAACCAGTTATACTGCATACAGTTGGTCAAGTATCACTTCTTCATATATATAATTTAGAAAAGCAAAATTCATATCGGATGTCTTCGTGACATCTGAAAACTACATCAACACTGACATTTGCTATGAAGCATGTTAATAAGTTTCCAATTCAATTGTAAAATTCACAGTGGGTCCAAATGTGTGGAAAGAAGTGGAACAATCAACATTTCAGAACTCATTTCATTTAGATTTAAATACTACAGTGCCAAACATTTCTTTTCCCATTTATAAAGTCTGGACTCCATAAAATTTAAATTTACGATACAGCATAGCTTATTCAACTCACTTAGAGGTAAAGGGAGAAAAAGAGAGATGCTATCAGGGCTGACAATCGTGATGGGATACACTTGAGATCTTAGCTAAGGCAAACTGACATGGAAGCAAGAATAAAAAATGCCCAAGAAAAAAAGTCCTAAGTAGAGCTCTACTTTATAGTATTTGGGTCAAGATCATGTTCAACAGATCATGAAAAAACACAGGAGTTCAGGGTTATGTATATACTCACATATACATGCCTATTTGCTCTCCATATTATTTAATAAAGCTTAAATTTAATATGCAAAGTCACCCTATCACCCAGTCCAATGAGTCCCTCTCAACCTCTTTCAAAGAAATTTTAGTGAGCTTTTTTTAATTGAAAATTGAAGTCATTATAATCTATGTGGTAAGATTCACATTTCCACATGACTGTGATCCATGCCAGTGGATACATCAAACATAACATGAAGTATGTTGGCTTCTTGGACCTCATAGTACCTGTGAAATGAAGGAAGGATGTGTAATATATTAAAGTAAAAAAGGTAATATTCATACAACATGTAGCTTTTGCCGAGAGTCAATTTTAATTCCAGGAGCTTCATAAGTCTAACATGTTAGCTCATTTATTTTAAAAACAAAAGCCCTATGTATAAAGAGGAAATATCATTATCCAGACACATGATAGAGTCAGAATTATTTCCACAGTACAGACAATATGCAGAAACTCGGCAAGGTAAGACAAACTCCATTATTCACAGTTACTTTGCTCTTGTTTTCTTGGGAGATTTTCATAACCATATGGAGATGAACACTCACAAAGTACCTACAGCTCTTACAACTCTTAACAACATACACTGATGACAAACTATGGGTGACTTGGCTACTCAGTGTAAATGAAAATTGTGTTGCTATTTGTTAAGTCCTGCTGTAAGGAAGGCATTCATGACTTCAGTGTCATTAATGATGAAGATATCCTATAGTTATTATTACTCTTTGTAATGATTCATCGCAAAAGTGAGAGGAATTAATAATCTCAGCAAGACAGGAGGCAGGTTACATTGTCTTCATTTTGTTATTAATAAAACAAAATGACCTCCTGTTAGCCATTTTTTTCTTCAAAGAAAATAGTACAATAGATCTGGATAGGGCTCTGAGAAAAAGGGATAAGTAAAAATTTGATATTTTTTCTAAGCCAATATTCGGTAGAACATTAGTTTTTCAATCATTCATTTCATTCCTTATACACCTTCTCAATAAGTTATCAGCAGTATGAGGGCAAGGACTATCTTCTCCTTTTCACCTATCTTTGTATCCTACTTTCTCACTTTGGTCCTGACTCTCTTAACATAATGCCTTGCACTGAATTTTACTCAGTAAAGGATAGCAATAGTTGAATGAGGTATCTTCGAATGTTGACAGAATTGGGCAAGTTGAAGGAGAGTGGAGAAACCATTCTGAGAAGAAAATGCAAATGGTTTGGCATATGTTGAGTATGCAGTGATAGCCAGATGTTCATGTAGAAAGGATATAAAGGACTGGGTGATACTAATATTTGCAGCCAATATACCTTAGTTTTACAAGGGCTGGTCACCAAGTCATTTGGAGAATGAAACAGTGAGGCTAATGATGAAAGGGACACAGCTGAATTATCATCATGGTACTTTTGACAAAAAACAGACTTAACAAGCCAATTAGTTTGCACCCTTCACCTAAACAAAAGGAAAAGTTCTGAAGCCTGAAGTCCAGTTTAGGTATAGTCTTTAGTAAATTCCAAGATGTGCTAACACTATCAACAGAAAGCCAATAGCTGTTATGAATCTTGCTGACTTTATTACTTTTTCCATAACACATTGACTTCTCCCTTATTGTTGAATCTTTGTTTCTCTGAGACTAGCAAATGCTGAAGGATGTTTTTTGGAGTTGCTAAAACTCACTGCCCAAAAGTTAGGATGATTTAATTTGTCTAAATTCTACTTAAGCCTTGCAAGCCATACTTGTAAGTCCTGTAAGAAGATGTAATGACTGAAAGGAATTGTAATTTCTGAAGAACTCTGACAGGAATATGGATTATGGATAAGGTAATGACAAGTCTCTGATTTATAAAAAGATGAGTCCCTGGTATAACTTAGCCTCATCTTCTTCTGCTCAATCATGCATCACAACCAATGTCAAAGGACAGGTTCGTATCTTTTAAGGATAAAGCCTTGTAGGAACCACTTATATCTATCTGTAAGGCTTTGTTACTGAATTGTTACCCAATGACCCAGTACACATTTCCTAAAGAAATTACAGCCACTTCATACTGAAATATTTATTCTGAGTTGTAAGACAGAACACTTTTCTACCATGCTTTAAT